>JABTTQ020002497.1:0-416621 GCA_016081115.2 Rehmannia glutinosa | reverse complement strand
TTTTGAAAATTTCGGGCCGCTTTTTCGGACCTTCGGCAAAGTGAATTTTTTTAAAGTTCAGGTGGTGAAAGTGTCACTTTTAAAGTTTATAGGGTAAATTATAAAAAGTGGTATAGTTCAGGGGCAAACTATTTTTCCCCTTTAATTAATTTTGATGTATTTTAAGCATAACCTAAAATCAACCCGAATCCAAACACGAACCCAATCCGATGACATGAATTGCCACCCCTAAATCTAATGACATGGAGAAGCAAACAATAGCATATGATTGCAAGAAATACCGCGGAAACTTTGAGCTCTTGCACAAGAATGTGTGAACTTATGTAGCTCAAGAGGATCATAGATGAGCTATCATTACCAAAGTGCAACCCCTATTATACTATACCGTAAGAATAAGTCACCATAAATATATCACACAATACAACCTATCATGATCGTATTTCTAAGCGGTAGCAATGGATAAACATTTTATAAAATAAAAAGGTTGAAGAAGGGTTAGTTTGTATGCCCTGCATCACATCTACATGGCAATTGGCTGATTTTCCTCACCAAAGGTCTACCACGAGTCAGATTTGAATAACTACTATCCAAGTTGGAAATGATCGACATTCATGCTCTAACTTGAGGGGGAGTGGTGAAGAGGACATTTATTTCCTAGACTTTAGGAAAATCTATTTTAGGAAAAAATAATATATTTAATATAGAATGTATCAATTATCGATGATTCTTGATCTTTAGCTAGAAACGCGATTCTTGACTTTTAGCTACAAATTAGGGGCGATTTCCTATTTTTACTCTTATCGTTATTGTGCATTAGGTGTATATATAAAGGTTAGTTCTCTATCGTTTTTCATATATCAAATAAATGGCTAGATTTTGAAATACCTACCGTTTTTCACAATATCTGCATTTCTTGGAGAGTAAAACAGATGTCTGGTAATTATTTCAAGCAAGTTAATCAAATATTAGAAATGGAAATTTGAACCAATACCTGGAAGCCAATATCACGCAACATGGTCATGTCCGGATGTATTTTCTAGAAAAACAAAGAAGAGAAAAAGAAAGAAATACAATCAAAAAGTGCAAGAGATAAGATACTTGAGTAGAGCATCACGCAGAGATATTGGGAGTAGAGCTATCAAAATGAGTCCGGTAAAAACCGGGCTTGACTTCATTTTTAGAGGCCCAAAATGAATCCCCAGGCCCTGTTGGCATGGCCGACCCGATTTTTTATGTGTATTTTCATGGGTTGGACCAAGCCGACTCCAAAAATAATGGCCCCATCCTTTGTTGGCCCGACCTAACCCTACCCGATTTTTCCTTTGGCCCAGTGGGCCGTCACCTAGCCGACCCAACCCAACTCGTTTAATAGCTTTGATCATCGAGGTTGTTGCGTGGCAACAACCAACCCCACCACAATAGATCTAGTGAGATTCATTTCCAAGCATCACTTTTACATTCTTCTCTCATGTTTTAGTGCCAATCGATTGAGGATATTTTTGAAAATTAAGATTGGGGAGGTTTATTTGTGTTTGCTTGGTGTGTTTATATTGCATGGCATCATTGCATATTACATATTCATGTAGGTTGCATTTCTAGGATTGCTTTATTTTATGTTAGTTTAGGATGCGCGTTTATAGCTTTAATATGTTTCCTTTTGAAAAAGAAAAGAAAAAAATGATGATACCATTGTCTCAAGCATGAATTGTGAGAATCTAGAACTTGGATGAAAGTGAATTGATTTTCTCTATGTGCTCAAGTTTTTGAAAAAAAATGGGCCTACTATATGTAGTGTGAGGTTTTTGGCATAAAGACAAAATTAAACTCGATAAGAGATGGGCATTGGAAAAAAAAAGAGAAAAAAGAGTCGTGCCCATGAGATAAGTGAGTATTTAACTAGATTTTCAATGCAATCAATGGTTAATACAAGTAAATGGAAGATAGATAATCCATTTTTTGAAACACATATATTGATAATCATCCATGCATGTGTAGGAGCTCGACTTTTGTGCTAAAAATTATTGTGAAAATTTTTCAAAGTGGCTAACCTCCCGTGGTGATAGTTTTTATGAGCACGCCGTATGTTTTTGCTTATTAATGGGTTCTTAGATAATTTACAATTCATTGCTTGAATGAAAGTTGATATATATCTCAAAAATCCAGTTTCCTATGTTTAGTTGCTTGAGGAGAAGTAACGGTTTGAGTTTGGGGATGTGTGATAAGTAAACAATATGCATTGTCGTTGTGGACTATCTTGTTCTATTTGTTTGAGTTCATGTGCTTAAGTGGCTTATTTATTACCTTATTATATATTTTCTAGCGGTTCTCTTTGTTATTGGGTTTTTGTGCAGATTAAGATCCTTTTGCGCATACTTCTGGGGTTAATGAAGATTCAAACATAAGATAGAATGTAGCAAAGATGATTGCGCGATTGGAGTAGTTGTTAGTTCAGTTTTCTGGTTGACATGGGCCACGATGATGTCACTTGACATGGACGTGTCACCTAATAGAATTTCCTACAAAAAGGCTTTTAAGTCAAGATTCGAGCCCAAGAGTCGGCTTATGCCCATCTACTTAATATAAATAGGGTTAGGTCGATTTATGGTAGAGAAGAATCATCTTTAATTAGATGAGAACGCCATTTTTAGACTCTTTTTCGGCTACTATTCTTTCTATTTCATCTAAAACATTAATTTTGCACATGGAAGCCCTGCGCGACTAATTTTCCTTTTTGTCTTGGTTGAAGGCGATTGAAACCTGTTTGATAAATGTTTTTATCATGATTTTGATGATTTTGTTTTAAAGTATTTTTACACCAAAACAATGTTTGAAAATGTTGTCCAAATACTCCCGATTGTTTTAAAATATTTTTACTAATTTTTCGGAGTATTTCTTGAAGTTTATTTTGGATAAAAACTGGAAAACAATTCTGTATTGTGTTCGACCGGTTGCCTTATAGGGCATCCCGTACCTGAAGATGATTTTAGAAATAGAAAACTGGGACGAACACAAATAAACAGGCCAACCGGTCAACCTAGAGGCCAACCGGTCAACCTAGAGGCCGACCGGTGGCGTCGACCGGTCGACATAGGTCGACCGATGCCCTGAATTGAACTTGCTCTGTCTTCATTTTCCATCGCTACCGCGTAAAAATGTGGTTTTTTAAAAATGTGGTTTTTCTTTTTTAACGTCTATTTCTACGCGACCCGTCGCCTACCATTCGGGCAAAGAAAATTCTAGCCGTTGACAATGAGATGCGATTCTTCCTTAATTTGTGGGCTTGATTTCTAACACTATATTCTTGATTTTAATTGTATTTTTCTGTAGATTTTTAATTTCGAAGAGGAGCCTATCCATGATTAATCATCTCCTATAAATAGAGGAAGTTTTGAAGCAACAAGTGAACTAATTGAGATACAACACAACAAGATACACTCAAAGCAAATACTTGTTCTTTCATTGTCTATATTCTTGTTGTAATAGCTAAGGTCTTACACTTTCACATCTTGAGTCTAGGCAATTCTTGATTACACTTGCACTCAAAATTGTATTGTTCATTATAAAGTTGTAATCTTGAATTTTTGTGGTCATCATTCAACACAAGATATCATTGTGAGTGTTCTTATGGTAAGAACACAATTGGATGATCTAGGTGATAGGTGCAAGAAGATTGTGATAATCTTCTTATTGAAGAGTGTGGTGCTCTTTGAGGTGTTGAAGAATTTGGTGTTCTTCAAGGTTGAAGATTGTGGTAATCTTCACAAGATGCGATTGAAGATTGTGGTAATCTTCTAGGAGATTGTGGTAATCTCCAAGGTGGTGTTGAAGAAGAGTGTGGTGCTCTTCCAAGGTGTTGTAAGGTGATGTTGTATTAATTGTGGTAATTAATGAGATCTTTTTCTTTTTTTGAAATCCACCCCGGAGATACTTGGGGTGGTAGAGGATTAGGCCCTAGGTGGGTTGAACCTCTATAAATTGACACGTGTTATTTACTTCCCGCACCTTTAGTATTGTCTTGGCTTGTTTGATTTGAAAAAGAGGGTATAATCAAGAAAATGGAGATAATCTATTCACCCACTCTAGATTATCGTAGCCGCTTGGACTTAAAAGTGGTATCAAAGCCAAACTATTTGGCAAGCTCGTTCTACATCGCGTGTAAAGAGGAACGATCATCGGCTACAAATGAAGTCTACCGTCTGGGGCCTCCACCAACAAGCCACCACTATTTGATTCCAAAAATTATATATTTTGGAAAGAAAGAATGGAATGCTATTTACAAAGTTGTGGGTTCGATATTTGGAACACGGTCATTAATGGAGAATCCATCCCGATGAAAGACGGACCACTCACCTCCAAAGTCCTCAAGGAGCTCAATGATGAAGACAAGGAAATTCTCTCCTTAAATGGTAAAGCTCTAAATATTCTTCATTATTCACTTACACTTTCGGAATACGGTCATATTTGAGGAATACGATCGGCACACAAAGCATGGGAAAAATTAGAAGCTATCTATGAAGTATATGCAAATGAAAGGAGCAACTCAAAAGCATCTACTTGTCAATTGGATACAACATCAAATCCAACAACATGGGATGAGCCTATTACAACTCCCGACGATGAAGTCGAACAATGTCTTATGGGCATCGAAGAAGAAAACGAGGTATGCTTTAAACCTTCTACTTCTTATGATAATGAATTACACAATGATTATAGTGATTTGCAAAATGATTTTAATGAGCTTCAAAATGAATTCCAAAGCTTACTCTTTAAATACAAAAATTTGAAAAAGGAATTCAATGTTTTGAAAAATGATAAGGATAGTTTATTTACTTCCTATGAATCACTATCATGTGCTCACACCACCACACTTGATAAGGTTAGAATCCTTGAAAAGGAAAATAGTACTCTTGGTGAGGATATTAATTTCATGAAAAATGAATTATTAAAATTCAACTTGAGTACCAATAAAATGACCAAAATTGTTGATGTTCATAGTTGTGATAAATTGAAACAAGGACTTGATCATAAGCCTAAATGTTGTAAATCATATGAAAAAGAGTCAAGTTTAAAGCATGTTGGTCATTATACTTCTAGAATTATTACTTGCTTTTATTGCGGTAAAAAGGGTCACACGGCTAATTTTTGTCGGGCTAGAAATAGCTCTAATTATTGTTGGAGACCTAAAAGTCTCATTGCTAATCCCGAAGGACCCAAACACTTGAGGGTACCACAAAACAATGTCATATTAGGTACCCGGCGAAATAATAATAAAAAAAAGTCATACCGCCATGAAGACATCAAATGCCCATTTCATTTGATCAAAGGAGAAGACATCACCACAATGAATTTCCAAGAAGGAAATATTATCAACAATGGGAAGGTAACAATCCTTGGAAATGGAGCAATTGGAGAAGCTATCATCAACAATATGATTTTCAAAGAGGAAGATACCATCACCAATGGGAAAGACACAATCCATGGAAATGGCATAATTGGTAAACCGTATCTCTCCATTTAAATATGTATTTTATTTTGTTATTATGCATGTTTTTATTTGTGTCTTAATTACAAAATGAGTTTTCAAATATTTATTTTAAAATTAAGGTCTTCAATATATATTTGTGGTTGTAAAATATTTTGAAAAGAAGACCTTGTATGATGCTTATAAAAACTCGTGTGCACTAACTTAGACTATATTGTTATCTCTTATGGATTTTATGACATAAGCATACTTGTTATATCTCTTTGCTTTAGCTTACACTTGTATCATTATGTGTTGTGCAAGAATGTTTGAGAATTGTGTAGGGCATATATACTTCTTCATCTTCATCAAGAGATGCTTAAACTATCGAGGTACGTTCACACGTGTCATTTTTCTAGAACTCGATATTTTTTCATGTGCTCGTTTTTTTTGAAGGCACTATTTGCAAATCTTGTTTAAATCCGAGTCTATTACATTTCTTGGCTCGTACATATTGGATATAGTCCATGTTTGCCTTTTTGCAAGTTCTTAAAACTTTTGGGTGAAAAATTAGATTTTGGAAAACTTTGAAACTTGTAAAATTACACAGGGGACGGTCAAAGATTCGACCAGGTCATCTGCATGTTGACCGGTTGCACAAAGACCCGATCGGTCATCTGTTATTTTGGTTTTGTTAAAACCCATCCGCCTCATTTTAGAAACACTCCAAAACTTTTCTCAAACCCTCAGGCGCGATTTTCATTCTTCTTTCTCCCTAAAATCTTCAATTCTTCATCAAATCTCTTAATTGTTGGTGTTAATTTCTCTATTTTGCAAGAATCTTATATCTATGGCACCTCCAAGAGATTCTACCGGTCGTATTTCAAAATCCAAGCGTAGAAGAGCCGAAGAGGGTACTTCGGGTAATCGCCAAGAAGAGGCCGAACAATGCAAAATTAGAGCTACCCAAAGGAACATGGCTCAAGAGCACGATGATAATCAAAATCCCCAACTTACCCGGGCACAAATTGCTTAGCTCCGCGGCACTATCTGGCTCAATAATTGTTGTTAGGCCAAGAGTAAGAAATCTTTTATTCCTCAAGCTCCTCGTTCCGCAAATGTGTTTAACTTTGTCAATAAATATGCGGAGTATTATTATGATAATTTGGACTTGGGAAGTAAATCGATTGGGCGTACTAAGACATGTCGATTTGGCACTTTTTCGTGTGATTATCCAACTATTAAGGGATTTTTGAGCATCAAGTGGATGTATTTATGGGAGCATCCATTTGTTTTGTATGATGATAGTGTGATTTTACATTTTTATGCGAATTTATGGATTGAGTATGACGATCAAAGAAAGCCCGTGGCTATGAATTCGTTTGTTAAAGGTCGTCACTTTAGGTGGACCCCAAATGATATATGTCGGTTGTTGCACGTTCGGGAAGGAGAATGGGATTACTTTGGTTGTACTCATTGGAATGATGATGTGTTTGGTGTCTCATTGGAAGAAAGTAAGATTTATTTGGGTGTGTGGCCGAAGTATTCATTGTTGTCTATGACTCTTGAGCATAGAATTATTTCTACAATTGTAGCTTATTGCATTTGTGGAAAATCTGTAAAATTGCCGAGCAATATGGATTTCTTCTTGACATACAAAATCGCAAAAAGGGAATTGCTCAATTTTGGTGCAATTTTAATTCAATGCGTCATTGAGTCGATTACGCAAGGGACTAAGAAGTTTGCTATGGGAAATTGGATTTACAAACTTCTCTTGCATTCGGGTTTACCGTCATCAGAGTTTAATTCGAAGATGATTCATGATGACTTTGATATCGACAATATTTTGCAAATTGTTCGTATGCGTAATAGTATGCCTATACGCCCTACAAAGACGGCAAGAGGGAGACACCAAGGATCTTCGTCCCAAAACCCCGATGATATATTTGATGATGAGGAAGCCGAAAGATTGGCTTCAGGTGAAGAACAAGGCAATCCGGAGGGTAATATCGGTGCCCAACCTTCTCGGGGATCTTTTCAAGCCCAACTCGATGAACAAATGCTCTATCATGATGCTCGTTATGAGGCCTTAAGCTAAGAAAATTCTAAGTTGAAGAAGTCGGTTGGAAAGTTGAAGAAGTTCATCAAAGACCTCCTCCCTAACGCTTGCTTCTCTTCCGATGAAGAGTGACGCCTTTATTGCTCTATCATGCTTTATCTTCATGCCTTTTATTTAAATTTTGTAATGAACTTTTTAACTATTTTCTCCTATCTTGCTAATGAAATGTGGATGTTTTTTTTAAGGGGATGAACTAGCAAGAGTGCTAGTAGCATATGATTGCTTATGGTTCTTGTTGACCTTGGTTTTGATGGAGCATTTGATGGTATAAAATACTCTTATTTATGCATGATGACATTGTTTGATGTTTAGGTTGATTATTGGTGAAGTACTTGATTGTAAAAGTGCTTCTTTCATTTTTGGTTGGTGACCTTTGTAATGCCTTGTTTATATTGCTTAGATGGATAGATTTATCTCAATTGGGTTGAACCCTTGAGAATATGTTCATATCTTGGTATTTTGATGATACTTTTGAGATGTTTATGATGTTGGTTGAATGATGTTTTTGTTGCAATTTGGTGATGAAAAATTTGGCTTGACTATTTTTACAAAGAGTTATATACATATTCTTTATTATTTGATGCCCGCCAAGTGTTCGATAAAATGTTTCAAAGAAAAATTCATCACCCACATGATTCTCTCGATTTCAAAAAGCTTCTATATTTATAGAGATCGTGTTTTGCAAATCAAACGAGCTTTTACGAACTTTTACAAGTCATTTGATCAATTATTCCTTGACTTTTGGAATCTTAAGCTTAATGATCAATAGCTCGATAATTCGATTAAATTGCGCACTTTGATATGATAATATGTTGTTTTTATCGTGCTAATATTCTTTTTGATGATTCTAAAGGGGGAGAAACAAGTTATAAGCTTATTGGCTCATAGAAGCTAAAATAAGCTCACGAAAGAAGCTATAAGCTATGGCTCTTTTAAGCTAAAAGCTTTGGATATGAACTAGTCCATTGGATGAATCTTGGACTTGTGATACTTGTTTTTGGTTGTCTTTGACATGGGGAGCTTCTGAGCTCGTGATTCTCTTGGTTACATTGTAAAAGCTAGAGCTTTTAGCTTTTGTATGATTGCTTATTCTCTTATCTTGATGTGCATGTTGATAAATATTTACTACCTTCCTTGTGGCTTTTTTGTTTGGAAATTTGGTTGCTTCAAACGGCTAGTTATCTTTTACCGGAAAATCGTTTTTTCTTTCAAATTCGATCTCTTAAAATTTCTTAAAATTGTTTTGGTTTGTAATCATCAAAAAGGGGGAGATTGTTTGATAAATGTTTTTATCATGATTTTGATGATTTTGTTTTAAAGTATCTTTACACCAAAACAATGTTTGAAAATGTTGTCCAAATACTCCCGATTGTTTTAAAATACTTTTACTATTTTTTTGGAGTATTTCATTAAGTTTATTTTCGATAAAAATTGGACAACAATTATGTATTGTGTTCGACCGGTCGCCCTATAGGGCATTCCATACCTGAAGATGATTTTAGAAATAGAAAAACGGGACGAACACAAATATAACAGGCCGACCGGTGGCGTCGACCGATCGACATAGGTTGATCGGTGCCTGGGAATTGAACTTGCTCTCTGTTCTTCATTTTCCATCAGGGGACCGGTCCAACACAGGTCGTCGGCCTCGGACCCCGTCGACACAGTCGTCTTTGTGTAAAAATGTGGTTTTTCTTTTTAACGTCTATTTCTACGCGTTAAGCCTACCGTTTTGACAACAAAATTGTAGTCGTTGGCAATGAGATTCTTCCTTAATTTGTGGGATTGATTTCTAACAACTATATTCTTGATTTTAATTGTATTTTTCTCAGAGATTTTTAATTCCCAAGAGGAGCCTATCCATGATCAATCATCTCCTATAAATAGAGGAAGTTTTGAAGCAACAAGTGAACTAATTGAGATACAACACAACAAGATACATTCAAAGCAAATACGTGTTCTTTCATTGTCTATATTCTTGTTGTAATAGCCTAAGGTCTTACACTTTCACATCTTGAGGTCTAGACTTAATTCTTGATTACACTTGCATTCAAAATTGTATTGTTCATTATAGAGTTGTAATCTTGAATTTTTATGGTCATCATTCAACACAAGATATCCTTGTGAGTGTTCTTGTGGTAAGAACACACTTGGATGATCTAGGTGATAGGTGCAAGAAGATTGTGGTAATCTTCTTATTGAAGAGTGTGGTGCTCTTTGAGGTGTTGAAAAATTTGGTGTTTTTCAAGGTTGAAGATTGTGGTAATCTTCACAAGCCTGAAAGATTGTGGTAATCTTCTAGGGAGATTGTGATAATCTCCAAGGTGGTGTTGAAGAAGAGTGTGGTGCTCTTCAAGGTGTTGTAAGGTGATGTTGTATTAATTGTGGTAATTAATAAAATCTTTTTTCTTTTTGAAATCCATCCCGAGATCTTGGGGTGGTAGAGGATTAGGCCCTAGGTGGGTTGAACATCTATAAATCGGCGCGTGTTATTTACTTCCCACACCTTTATTATTGTCTTGGCTTGTTTGATTCGAAAAAGAGGGCGTAATCGAGAAAATGGAGATAATCTATTCACCCCTCCTCTAGATTATCGTAGCCGCTTGGACTTACAAAACCTTGAAATTAAACGTTGTGAAATTAAATTTGATTATATTTTTCAGTCTATATTTCTGGATATTGATTATTTTGTGTGCGTATTTACTTGATTATTGTGTGTAGTCTATAACTTGATCATTTATTATTCTATGCATGCGATCTATTGTTTTTCTTGGGATTCGAATAGGATTTAGATCGAATATCGGTTATTAGAAGCAACTAAGTGGGATATATGATAGGCTTAAGCGTTGTCACTCTTAGGCAGAATAGTTGGACAAGTTAATAATTAACGAATTAGTTATTTGTTGGGATTGTCGGTCTCTCATACTTTAAATGTTATTGCTAATTTGTTAGAAATTGCTTGATAATAAGGGTTGTATAGAATGATTATTTTGTACAACTAAAATAGGAGATGGAATAATAAATTCAACGACAATAGTCTAGAACTATAAATTGATAGTTTTGCATCAAGGATCAGTCGCACATTTCAAGGTAGAAATCAACTTTAACCAATGCCTCTTAACTGATTATTTATCACCACTCTCATCGATGTGTTTTATTCTCGGATTCCTTTAGTTGCATAGTTATTTCTGATATTTAATCCATAATCTTTGATTTGCTAGGATAGTTAGAATTATTGATCAAATCCCCCCTTTTCTAAAATCGCATTGCTATGAGATAAAATTAAATTCTCTATGTGGGATCGACCCTTGCTCACGCTACTATACATATTTTTAACAAGGTTTAATTTATGTGTCTATGACAGCATGACCAATATCAGTTGGTAAATGGTGATGACGTTTCCATTGGTACTTTTTTGCGTTAACTTTTCACGCAAAATCTACTGACGACGTAATGATGGGTGTCATTCCCTTGCTAAACCCATCGGTAATTCTTTGTTATTTTGTTGATATCTACACAAATTATCAATTACTATGGTAGATATCCATCGACAATCATCGGTAATTATAATTGATTGCATCTGTTGGTAATATTTGTCGGTATTCGCGATTTTCTTGTAGTGTTAATAAGTGACCAACAAAGGATTTATTCGTTTTATCCTATCATTTCGACTCATATGGGAGAAACTTTTTTGTTAGCTTCTTTTTCAAGAAATCTTTCCACTTTAGTTAGTTTTATATTGTCTTTGTCCTTTTTGAAGCTCATAGATAGCTTTGATATTGTCCGAGTGGAAGTTTTGGGGTTGATGGCCGTGGTGGTATGAGTTTACGAGGGCACGGGGTTAGGCTCATGGGGGCTTAAGGGCTCAAGCTTCTAAGAGCGCGAGGCTCAATCTCGTGACTCGTGAAGCTTGCGCTCACACCGACTCAAGAAGGCGGCTCTCGCCTTAATGATTAATCACTCGTGTCATTGTTCTTGCTTATGTGTCTTTTTTAGGTTGATATGCAATATCGTAACTCGATTAGTACTTAATGTATGGAGGTGATATATTGACCTTCTCAGTTAAGGATATTATCGTGCTCTAATCAATAATCTAGCTAATCATTTAATATAAATATCATACCTAAATTAGTGGAGAATGAAGATATTCATAGTTGAGTACTGGGTGGTACGTATGGTTCAGGACCACTAGACTTTGTAAGCCTGTGGGCTTGAACCATTATTATGGGACTTTATAAACTTGGCCGTTGTATACATATAGGATTGTGGCCTATGGCCCATCAATACGTAAGTACAAAGAATGTGAATATACTTTGAATTTTAGAGGGTAAAGACGATCATTGTCATGCTTTAATGCCATGATTGATATGCAAGAATGAGGTAGGAATGAAGTGATCATTTACAAGTTCATTCTCATTTACATAATTGATATATTTTTGTAAGGATGACAATCTCGACCCGACCAGCGGTACCCGCCCCGTTGGGTCGCCCCCCCAAGACCGCGGCGGGCGGGGTATCACTCCGCCCCGCCCCAGACCGCGGCGGGCGGGGGCGGGGTATCACTTCCGCCCCGCCCCGCGCCTAGTATTTTTATTTTAAAAATATATTTTAATATATATTTTGCATATATAATATATATTATAATATAAATTTTTGTAATATTTAGAAATTGATAATAATAAATTTTGTAAATAATATTTTATAAATATTTTTTTTTATTTTTTTATTTAATTTAATTTCAAATGAGGCAAAACGGTCGATCCGCCCGCTCCGCCCCATTGCCATCACTATATATTTGTAATGAGAGATTCATTCTCAAGGGAATTCATATTCCCAAAATTAAGGAATAACTGTTCCCTCCTTCCCCATGGATTTAGCTATTCTAATTCAATCAATAATAAATCTATTTTTGTTTTTAACAAAATTATCCTTATAAAAATGACTAAAATTATTAGCTAAAACATAAAACCTAACTCATTTATATTTTTATAATATAATGTCATAAATAAAATATTTAATAATAGAAGATCAATTTATGAATAATATATTTAATTTAATTTTATCTAAGAAAACTTATACTGAAGGGTAGTTTGGTTCTTTTATTTTTTTTATTTTATAATATTTATTTTTTACTTTATAATCGTAATGAGTAGGAAATGCCTACATTCATAGTATTCTTTTCTAAATTCATTCTAGGGCAATTGACATAAATGTCCCATTTTTTGGAAATAATGTCAGCCTTTTACACATTTCGGTACTATTTTACCCAAATTTACACTTCCGCCTTTTTTTTACTCAACTTTACGCTCCTGCCAAAATTTTTGGACTTTTTCACACTTTGTTTCAAGATTGTTTCTAACATGTTTCAAACATGTTTCTTTTAATAAAATTTCAGTGAAAAATAAATTTTGCCCTCGTTAAATAATCTATTTTATACTCGAAGTATTATAAAAAATCAAGAAATATACACATAAAACAACACATATTAAAACCAAACAAATTAAAAATATTGTAGAAACAATATGGATAACAAAACACAGTTCAATTTTTGATAAAATGCATGAAAAACATGGAAACAACCAGGAACCAATATAGAAACAAACCAGAAACAATATAGAAAACACCATATGAGCAAAAAGAGTTAAAAATAGGTAAAAATGTATTTAAACATCGAAAACTACATGGAAACAACAAAGAAACATCGGAACAACATTAAAAACGGTATGGAAATAACTCAGAAACAACGTAAAAAATATTAAAAACGCCACATGAATAAAAAGAGCTTAAAAATAGGTAAAAATTATATTACACATTAAACACTATATGGAAACAACAAAAAAAGTATTAGTACAACATTAAAAATATTATAGAACAACACCGAAACAATAGAAACAATGTACAAAATAATACATGAATAATAAAAAATAGGTAAAAGTTGTTTCCCACAAGGGTTGGTTTTACCTTGGGAGGTTTTAACGAGGCCCCAACCATTTAGCTACCTGGTCAGCTTGGGATTAGTACGCTTTTCTTTCTGGCTTACGTTTTGACTTTATTTTCCTTTTGCTACCTGGCCGGCTTGTGATCAGGACTACTATTTTTTTAATATATTTTTGATTTATTTAAAAAAACATATAAAGCAATACATGAACAAAAAAAAATGGAAAAAAAATAATCAGAACATAAGCAGGAACGTAAAAAAAGAAAAAAGTAGGTACAAAAGGAAAAAAATGTACAAAAGTGATATGAACGTATTTTTGTGGTATGTTTACCAAAACAAGGGTATTTTATGTAATTTCCCGTCATTCTATTATTATCTAATTTCATTTTTGGTAACAGTGGCCCGTTAGTGTGAGATGAAAATACACCTATATATCAAGTATGGCCTTTTAACCCAACACCTTATCAAGAATGGCCTTTGACCGATATTTATTGCTAAAAGAAAAATAGAAAAAGATAGAAATTGTACACTTCCCGAAATGTCCATCATAAAAGACGCAGGGTCGGTTAATCAACTATTACGCGACATAAATTTATTAAGTCGCTCAACGGTCGTTTAACTGACCGTTAACCGACTCAAATTTATATTGTAGCTTAACGGTTGGTTAAACGACCAAAGTGCGGTCGGTTAAACAACCAAAGTGGGTCGATTAGAATTTGAAAAGTCCTCTGTAGGGTTTATAAGCCCTTAGTCAACTCTAAATGATAATCGTTCAAATCCTCACCACTGTCAAAGCGACCACTATTGATTGTCGTCGGTGCCGCCGTCGTTGGGAGTATATTTGCTTGCGACTTCTGTCTATGAAGTAAGAGTTTTATTTTCTTTTTTGAATTAGTTATTTTAATTGCATTGTAAAATATGTTATAGGGTTTAAGGTTTTGAATTGAATGAAGGCTATATATAGTGAATGGGTATTGCATTTTGCTTGAATTGAATGTTAATGTTATTTGGAATGTTAGACTATACATGTTGGGAGTGTTGTGTTTTTCATTGCAACAGTTTGTTGGGAGTGTTTGCAAATAACTAGGAGGAATCAATTGACCTTTAGGCTTGAATTCAATCAAAAGACTTGTATTGTTTTGCAAAAAAGTGATTATTGTCCGTCTTTTGAAGGGTTTCAATAACTAAAAAAGTGCTTCTCATTTTTTGGCTTAAAAAAAGCACTTTTAAGAAGATTTCAATAACTAAAAAAAGTGCTTCTGATTTTTTGGCTTTTGAAATCTTCTTAAAAGTGTTTTTTTTAAGCCAAAAAATGAGAAGCACTTTTTTTAGTTATTGAAACCCTCCAGAAGATAGACAATAATCACTTTTTTGCAAAAGCAGCACTAAAAAGTGTTTTTTTAAGCCAAATAACTGCTTCATAACTGCTTTGCTGCTTTATAACTGCTTCATAACCCTCCAAAATTTGTCTTTTTTGTTTCAATTATACAGAAAAAATGGCATACCTCACCCCCATTGAAGATAGGTTTGATTCAAGAGTTACATCCTGATGTAACTTAAACATTCTAAATGAAGTATATAGTAAGTTAGATGCCGAACACAAAGAGTTATTGGTGAACTCGGCTTTCGGAGATTTATACAAGATCTGGGATCATAGTCAAATATCTTGTAAAATTCTTCATGCTCTATTATTTATGAGGATTAAATCACCAGTGGATGATGAGGTATGGTTCCGTATTGGGGATGTAAATATCAGATTCGCGTTCTCAGACTTCACTCTCATCACTGGATTAAACCCCGGGATTGAGAAGGATTACAAAAGAACATCCCCTCGGATAGACAGTTAGCGGCAGAATATTTTGAGGGAGGGAAGAAGGCTATGAAGCCTAAGGCTTTGAAGGAGGCTTTTGAGCACCATGCAAAGAATGAGGACGACCTATATAAATTGGGATTGGCCCTCATATATGAGTATGTTTTGCGGTGTAAGGAGCCTGCCACTTTGATTGAGATGAAGGTTTCGCAAATTGTTGACAATTTGGAGCTTTTCAATAAATACCCATGAGGAAGACCTGCCTATGACACTCTTCTACACGGTTTGATGAAAATATTTACTGGTCCAGTTGCCCATCACACCTTTTGGGGCTTTACAAACGCGGTACACGTAAATAATAATATCAAACTCAATCATTAGATTACAATGTATATTTTTAATTTCGAGAAATATTTATAACATTATATTGTTTGTTAGGTATGGCATTTGAGAGCTTTCCTGCCGTATGCCAACTTTTTAAAACGGAAAGAACCAAACAAAGACTTCCAAGGATGTGTGGATAGAGGTCCACATCGACTTTTGGCTTCGAGGAGATTATTGTCATCTTAGACGAGCCTATGGTAATTTGAGATTATTTTTAATTGCATATATTTTTAATTGATATTTTGAGATTATTTTTAATTGTGTATTATTTTTAATCGATATTGTTTGTGAATTGGCAGGATGAAGTTTGGTTTCCATTGACCCCCGACAGAAGAAGAAATGGAGAAAAAATATGTTGTGATGTTTCCCGGCGTGTTACCCGAGGATATCAGTTATCCTTTGGATGGGCAGATGGTGCCCCCACATTGGGATGAGTTGATATCCCCCAGGGAGCCGGTGGAAGAGACAGGCAGAGAGAGATAGAGTCTACAAGGGATGTGCCACCAGAGGATCTCAATGAGACGGAGCTTGGAGGCAGTTCTCGAGTACCCCCCACCTTCCACTGGCCCTTCTATGGGTATGAGGCAGGTTTTGGATGTCGTGGCCATGCTGACAAAAAAGCAAGATGATGCTTTTTGTCATCTAAACATAAAGGTCGAAAATGTTTTTTCTCTTATGAGCAGAAAGATCGAAGAATTGGACCGCAAGATTTCTGCATTAGACCAAAAACATGAAGCAAGAAGTCAACCATATACATGGTTCATGTAAGTCCAAACGGCTACAATAATCTAGAGGGGGTGAATAGATTATCTCCATCTTTTCCATTATGCCCTCTTTTTCGAATCAAATATGCCAAGACAATAATAAAGGTGCAGGAAGTAAACAACACACGTCGATTTATAGAGCTTCACCCCACCTAGGGACTACGTGCTCTACCACCCCAGTATATCCGGGATGGATTTCGAAAAGGAAAAAGAATTTTATTAATTACCACAATTAATACAAATTCAAGTTACAACACCATGAAGAGCACCACACTCTTCTTCAACACCACCTTTGGAGATTACCACAATCTCCCTTTGAAGATTACCACAAACTTCCTTCAACGGCACCTTTGAAGATCACCACAATCTTCAATCTTGAAGAATACCAAATTCTTCAAACACCTCAAGAGCACCACACTCTTGAAACACCTATCACCTAGATCACACAAGTGTATTCTTTCCACAAGAATACTCACAAGGATGTCTTGTGTTGAATGATGACAAAAATCAAGATTACAACTCAATAATGAATATTACAATTTGAGTGCAAGCGTAACCAAGAAATAAAGCCTAGACCCAAGATGTGAAAGTGAAATACTTAGGCTATAAATACAATAAGAGTGTTGAATATGAAAGCTTGGAAATTTGCAGATTTTTCTTGTTGTTTTGATTGCTTGTATTGTTGTATATTTGTGTCTTCAATTCATCCTCTATTTATAGGAGAGTCTTCAAGATTGGATCTCCAACATAGGCTCCTCCTTCTTCACTTTTGTCTACAAAAAAAGGATCACAAGATGTAGAAATATTGTACAAAAATCAAAAGTAAATCTTGCTTTGATAAGGATTTCAAATGAAGATGATTTTCTTTGTCACAAAATAACATAGGCGACCGGTTGCCTGTTTAAGATTTCGAACGTTTGAAAAAAATAGTGCGATCCAGTACATGTTGCGGGGGGTCGACCCAGGTCAAGAGGGTGCGACGTCGCCCCGCTCGACCGTCCCCTCTTCATTTTTTTGACTTGATGACGCTCGTTTCAAGTTTTCTTTCTTCAGTCGGTCCATCGTTTGCTCGACCGGTCCCCTCCAAATTGAAATATTGTCATTTTTGTCAAAAATAAACTTGAAATACTCCAAAAAATTAGTAAAAACATTTTAAATCAATTAGGAGTATTTGGACAACATTTATAAATATTGTTTTGGTGTAAAAACTAATTAACTCAAAAACATTAAATATTTTGTCCAATTTTTTATCAAAAATAAACTTCAAGAAATACTCCAAAAATTAGTAAAAACATTTTAAATCATTTAGGAGTATTTTGGACAACATTCATAAACATTGTTTTGGTATAAAAACTCATTTAAACATAATCATCAAAATCTTGATAAAAACATTTATCTAACAAACTCTCCCTTTTTGATGATTACAAACCAAAACAATTTTAGGAAGACGATTTTAAAACAAAACAAATTTTATCCGGTCTAAAAACATCAATACATCACAAGCAACATTTATCATAAGCAACATCACAAGGATAGGAGCAAAGAATTTTCAAAAATATTTTTGCACAAGCTCCCCCTATCAACATGCACATCAATAACAAGTGGAAGCAAACAATTACAAGCTAAAAGCTTTAGCTTATACAACTTAAGCTTGAGTTTCATGAGCTTATAAGCTCCCCCTGTCACAAGACATCATTAGTCAAGCATAAAAGTCCATAACACATCACATGGACTAAGTGTTATTCATAGCTTTTGGCTTTTAATAGCTCTAGCTTATAGCTTTTCTTGCGAGCTTATTTTCGCTTCTTTGAGCGTAAAAGCGTTTTTCCTGTTTCTCCCCCTTTGGAATCATCAAAAATAATGTTAGCACGATAAAAATATCATATAATTATATCAAAGTGCGCAATTTAATCAATTTATCGAGCATATTTGAACATTTAAGCTTAAATTCCGAAGAAAAGGGAAAAAATTGCTCATTTGATTTGATAAAACATGATCTCTATAAACATATAAGACTTTTCAAATCAAGAGAATCATGTAGGTGATGAATTTTTCATTGAAACATTTTGTCGAACACTTGGCGTGCGTCTAATAAAACAAGAGAAATATAACGCTTTTGTAATTCATTTAAGCCAAAAAAATTCATCACCAATTGCAATATAACAACATTCATCCATCAACAATCATCATATACAACATAATAATACAATAATTTCATCAAAATAGCAAGATACAAGCACATTCTCAAGGGTTCAACCCAATTGAGATAAGGGAGTAGGATTCTTACCATTTGATCGGTGAGGAAGAGTAACAATGATGATAAACGAGCAATATAATCCCCCAAAATATGTAATTTATGCAACAAAACTCATTTGGAGTGAATTGTGTGTGAAATTTGCAAAGGGGACGAAATGTAGAAGAAAAAACGCCAAAATGGCTAAGTCTGAAAACAGAAGACATTTTAACCATAAAATCCCTATGGGCGACCGGTCGAGGTTGTGGGCAACCGGTCGGCCTCTCCCCTGGCAGTCCACTGGTTCAGTTCTGTTTTGAAATTCCAAAATTTGATCCAAAAATCCGATTTTTCGCCCCTAAATTTTAAAAACGTGCAAAATGCAAACGTAGACCTCATTTAATATACATTATGTCATAATCAAGCTCGAAATGAGGTAGAATACTCGGTGATTAAAAAACAAATGTCCGCGAGTTATCTTTGAGATGGAATTAAGCACATCTCAAATTTTTGTTTAAGTAACACAATTCCTTAAAAATATATCGAATCTCAAATATATATAGTTCGATTATAATGAACCATATTTTGAAAAATTATTGTCACCGGACTTGTTATCCCGAAAAATGTGAACGTTTTAAACTTTGGATATACAAGTCATAAGAAGAAGTGCCCTTCAAATATTTGAAAATTTCTTTTAACGGCACTTTAATGAGATTCGTTGGGATAGTTTTAAAATTCGAGCATATAGACATAAGACATAGAAAATGTCAAGTCTAAAGGAATAAGAAAAGTTAGTGAACATACCTCGAATATGTTTGTCAATCAATATGCCTTCCTCAACCTTTGTCAAACTTTACATTGGTAGCCATAGAGGTTGAGATGATTCTTCCTTCTTCAATGCCTAACTTCTTCAAAGGTACTTTTGTATACTTTGATTGTGAATTACAACCACTTTCTTGGCATTGTTTAACTTGAAGTCCAATGAAGAAATTTTAGCTTCCCCATCATGATCATCTTAAGTTCACCTTGCATCAACTTAGAAAATAACTTGCACAATAATTCATTAGTAGCACCATAAATGATATCATAAATTTGTACAAGTAAACAATCTTGCCCTTTTTGTCAAAAACAAAGAGAGTAGTATAAACTTTACCTCTTGTAAAACCATTTAGCAAAAATAGCTAAGTCTATCATACCATACACGGGGTACTTGTTTTAAATCATACAAGGCCTTTTATAAAAATCATTTGGCCTAGAAAAAATTTTAAACCCCGGAGGTTGTTTTATATAGACTTCTTCTTGAATAAAACCATTTAGAAAATTGGATTTAACATCCATTTGGTAAGGCTTGAAATTGTCTTAAAACAAGAATGGGCAAGTAAAATGCAAATAGCTTTTAAATGTGCTACGGGTGCAAATGTTACATCAAAATCAATACCTTGACGATACTTTTGAGCTACTAACCGTGCCTTGGTCAACAAGCTTGTTCCAAAATTCAACAAATTTCTGCAAAATCTTAATCAAGATATCTTGCACAAGAGCATAGTAATATCGAAAAATAGAGACATAATAACAAGTAATACATACTATGCTTTCAAACAAATCATCAAGACTTTCATAAAACATGTAAGTTCAAATAAGCTTATAGGAAACTATATAAGGTCTCTTTTGAAATTTGAAAAATTCAAGAGCATATAGTTGAGACCTCATTAATAAGCATATGAACAAGAGCTTTGACAAAGCAACCAAGAATAATTTTATATGTGCAATAAAATGCATAACTTAAAAAATCAAATGATTTATCAAAAACAAAATATAATCCTTTACAAATCTTGGATAAAACAAGCTATGTCAAATAATGCCTTTTAAAAATCCAAAAATCCTCTTAATAGCACTTGTATAAAATACTTTGAAAAACAAGCACGAATGACAAAAATATATCGAGTCTATAGGATGAATACCAATGATGAGCGTACCTCGATAGTTTATGGTTCTCTCTTGAGAAAATAACCATTGATGAAAATATATATGTCCTACACAATTCTTAAACACGTTTTGCACAAACATAATGATACAAGTGTAGGCTAAACAATAAGAGATATCATAAATGTGCTTATGCTATATAAAGCCATAAGAGATAATAAAAGCATCTTAGTCTATGTAAATGCACAAGAGTTGAGAACAAAATATACAAGATCTCCTTTTCAAATATTTAAAAACACAAATATATATTGAAGACCTTAATATTAAGAAATATTTGAAAACTCATTTTACAATTAAGGCACAAATAAAAACATGCATAACAAAATAAAATGCATATTTAAATGAGGAGATACGGTTTACCAATTACGCCATTTCCATGGGTTGTGTCGTTCCCATTTTTGATGATATCTTCCCCTTTGAAAATCATCTTGTTGATGATAGCTTCTCCAATTGCTCCATTTCCAAGGATTGTGTTCTTCCCATTGTTGATAGTGTCTTTCTCTTGGAAATTTATTTTGATGTTGTCTTCTCCTTTGATCAAATGAAATGGTCATTTAATGTCTTCTTGGTGGTATGTATTTCCTCGATTATTATTCCGTCGGGTACCTAATATGATATTATTTTGTGGTACCCTCAAGTGTTTGGGTCCTTTGGAATTAGCTTTGAGACTTTTAGGTCTCCAATAATAATTAGAGCTATTTCTAGCCCGACAAGTATTAACCGTGTGACCCGTTTTACCACAATAAAAACAAGTAGTAATTTTGGGAGCATAATGACCAATATGCATAGAGACTTGATTTCATTTCACATAATTAACAACACTAAGCTTATGATCAAGTCCTTGTTTCAATTTATCACAACTATGAACATCAATAATATCGGTCATTTTATCGGTACTCAAGTTGGATTTTAATAAATCATTTTTCATGCAATTAATATCCTCAACAAGAGTACTATTTTCTTTTTCAAGGTTTCTAACCTTGTCAAGTGTGGTGGTGTGATCACATGAAAGTGATTCATAAGAGGAAAATAAATTATCCTTATCAATTTTCAAAATATTGAATTCCTTTTTCAAATTTTTGTATTTAACAAGTAAGCTTTGGAATTCATTTTGAAGTTCATCAAAATCATTTTGCAAATCACTATAATCATTTTGTAATTCATTATCATAAGAAGTGGAGGGTTTTGAACTTATCTCATTTTTCTTGAAGCCCATAAGACATCGTTCGTTTTCATCGACGTCGGAAGTTGTAGGAAGCTCATCCCATGTTGGGTTTGTATCCATTTGAGAAGTAGATGCTTTTGAGTGGCTCCTTTCATTTGCATATACTTCTTCTAATTTTCTCCATACTTCATGTGCCGATTTAATTCCTACAATATGATTATATTCCAAAATGGTAAGTGAACAATACAAAATATTAAGAGCTTTACCATTTAAGGAGATGATTTTCTTTTCTTCATCATTGAGCTCTTTGAGGCCTTTGTGTGGTGTGTCCATCATTGGAATGGATTCTTCATTTGCGACCGTGTTCCAAATATCGAATCCGCAACCTTGTAGATAGCATTCCATACTTTCTTTCTAAAATGTAAAATTTTTGGAATCGAATAGTGGTGGCTTGGTGGTGGAGGCGCCGGTGAGGTAGACTTCATTCGTAGCCGGTGAACGTTTCTCTTTACTCGCGATGTGGAATGAGCTTGCCAAAGAGTTTGGCTTTGATACCACTTGTAAGTCCAAGCGGCTACGATAATCTAGAGGGGGTGAATAGATTATCTCCATCTTTTCGATTATGCCCTCTTTTTCGAATCAAATACGCCAAGACAATAATAAAGGTGCGGGAAGTAAACAACATACGTCGATTTATAGAGCTTCATCCCACCTAAGGACTACGTGCTCTACCACCCCAGTATATCCGGGATGGATTTCGAAAAGGAAAAAGAATTTTATTAATTACCACAATTAATACAAATTCAAGTTACAACACCATGAAGAGCACCACACTCTTCTTCAACACCACCTTTGGAGATTACCACAATCTCCCTTTGAACATTACCACAATCTTTCTTGAACGGCACCTTTGAAGATCACCACAATCTTCAATCTTGAAGAATACCAAATTCTTCAAACACCTCAAGAGCACCACACTCTTGAAACACCTATCACCTAGATCACACAAGTGTATTCTTTCCACAAGAATACTCACAAGGATGTCTTGTGTTGAATGATGACAAAAATCAAGATTACAACTCAATAATGAATATTACAATTTGAGTGCAAGTGTAATCAAGAAATAAAGCCTAGACCTCAAAATGTGAAAGTGAAATACTTAGGCTATAAATACAACAAGAGTGTTGAATATGAAAGCTTGGAAATTTGCAGATTTTTCTTGTTGTTTTGATTGCTTGTATTGTTGTATATTTGTGTCTTCAATTCATCCTCTATTTATAGGAGAGTCTTCAAGATTGGATCTCCAACATAGGCTCCTCCTTCTTCACTTTTGTCTACAAAAAGAGGATCACAAGATGTAGAAATATTGTACAAAAATCAAAAGTAAATCTTGGCCGATAAGGATTTCAAACAAAGATGATTTTCTTTGTCACAAAATAACATAGGCGACCGGTTGCCTGTTTAAGATTTCGAATGTTTGAAAAAAATAGTGCGATCCAGGTACAGGTTGCAGGGGGGTCGACCGGTCAAGAGGGGGTGCGACCGGTCGCCCTAGGGTGCGACCAGTCGGCCCTGCCCTGGACCGGTCCCCCTCTTCATTTTTTTGGCTTCAGTACGTTCTGTTTCAAGTTTTCTTTCTTCAGGTACCGGTCGACTGTTTGCTCGACCGGTCGACCTCCAAATTGAAATATTGTCCGATTTTTGTCAAAAATAAACTTCAAGAAATACTCCAAAAAATTAGTAAAAATATTTTAAATCAATTAGGAGTATTTGGACAACATTTATAAATATTGTTTTGGTGTAAAAACTAATTAACTCAAAAACATTAAATATTTTGTCCAATTTTTTATCGAATAATAAACTCTAAGAAATACTCCAAAAATTAGTAAAAACATTTTAAATCATTTAGGAGTATTTTGGACAACATTCATAAACATTGTTTTGGTATAAAAACTCATTTAAACATAATCATCAAAATCTTGATAAAAATATTTATCTAACAGTTCACTCCTGAGAGGCATCCCATAGAGACGGGGCAGTCTCCCGATTAAGGGACGGTGGTGGAGACGGAGTAGGAAAAGGCTGTTGAGGAGGGGGATATCATCTAGAAGGATCAGGCTGTTGAGGTGGTGGATACAGAGATGCGACAGCATTCCGATGTTGAGGTGGTGGATACGGAGTAGGCAGACGTGGGGGATGATCAGGGAACAGTGATCTATGCAAGGAAGAATTGGTTGAGGAGAAGACATGTAGAAAATAAAAATGTTCTACAAACGGGAGTGAAGCGACCGAGAGTACCTTCAATTCATACGAGAACTCTCTTTACAACTGAATCGAGGCCACAAACAACCACCTCCAGAACTTTTGTGGACAAGATGCAAATTGATTTCTTCCTCCCGGTGGATCCATTGAAGCTGAAATAATTCAAAGAATGGTACACAAAGGCAACTGATAGGTAAATATTACTGCAAACATTGTCAACTGATAGATCGATTGCTGGTCGTTGCAACGAGCATTAATCGACCTTGGGTCGGTCAATGGTCGATGCAACGACCTTTGACCCACCATGGAGTCGATTGGTGGTCGTTGCATCAACCGCTGACCGGCCATGGTGTCGATTAGTGGTCGTTGCAATGACCATTGACCGACCATTGAGTCGATTAGGGGGTCAATGCAACAACCATTGACCGACCATTGGGCCGATTAGTGATTGATGCGATGATCATTGACCGACCATTTGGTCGATTAGTGGTTGGTGCAAGACCATTGACCGACCATATAGTCGATTAATGGTTGTTGCAATGACCATTGACCGATTGTTCAATCGATTAATGGTCGTTGCAACGACCATTGACCGACCCAATGATTATTTAATGTTTTTGCTTCATTTTATTAATTAATTAATGTACATATTGCTTTCAACAGTTAAGAATGATCCTACATGGGATGACAATCAAAAAAGCTAAAAGCTGGTTTACGTTGATTACTATATCTGGGTCTTGGCTTGAAGATTATGTAAGTCCAGTTTAAATTATTGCATGATTAATTTAGTATTATGTGAATCTTATACCAACTTTTCACTTTTCAGCACATGGATTTGGCGATGACCTTGTTACGAGAGAGACAAAAAAGATATTCGATGTCCTTCGGCAAGTACACCCGAGCCATCCTAGACTATAGGTTCTATTCGTCATTGATATTTGAACACATGGGTTACAAGGAGAACCCCAATAAACACAAGTTTGAAGAAGCTTTGATTAATTACACGAATGGAACTTGGAGTAAGTTTGGG
This sequence comes from Rehmannia glutinosa, assembly GCA_016081115.2. Taxonomy (NCBI): domain Eukaryota; kingdom Viridiplantae; phylum Streptophyta; class Magnoliopsida; order Lamiales; family Orobanchaceae; genus Rehmannia; species Rehmannia glutinosa. The sequence continues at coordinate 391,472 of JABTTQ020002497.1, read as the reverse complement.
AAGGAATGGGCTGGGTGTACGCACTTGTACTTTCCGATTTGCTATAATAAACACTGGATTGCGGCCGAAGTTGTATTTGAAAAATCGGAGTTCAATATCTATGATCCCGACAAGGGTTGCCTAACAGAGGGGCAACATAATCAGTGCCTTGAATCTGTTACCGTTATGGTCCCATTACTTGCACAACAAGTTGGGATTGCAACAAACGGGCCCCTCAAAGTGGTCAAATCTGACAAGACATCAAAGCAGGGCACGTCGTAAGTGATCTATCTTAACTGTATTACTTAGCTTAATTTTTTACTTAAATGCTAATTGTTGTTTTAACATATCATAGGGGTGATTGTGGAGTCTTCATGATCAAATATGTAGAATTTTTTAGTGTCGGACAAGAAGTGAATCTCGTAAACGACCATCATATGCTTAAGTGGAGGGAGAAGTTGGTTGCTCACATATATGTTTTAAATTATGATCCTTGATTGTATTGATCGGAATATTTTAACTACTTGTAAATGATATACTTTTAGATTTTAGATTTTGAATATTTTGAATTGATCGGAATATTTTGAATATTGTAAATGCTATATTTTTATATTTTTAACTAAAGTATTTTGAATTTTTAAGTGATGTAGTTGAGAATTTGTAAATGATATTGCATAAAGGTTTTTGAAAGTTTGTGTAATTCAGTCCCTTTGTGTAATTCAGTTCTTCAAGTGGTCGATTAATTGACTAATGTGTCGTTCAGATGGTCGATTAATTGACCATTGTGTTGTTTAGATGGCCGACTAATCGACTCATGTGTCGTTCAGATGGTCGATTAATCGACCACTATGTCATTTAGATGGTTGACTAATCGACTCATGTGTCGTTCAGATGGTCGATCAATCGACCTCTGTGTCGTTCAGATGGTCGACTAATCGACTCATGTGTTCTTTAGATTTAACCATATATACAGTGCAATAAATCACACATTCAAAACAAAAACATTACATCAACAGATTAAACCATACATAAATTACACAACAATTTACAATATAATATTCAACCATACATAAACCATCAAAAGAAATTTAAAATTGTTCAAGAATAACCATAACCATCAAAATAAATTAGAAATTGTTCAACAATTAAACTAATTTAACATAGTTCATGAATTTTTCATCATAAAACTTCTTCAAGGAAGACCACCCGGTTTAACAACCTCATCACCACCATCGACCCATGATGGACTAGCCCCATCTCCACCACGGGATCCTGAAGGACGACCTCGATCTAAAGGATCGAAACCTGGTGGAAACATCACTATCATATTCCTCATCAAGGTAAAATGGATTGTCAGGATGGAAGTCGGCTTCGTTGGATAAGTCAACCGAGGCGACATTTGATTCTACGAAATATTATTGGCAATTTTGAAGTATTTGAACCCATTCGTCCTGAAGAATAGCTGCTTAATGGTCTCCTAAATGACAAAAATACAAAAAAAATATTATTATGTACAGTTAATTCAATATGAACAAATTAAATAGTTCTTACCCTTCTAACATAATCCCAGTAAACCCCAGTAACAAAAACTATGTTATTGTCTTGATCAAATGTCACACCAGGAGTTTTAATGAGCTGCACAAATGCCTCGAACTTTCTTTGGAACACTTGAATCTGACTTTTAACCTTTTCCGGGCTAAAATATTTCTTGAAACATGCACCAAGGTCCCAAGCCAAAAGATGCAATTGAATTCGCTAGAGTTGGACAGTATGAGATGACGAGTGAAATGATTAGGATGTTCATAGAGGAATTTCTCTTCTTCAATTGTCCAACTGATTGGTTGGACCATGTGGCGAATTATTTGATTCCTGGTGCGAGGCATATCTATTCAAGCAAAATAACAGGATTAGTAAAAACCCTAAATTTGAAACAAAAAATCGAAACATGATTTGAAACAAAAAATCGAAACCTAAACCTAAATTTGTGTGAGACATAATCTGAACCTAAACAAAATGGAAACCTAAACCTAAACCTAAACTAAAGCAATATGAAACAAAATATGAAACAATTGATTAAGAACATTGATATATTAAAACCCTAACCCTAAACCTAAACTAAAAATCGATATATTAAAGCAACATGAAACAAAATATGAAACAATTGATTAAGAAAATCAACATAGCATAATAATGTAAAACAAAAGAACAACAAAATGAAACAATATTTACCTAAAGATCTGTTAGTTCGTCCTTCGGAAAGTAAAAATGAAAAATAACTCAGAAAAGTCTTTTTAACTGTGGGGTGGGGTAAACGAAACGTCGACCAGGTCGATTAATTGACCACTAAATGATTGTCGTGCAATGATCGTTCAGCGGTTGTTTAGACGTCGTTTAACCCTATTTTTAGCGTTTGATTAGGGTGTAGGGTTTTGGTATAGGGTTTAGGGTATAGGCTTTAACTTGTAAAATATATCATATTAGTATCATATGTTATAAAATCACTTATATAATTTAGTGTTGATCGGGATTACAATAATCACGGGACTATAAATCACGTTGCACTGTATGTTACCCTATATCATATGTTAGCAATGTGTTGCCGATTTTTTCGCTGTCAATTGTAAAATATATCATACTATATGCTACATAGTATAATCATATGTTATAAAATCTTGTAAAATACATCATACTATATGCTTCATAATATCATCATATGTTATAAAATCTTGTAAAATATATCATACTATATGTTACATAGTATCATATGTTATAAAATCTTGAGATAAATATTTTATACCCTCCAAATTTTGCCTGTTTTTATACTTTGCCTCCTAGATTTCATTTTGGTTCACTACGCCTCCTGGACTATGAATATTTTAGCACTTTACTATATCTTGACAATTTTGCCCCTATAGTTTTGTAAATACGTTTTAATAGTTTCAGAAATCCATCTAAGCTCCAATTTGTTGCATCTGACCCCCATAATTTATAAAATTATCATATTATCTAATCAGTATAAATTTTACTCCCAAAATAATTTGTTCTCGGATTAATCAATGCATGATAACCAAACTGGGTCTTTTGATTTTAAGATTGGATATAGTCCATTACGACCATATCAGATCCAACATGCTTCCGTAAAATTAATAAATCCCTTAAATTCATACATTCTTTGACCGAAACAGCACTGGGTGAGATGGCTCGCAACACCACCAGTCGGAAAATTACTGCCCCTAGACCGTTTGACAAACAGTTTACACTGTTCAACTTCAACCAACAGGGAAGATGATCTACAAGTTATCCGACTCCTTCAGCAGCTGCTCAGCACAACCTTGGTTTATTTCCTACTACAGGTTTATAAAGTATTTCATAAACGGGATGAATTAATAGAACATTATGAACACATGTTGAAGCAGAAAGCCTCTTTTTTATTAGGAACTTATAGAAATATTTATTACATTAGTAATCTCCTTTTGGGAGGAGAATACTTGTTTAGCCTCTCATATATGAGGTTTGCACTCGTAAATACATAAAACTTAAAACTAAAACACTCAGCTAATACAAATTTTCACTCAGAATTGATTATAAGAAAATTAAGGGAAATGTTCGATGTCCTCAACTTCCTTCAACTCCTGCCATTTATAGAGATAAGTCCGGACTTCAAATGCGGACTTCAAATCTTGTTGAGATGTAAGACGTCACTGCTTACATCATACTCCTGAATTATTGCCTTTCCAGCTGTCTTCCTTTTCTTTCCGCATGACTCAGCCTATGTAATGGTTGTCGGGGAATCTTTTAAAAAGTTGGTTTGCGTGGTCCCTGAGGAAAACGCGTCTTGTGAGCTGGGCCCTTGTCCTTTCCAGCTGCGTGGTCTTGTCGGTTGGAATCCTTTCCCAAACTCGAGTTCTTTCTATTCGGGGCATGCCTGGCAGATCCGATCGATCAACGGCCAACATGCACCATGTTACAGAGTTTCTGGTAAGTTTCTTTGCTAGCCGGAATCTTGTTTTCCCAGAGAATTCTTCTCTTTTTCTCGAAAAGTTTCTCTGCAAATCCTATTGTTGATCCTGTCATTGAATTTAGAAGGAAAGATCCATTTCTTTGAATTCTAAAAAGAACTTAAATGGATATTTGACTTTGTCCATTTCAGTTAGACAAACCCAAAGTCCCCATGCTCGTCATGTAGAAGCTTCGTCTTCTGATATTGGTCCTACCAGTAATGGTACTTCTTCCGGTGAAGTTGCCTTAATGTATTTTAGAGCATTTCCATCCAGTCTTCTTAGCTTGATGAAATGAAAAGCTTCATTAAAGCCTTTTTTTTGGTTCGGAGTTGCACTTATAAAATACAGTTCCAAAATATCTCCTCTGGCCAAGTGTGGATTGTTGGCCCAAGTCTCGTAAACTGCTTCCCCAATCCATTTCGATAATTTTGAAATTTCTGGGAATCCGGGTGATACAGTATAAACTGAAGCTAAAGCTCCAAAAGTATACCATTCTTGTACTTCATTTGGATGACTTCCTGGTTTCATCCAAACTCTGGGATACTTGCCTGAGATATCAACCATTGTTTTTTCTGGGTTAATACCTCTTGTTGTAACCAATTTCTCCCATTGTCGTTGATATACCTGCATTGGAGAAATCTTAATCTCGTCAGTTTGAACCTTAGATTTGCCTGTCTGTGGCCTAAGATTCAACTCTCCCTCTTTTACCCAGAGGTGTTGGGTTGACTTGAAGACTCGGGTTGTGATACCGGATCTTCAACATTCGTTACAGTTTGTACACCCTAAGGGGATGCATCACATGCAACACTTGTGATTATGGTATTCAAATCCATAACCTCTGGGTTAGAGCCCCGTTCTCTAACCGCCCCTTTTTGCATCGTAGGAGATGCGGCTGCCATAATTCTGCACGTACAACACTTGTGATTTCAAGAGTTTCCTTCTGATATTTCACCATCATCTCCATCTGGTTTTGGATCTGATGAACTTGTGTTGGTAGATGAATATGGCGGTTGCCATAATTCTGCACCATCTTCTGGATCTCTCTAAGTTCTTTTGAGATCTTATATGTCTCTGGAAGTATCTCGTTCCATTCTGGTACACCATCAGGAATCATGATTTTGATGGGATTTTCATGAACTTCTTCCTAACGATTCATCAGATCGGCATATAAAATCTGACTTACTGTATAGAAACTCAGATAATATGCCGCTTGTCTTTTGCAGTGTCTCAAGGTTTCCCTATCGGCTCCTGCAAGTTCCTTTTCAACATATTGGTTATTCCAATATGCTACATTATCCTGGTGTTCTTTTGCATACATCATCAAAATTTGACGATATGTCTTATAAGGTGTCATCTTGGACAATTGTCCAGATCCATTTTTGTTGGGAAATTTATTTTGTAGATTTTGACTGATGCCATGTAAAACTTAAACTAGAAAGTTGGCACCCCATTTTCCTTGTAATTTGTATTGTAATAGATAGGGCTGGAAAAGCTGAGTCAAGTCAGCTGCCTAGAAATACAAGAAGACAACTTAAGACTGAAATGAAAACTCCACTGCTAGACAGCTGAGTATGGCAAAGAAGAAAAGTCAAGAACTCGACTGAAGGTGTATCAACTGTGAAACAGCTGTGTGAAGAGTCAGTCAAGTCAACTCAAGAAGCCAAGTCTCAAGTTGAAGTGACAGATGAGTCATCCAAAGATTAGAAGCTAACTCAAGTCACCTGGGGAATAAAAGACTGCAGTCAAGTCAAGACAACTGAATGAGATCCATTGATGAAAGTCAAGAATGTTACTCAGAATGGTAACATGTTAAAGTTGTCAGAGATAAAGTGTTAGTTCAAGTTGTGTGCAAAAGGAACAAACCAACGGCAAGCACTGCACCTAGTGTCGATACGCTGCAATGCTGCAAGACATTAAATACGTGGAAATGTCAACATCAAGGACTGCAACAAGACAAGCCAACGAACACAAGTGACTTTTGAAATTAGCCTATCTCTTCAACGGGCAAAATTTCAAAAGTGCACTATAAAAGACTGAGGAATTTATTGAGAAGAGGTTATCTTGACAACCTGAACCACGAACAAGCAAGCAATATTCAAGCAATTAGCCTGTAAATATTCTCAAGTATATTCAAGCAAATCCTCAAGCCTAAAACTCGAAGGAAATTGATCCAACACAAAGCTGTGAAGGAAAGACAACTTCAAATCTGTTGAAGAGGAAACTTTTGAAGAATCAAAAGGGGTCTACTTTCCAAGGAGAATTGTAGGAAGGTTCAAGGTCGAACCAGCATCAAGTTATTGGAAGGCTTCGTGATCAAATCCAAGAGCTTGAGAAGTGAGTTGAAGTAGCAAGGCAGCTGCCCTGTGAAGAAGTTGAGTCGGAGGAGAAGCCAGCTGTGTGGCCAAGGATGTCTCTAGACCGTTCACCACATTGTAAACTGATCTGTTACATAGTGGATTCCTCCAGGAGTTGGAGAAGAGAGGATTAGAAGAATTACCCCATCTTCGAACCTCTATAAAAATTACTTGTGTCATTTATATTTCAGCACATTTACATTTCTGCATACCTACAATCATATCTGCTGACAAAACTCACATTTGCTATCCAACTGATTAATAACAAAGTGCCAAAAATCAAGTGTTAAAACAAAATTAAAACAAATCAAGGGTGTTAAGTTTTTCGCTGATAAAACCAATACAGCCAAGTTAAAGATCAGGTTAAAAAGCCGAGTTATTCTATCAACAGCTCTATCGAGTCTGTTGAGTGGCTAACTCAGCTGAATAACCAACTTAGCTGTCCCTCAAGGACACAACTGTTTGAGTTAACTCTGTTATAATTTTAAAAGGACTAAAATCGAAAAGTTGGTAAGGTTTATTCAACCCCCCCTTCTAAACCTTACTCACACCCCTTGGGACCTACAATTTTCTCAGAGAAAATTCTACTCACCAATTGTTAATTACATAAATATAATAAATATAACTAAAAGTTCTTAATAAACCCTGGCTCTGATACCAATTTTAAGGATCGCAAAACCCAGTGGAGTAAATGTAGAAAATACAATAATATTTATAAAATGGGAGGCAAAATGGAACGACCTTAAAGTTTAGATGGGAGTCTGAAAACAACATATATGTTTATAGGGGTAAAACTGGAATTTTAGGCAAAGTGCAGAATTTTAAAAGGTTGAGGAGGTAAAGTGTACCAATTTAAAGTTCGGGATGCATAGTGTAAAACTCATTATAATTTGGGAGGTTCTTGGTATTTACCCCTAAAATCTTATATAATTTATTACTATATGCTACATGGTCGGTCAGAAGTCGTGCAGCCCGACCCTAATCGACTACGTGGTTGGTCATTAGTCGTGCAGACCAACCTGATCGATCACGTGGTTGGTTATAGTCGGGTTGCCCAATTCTGACCGACCACATGGTCGGTTAGAGTCGGGCAACCCGACGAAGAACAATTACTTCACATTTTTTTTTGTTGGTTCTTTTGACAATACAGAGAGGTTTGTCCAAATTCATGAATACAACAATTACTAAATCAGAGACGAAATACAACAATCACTAAATATGTGATTGTCTATCACTCATCGGTCTTTGATCACGGCAATTCAGTCGGTTGTGCCCCAATTGTTGGCACCTACTGCATTTTTGTCTTGAGTGGAACTCTCCCGTTAATAGTATTCGTGTTGTTCTACGACGTCCACCTCATTGTCGGACAATAGATGGCAAGACAATCATTTCCTTAATGTTATCAGGAATCTCCCATTCATTTTCGTTGGGCACAGGGAAGATAGTCTCAGCATATGCTTTCCTCTAATAGTCAACGGAATAGTACGGTGAGCACATGGGGTGTATTGAAAAACCTCTCTTCTTGGCCGTTGCTATTGCATGCTCACATGCTAGGTCGTCCAATTGAAATTTTCTGCAAGTGCAAGTGTTCTCAGCAAAGTTAACAGTGAAATTTGTGGCCCCACTTCTCACCACATATAAAGTTTGATCAATTGGTTCAACCGTGAACTTCTTGGCTTTTTCATGAGACTTGCGTAATTTTTCTTCCATTGCGGGAGTTAGATTGCTTGTACAACTTCATGCAGCCTCACGCCTCTCATAGGACCAAGACTGCAACTTTTTTTTCCAATACTATCAAACAATGCAAGTATAGGAGTTTGTCGGGCTTTTTTAAACACTGAGTTCAGAGACTCTGCATTGCTTGATGTCATGATATTATATCGGTTTCCCTGAAATATGACCTAGACCAAGTAGCAAAATTTGTATCACTAAGATACTTCCAACCTTTTCGTCAGTAGCTTGAATTTGGGACATAGACTTGTGAAATTCTTCTATTGTATATGCCTCAGCTGCTTTGTTAAAAAGGGAGATAGTATCAGTTTTTCGAGTTACAGTCCTCAAGTTGCCTTTGATATGATAAATATAATGAGCATGACGTGCATTTTGAAAAAACATTTGGATCGACTGATAAGACTCTCTGTATGCATGATACCACAACAAGGTCTTCTTGGTCACCTGTTATTCCTTTCAAGTTCATAAAAAACCAGTGCCACGAAGCATCGTTCTCAGAATCAACAACGGCCCATGCAAGAGGATAAATCTGCATATTTGCATCTTGACAAGTAGCGATAATCAACGTACCTTTATATCTTTTAGTTAAAAATATTCCATCCACAACAACTACTGGGCACATTGAAGAGTGAAACCCACGAATGCAGGGCTCGTATGCCAACCAAAAGTACTTGAAGCGGTTTTCACTATCAACCTCTAAAGAGTATATAGTTCATGGATTAGCTACTATCAAGTTATGGGCATATGCTGCCAACTTAGTGTAACTATCCTCAGGTGAACCCCTTATATATGCTAAAAACGTTTCTCTAGACCTCCTCGCTTTTTGATAACTTATTTCAATGCCACAGTCTCGGCCAATTTCATTCACAACATCAGCAGGTTAATATGTAGTGTTGCAGTCCTCAAACCTTGACATGATATGTTTTCCAATGATCTATGATCTTGCTTGTCTATGATCATTGGTGGACAAATTTAGAGCGCAAGTATGTTATGGTGTATATTTTCTAATCAAAATAATCACATTCTGAGAACTTTGTTGCTCGCAAAAGCCATTTGCGATTTTCATCAACACACACAATTGTGTACAAATTCTTGTTTGATTTTTTTTGTTTTAAACTGGAAATTATATTTCAATGCGGTCATGTGCACAGCTTCTTGAAGCTCTTTCTTGGTATTGAATACTTGGTCAACATTCAAGTCAATATCAACGGGTACAACTCGTGATGTACTTCCAACTGAAGAAAAAAGATGCTCATTTGTGAACTGATTTTCTTTTCCAGTGCCTTGATTAAAATCAAGTCTCGGTGGTGTAGTAAACGCATCACCGTTATAATCATTGGAAGGAGATTCTCTAATTACCTCCAACCCATCCCAAATATCATTCACATTTCGATCATCGTCACTGTGATTATTTTCTTCCGGTTGCACGTCACGATCAACTACATTATGCTCGTCTCGTGGCACGTCACAATTATTTTTTACCATAAGGGTTATACACAAGGGAACAACTGAACCTTGTTTATTGAGAGACAAGTACCATTGCACTCTCTCAGCTGAAGTAATCCAGACAGGAATTTGAAAAGACTGTATGCTTGCTGGAGAAATAAATCCCATCTCCATATCATGCAAATTGGGATCAACTTTGCAAATTTTTTGTACCTTAGAATATAACTCTCTTCATATGAAGTTTCTGTAGTTATTGGAACTCCTGATGCATGCATACCATCACTAAATACCCATTGCCATTTTTCATTGATATTAACAAAATGTCCAAAATAATAAGCGGTAATCCAAAACAGTGAAAACATGTTATCTGCAATTAAATTGAAGATAAAAATATCAAATAATAGGACAAGTGATGCGTGCAAAATATACGTGCATTTAGCGGCTTACAATGATACATATTTGATGCATTTGCAAGCATATTTAGTGCGTTTTTACTTGGTTTCCTTAGAAGGGCATAATACTGCATATTCTTGTAACTTTTTATAGAAAACGAAGCTTAAATCGAAGAAATAGCAGTTGAAAGGCCCGAATAGGATTGACGCATGTGAAGAGAAGATCGAAAAGACGAAAAAACCAGACAAAAACATGTCAGACGGCCGGACCATGTGGGACCACACGGCCGTGTGAAAAGTGACATGTCCGTGTGAAAAAGGGAAGAAAAAGGGGACAGAAACAAGCCGCACGGCCGGACTGTGTGGGACCCACATGGGCGTGTGGAGTTGGGTTGAACTAAACCCACACGGTCATGTGAGGCTACATGGCAAGGCCGTGTGGGACACTGCCACGCGTTTTTTGGAGTCTTTTTCCCGTCCCAACTCTACAAGTGATCTCTCCAAGCATCTATAAAAGGGACCCAAGGCTTGCACGAAAACGAATTCATTCATACCACATACAACATACCAAATTTCACAGGATTACAAGATCCAAGGTCTTCTGAGAGAGGAGGGCTAGGTCACGAAGAACACCACAAGACCTTTCGCATCTACGGGAGCACAAGAGCTTCGAAGGCTTAGGAGGGGAATCCATCCTGACAAGAAGGGATTTTTTTTCTATGTCTAAATCTCTTGTTTGTGTTGAAACAATGTCATAGTGTTGATTTCGAATTTGTCTATGATTTTGTTATCAATGTTTGGCTAATCTTTCGGATCTTAGGGGCATAATCAAAACGTGGATTCATGTTAAATCTTGATTAATTGTTTTCTTAATTGATTCATGTTTTCTATTTTATGAATTTGAGTGCTTGTTCTTAGTTGTTTTTTATTTGGCCAATAATTGCATGTCATATTTGGTAGTGTGAGATTCGGGAGATGAGTTCTAGCAAAGATGAAAATCGAATTCAGACATAAATGGGTGTAACGAGTCGGGATACCTACAACTGTTTGTGGGGAGTCATACAATTCATAGATCTTTTGGGAGTTAATAATAGTTGTAATGTATCGGGAGACCTATAATTGTTATTAATCTACTATTTATTTATCACCCGGGAGGGGGAATAAACTATCCTAGGAATTGAACCCATAGAATTGCATGAATTGGTTTTTAAAACATTAATTGGATTTAATATTGAAGAAACATGTTGAGATTATGTGCCTAAGGATGCTTTCGTAGTTGTTGAAAATACTTGTGGGGTTCGCAAATTTATTTATTTTTATGTTATTTTTGATTTTATTATAAAACTTGATATTCGGTCGCTTGAATAAAATTGGAATGTGATGTTATTATAGTCTACGTGTTTCATAGTCAATCCCTGAGGAATACGACCTTGCTTGCTATTATTCGATAAACTACATTGTACACTTGCAGTTGTATGATCCAAAATATTTTTGGCGAACAAGTTTTTAGCGCCGTTGTCGGGGATTGATAGATTCTAATTAGATATAGTAATAAGTAGTTTTTAATTTTTCGAAAATTTTCAAAAATTGTTTTCTTTTATTACTTATTTTTATTTTTTCGGTTCTAACATTGTTTTTGTTAAGTGTAGATAGTGCATGATCACGCATTCCAGATCTACCCAGCCAATACCCATTGATTTGGAAATTGAAAAAATAGTGAAACAACTAAGGAAAATAGCTAAAGAAATGGTTGATGGGACTAATCCAAACACAACAAACAACAGAAACAATGAGGAGCGCCCACTTGGGCCAGGCGTCCAGGACCAAATTGTGGAAAGGCCTGCGAGAAGGGCAGTTAGGGACTACTTACAGCCGAAGGTAAGTCAGATTTATGGGGGTGTGGCCCGTCTGCCGATCAATGCAAACAACTTTGAACTAAAACTGGCATTGATCCAGATGGTATCACAGAATCAGTTTTGGGGTAGAGCCGTTGAGGATCCAAACGCTCATTTGGTGCACTTTTTAGAAATTTGCGATACGGTCAAGATGAATGGTGCTTTAGAGGTATCATTCGATGCCGCCTTTTCGCATTCTCTCTGCAAGATAAGGCTAAGGGATGGTTATGCTCTTTAACACCACCAGCAGCAAATTGGGCAGAACTAAATCAGCGGTTTCTAGCCAAATACTTTCCCCCTAGTAAAACACTGCAATTGAAATCTGAAATCGCCCAGTTTAGGCAGTTAGATTCTAAGCCACTATATGAAGCATGGGATAGATTCCGGGAATTGCTAATGAAGTGCCCTCAACATGGATATTCCGACTACCAACAGGTCCAGTACTTCTATAATGGTTTGAGTGGCAACACGAGAACGATTATAGATGTTGCATCTGGGGGTGCACTGCTAGGGAAATACCTAGAGGAGACACTAGATTTGTTAGAAGAGATGGCGAACAACAGTTACCAATGGCCATCCGAGAGATCTACTATCCGACGTGTGGTAGAAGTTCAGGATGAGAAAGTCGCCATGCTCACAGAACAAGTATCCGTGCTGAATATGAAATTGGATGCGATGTCATACAAGTGACTCCAAGAGATCCTGTTGTTGTTGAAGAAGAAGCAAACTTTGTGGGACAACAAAGGAACTTCAACAACAATTATAGAAATAATCAGACACCCAATTACTATTATCCGGGGTTGCGAAACCATGAAAATTTCTCTTATCCTAACAATACAAATGTTTACCACCTCTGGGATATAATGTGGGTAATCAAGGCAGAGCGGAGTCAAATGAAAAGAGAGTATCTGTTGAAGAGATGATATCCTCGTTTATCGGAGAGACTAGAGCAAGACTGAACAAAGATGAAAAAAAAGATAGACAGGATAGAAGAGCAGGTCACTCAGTTGAACACGAACGTGAATGCAAGACTGAAATCTCTGGAAACACAAGTAGCCCAGATCACAACTACAGTGGGAGGCCAACATCAAAAGGCAAATTCCCAAGCGATACTGAACTAAATCCGAGAAAGCAATGCAAAGCCATTCGTCTGATGGATGGTACTGACTTTGAGGGCTCACAGATTTCAACCAACACGGTTCAGCGAAAGTGATTAGAAATATGAAGTCTGGTTGAAGACGTAAAACTTAGCGCTTTATGCGAGGCAGCCCAATTTGTTTCCTATTTTTGTTCATTTTTAATCGCCTTCAATTTTAATTTTAATTTTATTTTTACTAACTTAATTTTTAGTTTTGTTTAGTTTTTGTTAGTTGTTGTGTAGGAGGCATCACGGCAAACTCCCAGTTAAGAAAAAAAAGTACGAAAATTATCTCACACGGGTGTGTGGTACCACATGACCAGGCCGTGCGAGAGGACGAGGTGCCTAGCACCACACGGCCGTGTGGTCTATGGCAAGATAGACGGACATCAGACGCATTGCAGGGCCACACGGCCGGGCCGTGTGGCCCATAAAAAAAAACCCGGACAGACGCGAATCCTCCCTATTTTCACCCCAAAACTCATTTTTTTCTCCCACTTTCTCCTACCCAAACCATAACACACGAAAATTATCTCCCAAAACTCTCAAACTCCTCTCTAAATCTCTCCAAATTCACTATAAATCTCACCCCAAAAACACAAATTCTTCATCTTCTCAAGAAACCCACCACCAAAAGCCTTCAAATTTTCAACTTCTCCAAGTTCTACACCAAGTTTGGGGGTTCTTCAAAACTTCAAATTTCAGAGTTTTTACCTCATAATCTTGGTTTCTATGGTTTCTAGGGGTGAAAGAGGAACAAGGAGAAATACGAGAAAAAGAAGTGAACCAACTCCGAAGTCTGAACCCGAGCCACAACCGATATATGAGCCCGAAGAGCCGGAAGCTTCGAATGTCATCTTGTCAAACGACACACACCAGGCTAGATGGACGATACTCTACTTTCGACCTGGATTAACACAAGGTATCCCGATGAACCTACGCTTGCTAATTTAGGTTTATTGGATGATTTTCGGGCTATGTATGGTCGGTTTGATTGGCATGAATTTTTGAATGGGCATTGGGCTATTTATTCGGTTATTACACTTGAATTTTTGAGTAGTTTTGAATTGGTTGTTCGAAAAAGAAACTTGATGGGAATTCGGTTTCGGTTAGGGAATGAGCCGAGGGAGTTGACTATCGATGATTTGAATGAAATTTATAAAACTCTGGCTTAGAGGTTGAGGAGCACGAGGATTTTGATAAGGATAGTGTTTGGAGAGAAATAACTGGGAAACGTATCTACACGCCGGGTACCTCTAAGGCGTCTAGCATTCGAAACCCAGTATTCAACTATGTCCAGAGAGCCTTAGCGGAGATGATTTTTGCGAGGGAGGGGAGTAAAGAGGCCTTGAGGGTAGATGAATTGTTCATTATATGGTGTATGGCGTCGAGGACTGAAGTTGTACCAAACGCCGGGGCTATGATAGCCTGGAAATTTGATAGGGTGAGAAAATCTGAGAGGGGCGGAATTTGTATTGGGGGGATGATTACTCCTATTGCTGAGTACTTTAGCTTTGAAGGGTATGAGGAGGCCGCAGGGCCTAAATTGATTGATTTGACTGTTCTATCTGCTATGAAGATGATTCAATTCGATGGGCGTGATTACTAGCTAAATCAGGCAGATAGAACAAAGGTTAAGCTTCCTAACCCTGAAGCTACATCCATAAGAAATAGGGTACTAAGAGGTGAACAGGGAGCTGCTGCTCAAGAAGAGCATGATGAGCCGATGAGGGAGGTGCCAGAATCCTCAAGACAAGGGGGTAACCATCCATTTACTATGAGTGAGAGGCTCGAAATGGTGGAAGCCGACGTGGGCAAATTGATAGATGACACATATCAGTTGACGACTACAGCTGATGAGTACCACCAGGAGTACTTATAGCGATTCGATAGCATCACCCAGCGGCAGCAATACATGTACGAGATGATGTCTCGTATGGACCAGTGGCGTATTTCACAGGGCCACTACCCTCCACCTCCACCACCACAGTGATCCATGTAAGTACTTATTACGCATTCCTCTTTACTTTTGATAATTTTCTCATATGTTCGGGACAAAGCATATTTTAAGTTTGGGGGAGTTGTCAAGAATACGTAATTTAGTACTGTTGCATTTTGCATTGCATTTAGGATTGCATGTAGAGCATTAAAAATTTTCGATTTTTTTTCAAATTTTCGATTTTTTTTATTTTATTTTTTTAGCACGTTTATCGCTTTAGCACATCTAATTACTTTTGTGTGTGTTTTAATCAAGATTTTCGAAAATGCCCAAAGCTTCCGTATGATTTTACTATGAACATTTAATTGAATGAGATAACATACTTTTGGAAATAATGTGATGAATTGTTGAGAAGATGTCATTTATTTGCTTAGCATTTGTTGAGAAAATTGGGAATTTGAGCATGTTACGAAAAATAAGCCTATGAGCTTTTGTGCCTTAAACTGCTTTATATTATGCAGACTTATTTTTTTTTGAGTGTGTCATTCATTATTGATAGAACTCTAGAACTTGCTCTGGTATCTTCATTGAAGCCATGTGTGTGTGCAATTATTGAAAATAATTTAAGGCATCTTTTTTAGCCTACTTAGCCTAAAAAGCCTACCTATGAACTCATGATTCCCTAGTCAGTCAATTTTGAGCCAAAACATTTTATTGTTAGCCACATTGATCTTTAAAATTATAACCATGATTTTGTCCCTGAAATTTCTTGGGCTTATACAAAATGAATAAGTTTGGGGGAGATGTGGTGAAAAATTATGAAAAAAGAGAGAAAATTGGCAAGAGAAAGAGGGATGAGCAGTATCTGTGTAAATGAATAAGAATGAAGCTCGAAAAAGAAAGAAATATCTCTGAAAAATAAAAAGAGAAAATCGAGCAAAGCAAAAGAAGAATTCCGAAAATTATGAAAAACTGAGAGCTTAGGGCTAAAGAAAAAAAAAGAAAATAGGCAAAAAGGCCTAAGAATGAAAAATGAGAAATAAGGGTGGAGTCGAGTCGAAAAAGAAAAATATCTTGAGAATGATTCTTAGCTAAAATTGGGTTGATGAATTGCAAGTCTGTATGCTTAAATTATATTTGCTCAAGCCAAGTCACTTAATCCAAATTTTCTCTACCCTTACCAAAGAGCCTACATTATGAACAAATGAAAAGTCATTTTTGATTCTTAGATTGTGCACACAAAAGTGGTCGAGATGTGAGATTGTTTGCCTGCCTATGGTAGTTCTACTTTCAGTGAATTAATTTTGAGCGTAAACACTTTCCATACACTTTTGAGAGTCGTGATATACTATCTACTTGTGAGTCGCGATGTCAAGTACCCAAGAGAGTATTAATTATGTCGAGCTTATGAAAGATGACTTCTTGATAATGAATTGCATGGTTTACTTGAGTACGGAGTCATATGAGATTAAATGTTTATAGTGTACTTGTGTGCTCTTTTTACACCTTGATATTATTTTTCTAAATTTGTTCGAGGACGAGCAATACTTTAAGTTTGGGGGATTTTGATGCGTGTAAAATATACGTGCATTTAGGGGCTTAAAATGATACATATTTGATGCATTTTCACGCATATTTAGTGTGTTTTTACTTGGTTTCCTTAGAAGGGCATGATACTGCGTATTCTTGTAACTTTTTACAGGAAACGGAGCTTAATCGAAGAAATAACAGTTGAAAGGCCCGGATAGGATTGACGCATGCGAAGATAAGATCGAAAAGATGAAGAAATCGGACAAAAACACGTCACACGACCAGACCGTGTGGGACCACACGGCTGTGTGACACACTTGTATGAAAAGTGACATGTCCGTGTGAAAAAGGGAAGAAAAAGGGGACGGAAACAATCCGCACGATCGGACCATATGGGACCCACACGGGCGTATGGAGTTGGGCTGAACAAAACCCACACGGCCGTGTGAGGCTACACGGCCAGGCCGTGTGGGACACTGCCACGCGTTTTTTGGAGTCCTTTTCCCCGTTCCAACTCTACAAGTGATCTCTCCAAGCATCTATAAAAGAGACCCAACGCTTGCACGAAAAAGAATTCATTCATACCACATACACAACACAAAATTTCACAGGATTACAAGATCCAAGGTCTTCTGAGAGAGGAGGGCTAGGTCACGAAGAACACCACAAGACCTTTCGCATCTACGGGAGCACAAGAGCTTCGAAGGCTTAGGAGGGGAATCCATCCTGACAAGAAGGGGTTTTCTTTCTATGTCTAAATCTCTTGTTTGTGCTGAAACGATGTCATAATGTTGATTTCGAATTTGTCTATGAATTTGTTATCAATGTTTGGCTAATCTTTCGGATCTTAGGGGCATAATCAAAAATGTGGATTCATGTTAAATCTTGATTAATTGTTTTCTTAATTGATTCATGTTTTCTATTTTATGAATTCGAGTGCTTATTCTTAATTGCTTTTTATTTGGCCAATAATTTGCATGTCATATTTGGTAGTGTGAGATTCGGGAGATGAGTTCTAACAAAGACGAAAATCGAATTCAGACATAAACGGGTGTAACGAGTCGGGAGACCTACAACTGTTTGTGGGGAGTCATACAATTAATAGATCTTTTGGGAGTTAACAATAGTTGTAATGTATCGGGAGACCTATAATTGTTATTAATCTACTATTTATTTATCACCCGTGAGGAGGAATAAACTACCCTAGGAATTGAACCCATAGAATTGCATGAATTGGTTTTTAAACATTAATTGGATTTAATATTGAACAAACATGTTGAGATTATGTGCCTAAGGTTGCTTCCGTAGTTGTTGAAAATACTTGTGGGGTTCGCAAATTTATTTATTTTTATGTTATTTTCGATTTTATTATAAAACTTGATATCCGGACGCTTTAATAAAATTGGAATGCGATGTTATTATAACTTAAGTGTTTCGTAGTCAATCTCTGAGGAATACGGCCTTGCTTGCCATTATTCTATAAACTACATTGTACACTTGCAGTTGTATGATCCAAAATATTTTTGGCGAACAACAAGAAACTATAGTGCAGTTCTGTTTGATTTTAAATAAGTCGATTAATCGACTGCTGCGTATTTGCAGAACTGGGTCGTTTAATCGACTCCAATGAGTCGGTCAATCGACCAAATTTAATGTCGTCGATTGAATGACTAATAAGTCGATTGACCGACTCATTGAGTCGATTAAACTACCCGATTCGCAAATACGCAGCAGTCGATTATTCGACTTCATCTACTCAAGAAAATTAGCGAAATGTCAGATTAATTGAATCAAATAGGGATGGCAATGGGTCGGGTCGGGTCAGGTCGGCCAGGACCCAGACCCGTCCCGTGCCTAGAATGGTGCGGGGAGGGTCGACCCGCCACGGGGCGCGGGGCGGGTCGACCCGTTCTGCCCCATTTTAAATTAAATTAAATTAAAAAATGAAAAAAATATACATTTATAAAATATTATTTACAAAATTTATTATTATCAATTTATAAATATTAAATATAATATAAGAATACATAAAAATTATATTATGATATATATTATATATGCAAATATATATATATATAAAAATATATTTTTAAACTAAAAATTCTAGGCGGGGCGGGCGGGTACCCGCGGGGCGGAAGTGAGACCCAGACCCACCCCGTCACGGGGTGAGCTAGGGCGAGTACCCCCGGGTCGGGTCAAAATTGCCATCCATAGAATAAAACCATGTCATAAGGTCAGAAGAACAAAATTCAAACATGAATTTGGATTTCTCTTGCAATTTTTGGTTGGTTGAAGCACAAAATCCCCAAAAATTCGGTTGAAATACATAAAATTTGGATGAAATAAAAAGGGGTATTTTAGACCTTTTGAAATGGGAGGGTTGTTGGGATGTTAAAGTTAAAAAAATGTGATTTGGACATTTAACATAAAAGAAGACCCTTAAAAGAATGTTTGGAATGAGTAAGACCATTTTTGAACAAAACCTCTTTGACTTTTGACTAGGCCAAACTTAGAAACCCCCGATGAAAATAGCACCACCCCTGAAGCAGTGGGAATAGTCAAGTATGGCCGGGTGACCCGACTTTAATACAAATATGGCCCTTGACTTCTTAAATCAAAATAAAAAAATGAAAAGATTTCATTACCTCCCTTAAAATTTCTCTCCCTAACCCTTTCTCTCCCAACTAGACTGTTAGTCTCCCTCCACTCCACCATCTTCAAAATTTCGAATTTTCTTGTCAAAACAATGGAAAACGACTCGGAATCGACCGAAAATTTGTAATAAGCCGAAGTTCATCATCCATAATTGATCTTACATCAAGTTTTAGGGTTTTCTCAAGCCAATTCGCTCCCTTTCGACGTGGAAATGGAACCATTGAGGTATTGATTGATTTATTATCATTATTTGTGTTTTTCTTATTCTAATAGCCATGGGGGAAAGCTTTTGCATTGGTTTGGTTGCAAATATATAATTTTGGTAAAGATTCACGCATAAACGACTCGAGTCATTTTATAAATAAACGACTCGAGTCGTTTTTTTTAATCGACTCAAGATTTGGGTTGTTTACAAAATGGTTGGGGTCGTTTACACACTAGTTTTTTTACAGTTTAAAATACCAATAAACGACTAGAGTCGTTTTGTAAACAACTCTTTTTGTAAATGACTGGAGTTGTTTACAAGACAACTGTAGTTGCTTATAAAAGATTGAAGTCGTTTTTTTAATACAATGTATTTTTTTTGTAAGTTTATTAGTTCATGTTTAAATTTTGTTCATATGTATTTTTTTATTCTAATAGCCATGGGGAAAGCTTTTAAATTAGTTTGGGTGTGAATATATGATTTTGGTAAAGATTTCGGCATAAACGACTTTAGTTGTTTATAAACGACCCGAGTCTTTTTTTGTTTTATTAAATTTAAATTATAACAACAAACAACTCTAGTTGTTTTGTAAACAACTGTAGTTGTTTTGTAAACAACTCCAGTCGTTTTATAAACAATTGTAGTCGTTTATAAAAGACTCAAGTCGTTTTGTTTTTTACACAATGTATTTTTTTTGTAAGTTTATTAGTTTATCTAAATTTTGCTCTTATGTAATTTTAGAATAGAATATGCTATTAAACGTGAGGATTGGTTTGACTCTAAAGTTTCGGTTCGAAGTACTTTGGCAAAATTTGGGATGGTGTATGATCATTTGAATGATGAATATGAAGAGATGCTTTTGAAATCTTGTTTTGGCAACTTTCATTATTTGAACGATGGAATTCAAATGTCGGGGAAACTCTTGCATAGTTTGATGTTGTGGAGGATTGCTTTTGATGTTAAATTAGCCCATAATGAGGTAGATGAGATTTTGTTCTCATTTGATGGGAAAATATTGTTTGTTTTTCGTATAAGGATTTCATTCTCATTACAGGACTCAGTCTGGTAATGAGGAGGAGTTTAGAAATAATTTACCCGGTGAAAATAGGCTAGCGAATGAATATTTTAACGAATTTGGGCATGTGACAGTTGAAGATCTAGAAGCGGTATTTATTGATAAAAATATTTCTTATGTGATTTCAGCTTAAAGTTCGCACAAAATTATCTCTTACACCTGAGGAAATATTATTGGACTGCATGCGATTTTTGATACAGACAGTGAGGGCACCCAATCAGATGAGGCAGAAGGGGTGTCACTTGATGGTGATTTTGGAGATATACAAGGAACATCCATCCAAGAAGTAAGAAATTTTAAAATTTTAAAATGTACTTTTCAATTCATTTATGTCATAGATGAAATTAAATTATACTTTGAGTTTTTTTTTTGCTAAGTGTTGCTTTGTCATTTGGTAGGGGTGATTGTGGGATTTTCACGATCAAGTTTGTTGAGTTCTTAAGCATAGAGCAGTTTGTACAAGATGTGGTTCAAGACAACATACAAATGTGGAGAAAGAAATTGGATGTCGATATCTACCATGAAAATTGTGATCCCTAGATGTTACTAATTTTATTTCTTTTTTTTTTGGAGTTACTATATGTTTTTGTCGAATGGCTAAATAGTACAATATGCCTTTTTGGATATTTTTGGAAGTGTAGGAAACGACCCTTGTCTTTGTAAACGACTCTAGTTGTTTATAAACGACCAGAATCATTTTTTGTTTAATACAGTTTAAGTTATAACAAAAAACAACTCTAGTTGTTTTGTAAACAACTCTAGTCGTTTGTAAAAGACTCGAGTGGTTTTGTAAGTGTATTAGTTTTATCATAGATTCATTAGGAAACTATTTAAACTCTTAAAATGTAATGATTTAATAGAGTTATATGCATTTTAGAAGGTGAATAGTGAATACCACTTAATTGACTATTAAAATCTAAAAATGACCCCAAATATTTCAAAACGACACTCATCGTTCTATAAACGACTTTGGTAATGTAAACAAGACCACAGTCGTTTTTTGTCTCTATCTTCGATGGATCATGGTTACCAAACAAGTGTAAATCATTCTCAAGAGTAATTAAACATATTAATTCCCCAATCTCACAAATTATGCAATCTCACAATATTTTCATAAGGATTAGTGTTATCATAGATTCATAATGCGGAATGTTGAAACAGAGTTGAATATCTCTTATTGTGTTTGAGTGTTGAAATCAAATGTGCAATTTGCATTAGGAAACTATTTAAACTCTTAAAATGTAATGATTTAATAGAGTTATATACATTTTAGAAGGTGAATACCACTTAAATGACTATTAAAATCTAAAAATGACCCCAAATGTTTCAAAACGACCCTTGTTGTTTTATAAACGACTTGGGTCGTTTATGAAACGACTTTGGTAGTGTAAACAAGACCATGGTCGTTTTTTGTCTCTCTCTTCAATGGATCATGGTTACCAAACAAGTGTAAATCATTCTCAAGTATAATTAAACATATTAATTCCCCAATCTCACTAATTATCCAATCTCACAATATTTTCATAAGAATTAGTGTTATCATAGATTCATAATGCAAAATGTTGAAACAGAGTTGGATATCTCTTGTTGTGTTTGAGTGTTGAAATCAAATGTGCAATTTGCATTAGGAAACTATTTAAATGTTTAAAATGTAATGATTTAATAGAGTTAGATGCATTTTAGAAGATGAATACCACTTAAGTGACTATTAAAATCTAAAAATGACCCCAAATGTTTCAAAACGGCCCGTGTCGTTTTATAAACGACTTGGGTCGTTTAGGAAACGACCTTGGAAGTGTAAACAAGACCATGGTCGTTTTTTGTCTCTCTCTTCAATGGATCATGGTTACCAAACAAGTGTAAATCATTATCAAGTGTAATTAAACATATTAATTCCCCAATCTCACAAACTATCCAATCTCACAATATTTTCATAAGGATTAGTGTTATCACAGATTCATAATGCGGAATGTTGAAACATAGTTGGATATCTCTTGTTGTGTTTGAGTGTTGAAATCAAATGTGCAATTTGCATTAGAAAAATATTTAAATGCTTAAAATGTAATGATTTAATATAGTTAGATGCATTTTAGAAGGTGAATACCACTTAATTTACTATTAAAATCTAAAAATAACCCAAAATGTTTCAATACGACCCTTGTCGTTTTATAAACGACTTGGGTCGTTTAGGAAACGACTTTGGAAGTGTAAACAAGACCGTGTTCATTTTTTGTCTCTCTCTTCAATGGATCATGGTTACCAAATAAGTGTAAATCATTCTCAAGTGTAATTAAACATATTAATTCCCCAATCTCACAATATTTTCATAAGGATTAGTGTTATCATAGATTCATAATACGGAATGTTGAAACAGAGCTGGATATCTCTTGTTGTGTTTGAGTGTTGAAATCAAATGTGCAATTTGCATTAGGAAACTATTTAAACGCTTAAAATTAATGATTTAATAGAGTTAGATGCATTTTAGAAGGTGAATTCCACTTAATTGACTATTAAAATCTAAAAATGACCCCAAATGTTTCAAAACGACCCTTGTCTATAAATGATTTGGGTCGTTTAGGAAACGACTTTGGGAGTGTAAACAAGACCATGGTCGTTTTTTTTGTCTCTCTCTTCAATGAATCATGGTTACCAAACAAGTGTAAATCATTCTCAAGTGTAATTAAACATATTAATTCCTCAATCTCACAAATTATCCAATCTCACAATATTTTCATAAGGATTAGTGTTATCATAGATTCATAATGCGGAATGTTGAAACAATATTGGATATCTCTTGTTGTGTTTGAGTGTTGAAATCAAATGTGCAATTTGCATTAGGAAACTATTTAAACGCTTAAAATGTAATGATTTAATATAGTTAGATGCATTTTTGAAGGTGAATACCACTTAATTGACTATTAAAATCTAAAAATGACCCCAAATATTTCAAAACGACCCTTGTTGTTTGATAAACGACTTGTGTCATTTAGGAAACGACTTTGGTAGTGTAAACAAGACGTGGTCGTTTTTTGTCTCTCTCTTCAATGGATCATGGTTACCAAACAAGTGTAAATCATTATCAAGTGTAATTAAATATATTAATTCCCAATCTCACAAATTATCCAATCTCACAATATTTTCATAAGGATTAGTGTTATCATAGATTCATAATGCGGAATGTTGAAACATAGTTGGATATCTCTTGTTGTGTTTGAGTGTTGAAATCAAATGTGCAATTTGCATTAGAAAAATATTTAAATGCTTAAAATGTAATGATTTAATATAGTTAGATGCATTTTAGAAGGTGAATACCACTTAATTTACTATTAAAATCTAAAAATAACCCAAAATGTTTCAATTGACCCATGTCGTTTATAAGCGACTTTCGTTTAGAAACGACTTTGGAAGTGTAAACAAGACCGTGGTCATTTTTTGTCTCTCTCTTCAATGGATCATGGTTACCAAATAAGTGTAAATCATTCTCAAGTGTAATTAAACATATTAATTCCCCAATCTCACAATATTTTCATAAGGATTAGCGTTATCATAGATTCATAATACGGAATGTTGAAACAGTTGGATATCTCTTGTTGTGTTTGAGTGTTGAAATCAAATGTGCAATTTGCATTAGGAAACTATTTAAATGTTTAAAATGTAATGATTTAATAGAGTTAGATGCATTTTAGAAGATGAATACCACTTAAGTGACTATTAAAATCTAAAAATGACCCCAAATGTTTCAAAACGGCCCGTGTCGTTTATAAACGACTTGGTCATTTAGAAACGACTTTGGTAGTGTAAACAAGAAATGGATCATGGTTACCAAACAAGTGTAAATCATTATCAAGTGTAATTAAATATATTAATTCCCCAATCTCACAAATTATCCAATCTCACAATATTTTCATAAGGATTAGTGTTATCATAGATTCATAATGCGGAATGTTGAAACAATATTGGATATCTCTTGTTGTGTTTGAGTGTTGAAATCAAATGTGCAATTTGCATTAGGAAACTATTTAAACGCTTAAAATGTAATGATTTAATATAGTTAGATGCATTTTAGAAGGCGAATACCACTTAATTGACTATTAAAATCTAAAATGACCCCAAATATTTCAAAACGACCCTTGTTGTTTTATAAACGACTTGTGTCATTTAGGAAACGACTTTGGTAGTGTAAACAAGACGTGGTCGTTTTTCTCTCTCTTCAATGGATCATGGTTACCAAACAAGTGTAAATCATTATCAAGTGTAATTAAACATATTAATTCCCCAATCTCACAAACTATCCAATCTCACAATATTTTCATAAGGATTAGTGTTATCACAGATTCATAATGCGGAATGTTGAAACATAGTTGGATATCTCTTGTTGTGTTTGAGTGTTGAAATCAAATGTGCAATTTGCATTAGAAAAATATTTAAATGCTTAAAATGTAATGATTTAATATAGTTAGATGCATTTTAGAAGGTGAATACCACTTAATTTACTATTAAAATCTAAAAATAACCCAAAATGTTTCAATACGACCCTTGTCGTTTTATAAACGACTTGGGTCGTTTAGGAAACGACTTTGGAAGTGTAAACAAGACCGTGTTCATTTTTTGTCTCTCTCTTCAATGGATCATGGTTACCAAATAAGTGTAAATCATTCTCAAGTGTAATTAAACATATTAATTCCCCAATCTCACAATATTTTCATAAGGATTAGTGTTATCATAGATTCATAATACGGAATGTTGAAACAGAGTTGGATATCTCTTGTTGTGTTTGAGTGTTGAAATCAAATGTGCAATTTGCATTAGGAAACTATTTAAATGTTTAAAATGTAATGATTTAATAGAGTTAGATGCATTTTAGAAGATGAATACCACTTAAGTGACTATTAAAATCTAAAAATGACCCCAAATGTTTCAAACGGCCCGTGTCGTTTATAAACGACTTGGTCATTTAGGAAACGACTTTGGTAGTGTAAACAAGACGTGGTCGTTTTTTGTCTCTCTCTTCAATGGATCATGGTTACCAAACAAGTGTAAATCATTATCAAGTGTAATTAAACATATTAATTCCCCAATCTCACAAACTATCCAATCTCACAATATTTTCATAAGGATTAGTGTTATCACAGATTCATAATGCGGAATGTTGAAACATAGTTGGATATCTCTTGTTGTGTTTGAGTGTTGAAATCAAATGTGCAATTTGCATTAGAAAACTATTTAAATGCTTAAAATGTAATGATTTAATATAGTTAGATGCATTTTAGAAGGTGAATACCACTTAATTTACTATTAAAATCTAAAAATAACCCAAAATGTTTCAATACGACTTGTCGTTTTATAAACGACTTGGGTCATTTAGAAACGACTTTGGAAGTGTAAACAAGACCTGGTCATTTTTTGTCTCTCTCTTCAATGGATCATGGTTACAAAATAAGTGTAAATCATTCTCAGTGTAATTAAACATATTAATTCCCCATCTCACAATATTTTTATAAGCTTAGCGTTATCATAGATTCATAAAACGGAATGTTGAAACAGAGTTGGATATCTCTTGTTGTGTGTTGAGTGTTGAAATCAAATGTGCAATTTGCATTAGGAAACTATTTAAACACTTAAAATTAATGATTTAATAGAGTTAGATGCATTTTAGAAGGTGAATTCCACTTAATTGACTATTAAAATCTAAAAATGACCCCAAATGTTTCAAAACGACCCTTGTCTATAAATGATTTGGGTCGTTTAGGAAACGACTTTGGGAGTGTAAACAAGACCATGGTCGTTTTTTTGTCTCTCTCTTCAATGAATCATGGTTACCAAACAAGTGTAAATCATTCTCAAGTGTAATTAAACATATTAATTCCTCAATCTCACAAATTATCCAATCTCACAATATTTTCATAAGGATTAGTGTTATCATAGATTCATAATGTGTTGAAACAATATTGGATATCTCTTATTGTGTTTGAGTGTTGAAATCAAATGTCAATTTGCATTAGAAACTATTTAAACGCTTTGTAATGATTTAATATAGCATGCATTTTAGAAGGCTTACCACTTAATTGACTATTAAAATCTAAAAATGACCCCAAATATTTCAAAACGACCCTTGTTGTTTTATAAACGACTTGTGTCATTTAGGAAACGACTTTGGTAGTGTAAACAAGATGTGGTCGTTTTTTGTCTCTCTCTTGAAATTGAGAATATAGCTCTTCATATGACATATCGACAGTGATTGGAAGGCCTTCTACACCAACATTGCCATTATTTTCTTTCTTCCATACTCATTTGTCGCCTTGACAAGTTCGCCAAAATAAAATACAATTACCCAAAATGGTGGAGTCATGCCTACACTTCAAAGAAAAAAGTATAAGAGAAAAACCACATTGTATAAATCACTATGCATTGCGAAACAACTCAAGATAAAAAAAAACAACCAAAAAACAACTAGAGTCTTTTAACGACCAAAAAACAACTAGAGTCTTTAAACGACCAAAAAATGACCAAAAAAATAACCAGTCTTTAAACGACCAGGGTCGTTTTGTCGCGAAAAATTTATCAGGTTCTTGGGGTTCAACTATTCATTGTAGTAATAATCAAAACATGTCAAAAATTTCAACCAATATGACAATGTAAAACTAATAGATGATACTTACCTCCAATAATTAGCCGAAATGCTAAGTTGTAGAATCAACTAAGATTAAAGAAACTGGTTGTGTGAAATGAATGAGGGTTTAAAGTCAATTTGTTAAAATAAAAAATGAAGTCAATTTTGTAATTTAAAAATGTATAGAAGGATATTTTAGACTTTTTAAATAAAAAAGGCCATAAAAGTATGTTTTCTATAAGTAAAACCAAAATTGTTCTTTGACCCACTGAAGCACAGGCCATTCTTTCCCAAACATCAAAAAGCCTTGCAATAAACCCAATCTCACGAGCCTCGTAAAACGTTGTTCATGTCAGCCTCACCATCCCAAACATGGCATCAGCTTTCATCTCCCAGAACCTAGCTCGGAGTCTCCGGCAGCGACTAAGTCCCGCGATCCCTCCCAAGTGGGTCCCACAATCATCCCTACTTTCCACTTCTGCCCCTGCCATTTCCGATGTACATCAACCAGAACAAGGTTAATTTAAGTCCTTTTACTTTTATTGGTTTTGTTTGTCTTCTAAGATTTAATCGTTTTCTTGTTTCTGCATGGAGGCTTCTGGTTTTCGCTGAAAGCAATATTTTTGTGAAAAATGATTGTTTTTTTTTTTTGGGGATTTTACTTTGATACTGATTGGGTTTCTGGGGTTTTCGGTTTTGCTTGATCATATGGATTTCAAGAGAGAAGGGGCAGGTCAACATGGTCAAAGCTATTGCTTTTCATACCAGGAGCCATCGCTTTTGGCCTTGGCACGTGGCAAATCATCAGACGACAAGAAAAGGTTAATTTCTTTATTTAATTTTGAATTTATCCAAATTTAATTATTTGTATAGTTCCCTGTCAATACCTGGATCTTCGTGGAGTTAATGTTGTTCTAGAGATGATATTGGGAATCTAGTTATGCTGGAGTATGTTACTGACTTACTTTACTTGATTGCTGAAATTAGCTGATATTTGGGTGTGTGGACAGTACACAACAACCAAACAAGTTAAAAGTATACGAGGTCTTACACTAAAACATTGTTCTTTCATTAAGACGTCTGATCACTTGTTCTCATTGGTCATAATCATATCGTATAATGCTAAAAATATGGTGCATTATGCGACTGTGCTAAATGCAAATAAATTTCTTTTGGAATGAATTTTTGAAGATTAGGAGTCAACTGATGTTACAATTAGATTGTCTTTAGTATTGAAATATGAAATAGGGTTATTTTTATTTATTTAATTGTTTTGTTTTCTTGGACAGATAAAGATGCTGGATTACCGGCAGAGTAGACTAGGAATGGAACCGCTTAGGGGCAATGAGGTTGTGCCCTCCAGTGGGAGTCTGGAATCCCTAAACTTCAGGAGAGTGCGGTGTAAAGGAATTTTTGATGAAAAGAAGTCAGTTTATGTAGGCCCGCGTTCAAGGAGCATTTCTGGAGTGACTGAAAATGGATACTATCTCATAACTCCACTTATTCCCATGCCTGGTGATCCTGAAAGGTAAGATTATTCTTAAAAAAATTTGCTCATAAAAGGTTATAAGTATATATTTTATTTATACGGACTCCCATTTGCTGAAAGTTTTAGTTACTTTTAAATAAGACTTGCAACACACCTCAAAAATAAATAAAAAATTAATGACTTGTAACAGATATTCAACATTAACTAGAGTATCTAATGTTCATAAACCAAAAATCGATGTAGTAAAGGAACTTGGTATTTCAAGAACATTTGTCTCTGGACTTAGTTTCCGTCTCTAAAGTATGATTGGTTCATAAACAACTTTTTTATTAATATATGTTGTGTTTCCAGTTTGTAAATGATTATGGGTCTTGTGTTGTATATTCGACTCATATCATGTCTCCACTTTTCAGATAGTGTAAGGATATAATGTTGGTAGGTGGTGCTTCAATATTGGGAGCACAGAAATCATTTTCTTTCGTCGTGTATATATTAAATATCAAATTACAGGAAGTCTAATCTTATTATAGTAAAAAAATTTAGATGTCAATGCTTTTATGCACTTGGCTTGTTTCGTGTATCGTTGATTAAGGAAATGACCCAATCATGTGTCTCTTACTTTCACATTCATTCTATTCGATCTAAATATTTGTGATTTTAAAAGAAGTTTAAGTTTTAGATATGTAGTTTGTGATGAAAGATAAGAATTCACATATGTTCGATTTTATTCAATTTACATTATTCTCATTGTTTCTTAAGCATCTAGTTGAACTTGTTGCAGCGTGCAGTTGCCTATACTAGTCAATAGAGGATGGGTCCCACGGAGTTGGAGAGACAAGGCATTAGAGGCTTCAGAAGATAAACCAGTGTCAAGTAGCTCATCCACCTCAACTCAACCGAGTGCAAAAGTTTCTTGGTGGCGCTTGTGGTCTAATAAGCGAGAAGTTGTTGAGTTTTCAACTTATTTGTTTACTGTCAACAGTTGATATATCCATCTGAAATTAATTTACACCATATTGACTCTGACAGGAGCACCTTCCGCCTCTCATCCCTGTTGAAGTCATTGGAGTTATACGTGGTAGTGAGAATCCTAGCATATTTGTTCCAGCAAATGATCCTAATGCCTCTCAGTGGTTTTATGTGGATGTTCCAGCACTTGCTCGTGTTTGTGGACTTCCAGAGAAAACACTCTATGTTGAGGATATCAATGAAAATATTACTCGGAGCAGCCCATATCCCATTCCAAAGGACGCTAGCACGCTAATTCGTAGTTCAGTAATGCCACAGGACCATGTCAACTATACACTAACATGGTACTTATCATTCTATTGTTATTTTAGCATGTAGATCCATGTTTACTTGTTGCATCATGGTGCTTGTTCCTTTTTGGCTTGTTTGGACTTCCGTTTAGTATTTTGCTTATTTTTCAACAATATTTTGGATGAGTAACTCGTCCAGTATTTGTCAAACAAAGTTTCAACTTGTTTATGAGTATGATTTGTGCATAAATTCTTGTTTGTGACATCTGCTTGTACAAGTATTTTTGACTTAGTATCGGTAGTTGATAAATTTAAGATTACAAATTGCTAAGTACCATGTGCAGTGACCAGTTAGCTAAGTTGTGCATAAAACCTTGTTTTATGACTGTGAATTAAATCTGATAACGGGCTTTCCTAATGTTGATGTCTTGTGCAGGTACTCTCTTTCGGCAGCAGTAACTTTCATGGCATACAAGAGACTTAAGCCGAGAAAGAGCAGGAGATAGCTTTAATCCTTTTCCTTTCCCACATTGGTATTTGTTACCACAAATCTCCTTCGAGTTGATTTGTAAGCGCGAATGGTGGTTTGCGCTATATGTGCTTGCAGTCCTCACTCCTTTGTTGGTCGAATTCTATCGAGATCTTATACTCTTGGCCATTTTCGCATGCCACCACAACACCATTGTTCTGGACAATTGCGAAACTTAGATTGTAGAAGCAACAAACAGTTGATAAAAGCTCCTCCAAAGATTGAGTTGCATTTTTGAGGCCCAACTGAAGTGGCTTCTAATTTTACCCCCAATTTTTCGATTATTGACATACGTATATCCTTTCTTTCCTTCTCTACTTTTATGGAGTTATGCAATATCTATATTGATGTAATCTTAACTAAGTAGATGGTCTGACCTAGATAAATATCCAGCTTGTTCAGTTACCCATTGATTGCATTTACCATTATTATTATTATTTTTCTGGGGGAATTTTCATGGATTCGAAACTACTTAAAAGCACGAAATTATTGAACGAGTTACATAATCAAAATTCAAGTCAATAAGACCCATTCAGATTGTTACTATCGTTGAAGACTTTGCGCTATTTGTTTACAAACTCAACTGTACACTAATATTTTTCTACACAAAGCACATAATTTCTACAAAGGGAACAAATAAATGGATGCCAACGACAAAACCGTTGCATTTACAGGTAAATGAAACTTTAGGTGGAACCAGGAAATACCCTCGACCAAAAGAATGAAAGGAATATTATGAAAAAGAAAAATGGAAAAAAGGGACGAATTGTCTGATCCAATCACGATTTATATCGTACAAGAAGTGGACATGAGGTAGCCTGAGCAAGGCTACAAAGTTAAATAGACTCTCTTTCGAGAACCACTTCAGCTTCCACGTTACAAGATCAGAAGCCAGCTTTTGTTTTAGAAATGCATACTCCTCAATTCTGTATCCTGCCTCTAAAGGACGGGCCTCCGATGGGCATTTAAAAGCCAAGGTGACACACATGTTGCCCAAAGTATCAATTACCTGCAGAAATAACAAAGATTTCCCTTTATTCAGTTTTAACTTTTAACAGAAAAACGATAAATAAATAAACGGAGAGAAAATGAAGCGCTGAAAGAGTGGTATGCCGCTAGGGAAATTCTCAATGGACATTTACAGATTTACATGACTAAAATCTTGCAAGAGTTTATTTAAAATCATTTTCGTAATATGTTTAAAACTATAAAATCTGAACAGAAGACCTCTTAACAATGCCATAGCTAATACAATATATCATATATTGTTCTCATCACAAGAAATAAAGTTAACAGTACTTCAGATAAGCTATAAAAACGTATCAATATCAAACACATCAAATCCAGCAAAGTATGGCTGAAAACTCAAGGAAATCTTAATTATCAAGAAGAAACATTACCATCTCAGACACATTCACAATGGCGCAACATGAATCCAGCCAAAAATAAGGAGGGGAAAAGGTACTCTCGGAGAGGCCAAACTGCATGAAATCTTCACAGCATAAAAGCAAATGACCTTCAAGCATGAAAAGCGACCTTGACAGCCACAAATTTTCTGACCAATTCGCATAGAAAATAAGAGGTAGAACACAAAAATAGAGAAAAGTGCAGCAGAAATATATATAGTTATATACATATCCATCTTCCAACATCCATCCAACAAGAAGAATGAGTCAGTAGTACACATTTGCCGAAAAGGTCTAAGCAAGGTTAATACAGCAGCAGGCGCATGAATTATGGAATTCAAAATCCATAAAAAGGCTCACTGAAAAATCGCGATTCCACAATATTTTTTTAGTGCTTCTCTGCTTTCAAACTGCATATATTTCCTCTTGTGCTATACTTTCACTACCAAACAATTTAAATCCATCTTTTAAGACTTTCTGATGGATGAGTCAAATCCCAAGCACCAATTTTGCTCAAAGCTTGATAGCATCTAAATATTTAGATAAAAATTATGAGGGTTTCTGATGGTGCAGAATACCATGGATATGAATCCTAACCTTTGCAGCACAGTGCACACTGTATCAAAAATACTAAGAAGTTTGCAAGGTTGATGCACCATGTACATTAATAGATTTCCGGGTTTCCTTCCCCTATATTAGTAATATTTCATGGAAACTTGACGTTTAACCAACTATCAAAAAGTATAATACGAATTCTACTTTGACACTTTACTTCCCATATACTGATAAGTAGGTTATGAAGCTTCATAGTCATACAGAATAACATGGACATCGTTTTTGAGCACTATGAATCCTAAATAATATGATAAACATGCTAGATTTAACTTTGAAAAACAAGATATGAATTATGTGCTTTTTTAAGCAGCAGGAACAATAACAAATACTATAAGAGTCTCTAAGTAAGCACAGTTTTTTTATTTTGCACTTGCTTGTGAATATATTAAGGCTAAAACGTGGGGTTTTCATCAAAGGATCAACTTCTCGGCGATTAAAGTTCATGAAAACAGAGAAACCTTTCAGTTTTTTAAATATCTGATCCTCATATTGTGTCATCAGACAAATATAATCCATGTTATGGCATTTACACAATTTCTCTGTCATTGCATCTAATTTAAATACTTTGTTTGATACTTAAAACAATTCATTTGTCCAATATATGATGCCTAGCAACTTTACAATTTCGATTTTCGGCTTGGTTTCCGGTTCAACTTCTTATCTCGCAATCTTATGTTTCATGCAACTACGTACCCCAAGTCCAGTTTTAACAATTTACATATAATAAAGATAATTAATCTCATATACCTTTTAAGTTGTTATGCCAAAAGAGAACCATGGAGTACTGATATATGTTGATCTTTGAACCTCCGCATACATGCTCCTGGAAAAGATTAACCTGAATCTGCTCTAAGCTGCCATGAAATTTCCAAAACCATAACATTAAATGAGATAATATGATAACACAGCCGTAGAAAATAAAGCAGTTTCAAAATCTAATTTCAATAAGACCACCTTCTCAAGTAGTAATCCTTCATCTCAGATAAATCAGAGAAATCCAGTACGCATAGTAAATCTCTTGATCTCTCCAGACACCTGGTTATGAACAGATATGATGTATCCCTTGCAAAGTACACCCTATACATGCACATCAAAATGTATGCCGTTAGAAAGCAAGGAGCAGCCAGACAGAGCGAGGAGACTGCAAAATACAACCTTAAAAACAGAAGTCCTAATCCAACAAAAACTTTTCTCACATCATCAAGTCTGTGGCAGCCAACCATTTCTAAGCTGGTATCTGTAAGATGTCATCAAATAAAACTCTACTAGATGAGTAGAGATTGTTAATTGTAAAGAAATAAAGACCATATTATTATATCATTAATAGAATACCCTTTACATATATATAGGGTATACTAAACCAAGACTCTAGTTCCTCTTCCTATGTGGGACAAAAACAATAAAAATAAAACACTCCCTAACACTATTCCAACTCTCCCCCTCAAGCTGGAGCAAATATATCATATGCGTCTAGCTTGTTACATATATAATTAACCCGAGGACCCCGTAGAGCTTTGGTGAAGATATCTGCCGATTGATCACGTGTGAAGTGACTACTTCCTTAGATAGCACCTTAGTTCTCACAAAGTGACAAATCAACTTCAATGTGCTTAGTGCGCTCATGGAAGATCGGATTGGAAGCAATATGCATTCTTTGATTATCACAAATTAATGTCATAGGTTGAGAATTATTTACTCGATCTCATTGAGCAAC
Organism: Rehmannia glutinosa; assembly: GCA_016081115.2. Taxonomy (NCBI): domain Eukaryota; kingdom Viridiplantae; phylum Streptophyta; class Magnoliopsida; order Lamiales; family Orobanchaceae; genus Rehmannia; species Rehmannia glutinosa. The sequence continues at coordinate 357,510 of JABTTQ020002497.1, read as the reverse complement.
TGTTTCACCCAAATAAGTTCACACGTCGCAAGACCCATGGCTCGTATTCGACTCGCAAATTGAACGAGCCACAACATTCTCGCTTTCTTGCTCTTCCATGATATAAGATTTCCACCAATGAAAACACAATATCTAGAAGTAGAACGTCTGTCAATTGGGGACACCCCGCCTGTCTGCATCGTAGTAGCCAACCACATTAATTTGCCTGTATCTCTCCGTGAATATTCCTTTTCCAGGAGCATTCTTGATATACCGAAGAATAATACGGACTCTTTGCATTCCAACGCTTTCGCGGTGAATTCAAAAACTGTAACCACACTTACAAAGAAATGAAATATCCGGACGAGGATTCTTGTAAGGTAATTAAGTTTGCCAACCAACCTTCTATACCTTCTAGAATCTGACATCGGTTCCCCGTCGTTTGGTAAAAGCTTGACATTTGGGTCCATTGGTGAATCACAATGTTTCGACCCAAGCATTCCAGCTTCTTCTAACAAATCGAGGACATATTTTCGTTGGGAGATGAATATATCCTGATCTAATTGTGCAACCTCAATACCAAGGAAGTAGTGCAACTTGCCCAAGTCCTTAGTTTGGAATTGTAGATGCAAAAAGTTCTTGAGGTCATTTATGCCTCTCGTGTCATCTCCAGTAATTTTGATATCGTCAACATACACAATCAACAAAAGACGTTTCCCAGAGGATTGTCGGTAAAAGACTGAATGGTAACTTCACACCTTGTCAACCCAAAGGTAATAACGACCTCACTGAAGTGGCCAAACCACGCTCGTGGTGACTCTTTCAAACCATAAAGAGATTTCTTCAAACGACACACCTTAGCAAACTCCCCCTAGCAACAAACTCTGGTGGTTGCTCCATATAGACCTCTTCCTCAAGATCACCATTGAGGAAGTCATTTTTAATGTCAAGTTGAAAGAGACCAATGAAACACCGCCGCAAAGAGCAAGACAGATGCAAACAAGACATTTTAGCAACAGGGAAAATGTATCATCGTAATCAACACGATAAACCCGTGTACCCTTTAGCAACCAAGCGCGCCTTCAACTCGTCCACCTTACCTTCGGTGAGCATTTAACGTATAAATCCAACGACAACCCACAACATGATTTGCCGGCGATCCACCAAGTCCCAAGTGCCACTGATCGTAAAGCGGACATTTCTTCCAACATTGCCGCATGCCAACCAGGATGAGCAAGTGCTTAAGAGACAGAGTGAGGAACAATAATAGAGGATAACGAAGCAACAAATGACAAATAAGAAGGGGATAAAGCATGATAAGAAACAAAGTGAGAAATAGGGTGTTGAGTAGTGCAACGTCGGGTACCTTTTTGAAGAGCAATGGGTAGATCTAAGTCAGAAGGTGGAGATGGTTGAACGGGCGTGGCAGTGGCACCCGGAGCTGCAAGAAGCAGGGTTGTGCGATGACGCCGTTGATATGTCTGTAGATTGGGATGATCCAAGCGAGAAAGAGGTGCCGGAGTAGGTGGGTGCAACGTACTGGGAGACGAAGAGAGTGTAGGAGGATTGAAAAGTGGAACAGGAAGCGGTAAGTCCTCAATGACAGAGTGTGGAGAATCGGAAATTGGTCCATAATATGGGTTAGATTCGAAGAATGTGACATCAGCACATATGAACTGGCGACTAAGCTCGGGTGAATAGCAGCGATAGCCTTTTTGATGGCGTGCATATCCAAGAAAAATACACTTTATAGAGCGAGGGCTTAATTTATCAGACCCAGGGGAAAAGTTGTGGACAAAACAGACACACCCAAAGACACGGAGAGGTAGGGAATAGATAGGATCACGAGGCCACAAAGTAGAAAATGGGATTTTCCCATGGAGAATAGTGGAGGGCATGCAGTTGATCAGATAACATGCTGTGAGAACTGCATCATCCCAAAAACGCAATGGGACATTCATATGAAGAAGAAGAGTACGAGCAATCTCAATAAGGTGACGGTTCTTGCGGTCAGCGACCCCATTTTGTTGAGGAGTGTAAGCGCAAAAAGACTGATGAATAACCCATTTAGAGGATAAGAATAACGAAAAAAAAGAAGAAAAATATTCCCGAGCATTGTTAGTTCGTAATGTGCGAATACGAGAATTAAACTGAGTAACAATTTCATTGTAAAACAATTGAAAAATAGACAAAACTTCAGAGCGATCTTTCATAAAAATAACCAAGTAACACGAGAAAAGTCATCTATAAAGGTAACAAAATACCGATAACCAAATTTAGAGACATGACGACTAGGTCCCCAAATATCTAAATGTACTTAACTCAAATGGGGCAGTAGCCCGATTATTAAGACGACTAGGAAAAGAATTACGACTATGTTTGCCTAATTGGCACGACTCACAAAAGACTTATTTGACATGACTCAAACTAGGAACCATCTTGTGGAAGTTGGCTAGGGAAGGATGGCCAAGACGACTGTGAATGAGTGTAGGAGAAGAAACAGCAATCCCAACAACAGACTTATCAACATCAAGGTAGTAAAGCCCATTAGCCTCATGCCCGGTGCCAATCTGTTCGCCCGTTCTCAGATCCTGCACAAGCACAGAGGAAGAAGTAAAGGTGACAGAACAATGGAGCATATGCGTAAGTTTACTAATGAAGAGAAGATTATAGGGAAATTGGGGAAGATATAAAACAGATGGAAGGGGTATAGAGGACGACGTAGGTGCTGCAGATCCACTACCAGTGACTGAGGTAGAAGAACCATTAGCGAGGGTAACCGCAGATAGACCATTAGTTGAACGAAAATTAAAGAGTAAGGAAGGATTACCGCTCATGTGATCAGAGGCGCCCGAATCGAGAATCCACTTACCAGAATGAGGGGATGGATGAGACAAGAAGTCGGCAGAGTCAGTGGCATGGGCAAGCGATGCGGTGGAAGACTGGTGGCTGTTGTGAAGCTTGAAGTTGGAGATACTGCAAATACTCGATTCGATAAAGTGTAGGAAGGAGCACCTACCGGAGCGGGTACTATGTTGAAGTACAGGCTCTGTAGATGATGGGTTGGGTGATTCCACATGGGCGGCATTAGCAACATTGGGGGGGCGACCGTGTAAATCACTAAAAGATTCAATAGTATGACCCGGCCTGTTGCAATGAGAACACTGAGGGCGAGAGGTATTGCCTCCTCGACCTCCCCCTCGCCCACGCCCTCGCCCACGACCTTTTCTTGGGTTCTGCTTACCTCTGCTAGGATTCTGAGTAAACAGGGCTGACTGGTTGTCAGGGCTAAGAACAATGCTAGTGAGAGAAGCCCGATTGAGAGCGGCAAACACATCAGTCATGGAGGGCAAAGTGGCACTGGAGAGAATCTGAGAGCGAACAGGATCAAACTGAGAGGGAAGACCACGAAGCATAAGATCTACTAAGATCTACAAAGAACTGCTCATGATGTTGTCGATATGTGTCAGTGTATGGTGGAAAATTTTCATTATACTCTGCCATAGCACTCTGAAATCAACCAAAATAAACAGCAAGACCTCTCTCATCAAGTTGAATACGTAATAAATCAGAAGTGACATCATAAATACGACTAATAGTGCTGGAATACATATTCATAATACGATTCCAAAGAACTTTGCAGGATGTACATCCTTGAACAAGGTAATGTAACTCAGATTCAATAGACTGAAGCAACAAACTAGTAAGTTGAGCATCAACTTGATCCCAAAGACGGAGATCAGCTTTGGATAACTTGGGAACATCCTCAGTTAAATAATGAACAAGACCTTGTCCTCTGAACCACAATTTCACAAAGAAAGCGACCATTAATCGTAATTACGACCATTGAGTTTGGTCGTTGTGATGACGGGGGTGCCTGTGAAAGTGGGGACAACAACAATAGGGGCCTCTGACGGGCTATCTTTGTCACCGGTAGTCATGACGAGCAAATAAATTCAGAGAACAAGGAAATGAGAGAAATAAAAAAAGGTGGTTACCAAATCACATAAAAACACACATCAACACTGGAGGGTGACTGAACTTTTTTTTTTTTTAATAAACTGAAGCAGCTGACCTAGCCATCAACGGAGGAAATAGGGCAAGTGAGTAGCATAGTTGGAGAGAGGGCGAAAAACCGAGCGGACTGAAAGACGGCCGGCGGCGCGTGGGGAGGCGGCGGACGGCGGGCCAGAAGCGGAAACCTGAGGCGAAGGCAGTGGTGTGGTCAAATTTGAGGAAGAAGGTGTATTGAACGGTAGATTTGAGTTTTTCTAGATTTAGGGTTTCTAGAAAAAAAATTGGGGTTGGGGGCTGGCGGCTGACGGCTTGGGGGTAGGTTTAGGGCTAATGACTTAGGTTTATGGCTTTGATCCCATGTTAATTGTAAAGAAATAAAGACCATATTATTATATCATTAATAGAATACCCTTTACATATATATAGGGTATACTAAACCAGTACTCCTAGTTCCTCTTCCTATGTGGGACAAAAACAATAAAAATAAAACACTCCCTAACACTATTCCAACAGAGATATCTCAGTAGAGAAAATATAAAAAGAAAAGCAAACAGCAAAACATATGTCTAACTGAATTTTCATACCACGACAAAGCTAACCTGACCCATCATGTGCATTGACAATGAGTAGAATGTACAACTTATGTTCACTGCTCCGTAATATGGCTACTTGCCTGTATGTAGAGTGAGGGAAACAAGTCAAATGTATTTAAATAATCTGTTAATACCCACAAGCTATGTACAAAACATTATGTCAAATATAATAAATAAACCTAAAACACCAAATCCTAAAACTCTAAAAACAAGAATGCAGCTCATAACTGACTACGAGGTTTCAATCCAATGACTTTAAATTGGCGCAAACTAACTCCGACAGCAAGAGTTGAATAAGCAAGAATTCACCTTTCATTATAACCTGATTTTTCCAGGAACAGACAACTACATTGCACATACAGCATGGAAATTTCATTCACCCCAGAATCAGCCATATTTGAGTTGAAGAATGTTTCGATAAACTCATCTTTCCCATCACTTGATGTACTGTACCCAGAACAACTTTCCATGTAAATCTTGCGAGGGGTTGTGCTGTCCCCACCATTTTTAGCTGTAATGGATGTACACAAGTCATTAGCACAACAAATTTCTTTCCCTTCATGTCCCACGACACTTTTGCAGATCTCCACACGGTCACTGGACTTTTTTGAATAGTCAGTGTCATTGGAGGCATCATCCTCCTCCGGTAAGGAAATCATTCTTCTGGGTTTCCTTCTGCATTTTTTCTTCTCCAACCAATCAGTTTTCCCCTTACTAAACCTTATGGTTCCATCGTCACAGATGGCATCAGTGAAGCTACCGCTGCAAGCATGGGTTGAAATTTCCAACTCTCTACCATTGGTACTGACAAAATCTCCTTCAGCAGAACTCAAAGTTTGTGGCCCGTTTTGCTTGAGTGACAAAATTTTGTCATGATATGCATCACTTGCATCATCTTGATAAGAACCCACAAAGAAACTCTTCCAATGACTTCCAGATACACTGTCAGTAGCAGATCGATCGACCTGAGTTACAGAAGATCCAAATTCTACAGAATCTTCTTCACTACAACTTGTATTGCTGTCAGATGATGCAACTGACAAGGATTCAGCAGATAGCTGCAGAAAGTCTTCTTCCAAATTGTGTCGACGATGTAAAATAACCTCTTGGAAATGAGGGGGAGATCCTGGGCAAGCTAAAGATGGAGAGGACCCTGCAATATCATTAATAGTTGGGAGAATTACATTCTTTGCACTCAGTTTATCCCCTCGTAGTGCTGCAAGTGAACTAAAGCATGCGTCTCCAGCATCTGCCGATACACACCCCTCATTATCTAGGAATCTCGGCTCTTCTTGATTCACATTCAATTTTATTGGAACAGATGTACCTCCACCTGCATGCCCCATGTAAGATTTTGAAGCTGCTTCACCAATTCGATCAACATATCGTTGGCCACTGATAACAGTAGATACATCAGCGAAGAAGGTCTCAGATTCTAAAACAATTGTGCTACTCTCATCCCCAGAAAGCTGATTAGGGTCAGAGACATTTCTTGAGGACTCGCCAATATCCTCATCTTGCGTCTCACTTTCCAAATGAACCTCTTTCTTGTCACTTAACATACAACTCCTTAATTCACTATCATCAATAACACTGTCAGAAGTTTGATTCATCCACTCTCTAAATTCCTGCAACCATAGATCAGAACATTCTTTTTTCATAGATTCAATTCTTTTCATCAAATCTTTCTCAGCTTCCTCGTTGTTAATGGGATTCTCGTCTCTGCTTTGAATCTCATTATCACACGATGAATCTTGGTCAGAACATATAGATTTTATTTGCACTTCAGTATCAATATTGACAAGACGAGAGATCCTCTTCTGCAAACCAGTGCAACAAAAAATGCTTAAAGGACCATGAAAGGAATACTTTGTAAATTAAGAGTGCCAAAAGAATTCTTTTTTATCCAGTTACGATTTAGAAAACATATATGCTTATGAAAAAACAGGATCACTACTATTGGTTGGTTTCATACCCTCTTTGTATATATACTCCCCTCCAAATCAGCATCATCTCTGGCTGGTGAATAAAATCCAAAGCTAGCAGGCTGCTTATGCCTGCTCGCAACTATAACTTGCTGCTTCCAGAACTCGTTTATGTAATTCTCTTCCCATCCAGCTTAAGCTAGAGGGCAGACAAGTATAACATAGAGGTAAGTCCAATGAAAGTTCAGAGCTAGGAGCATAAATATGGCTGTATTCTTTTTTTAATGACAAGTGCCGACAAACTTTTGAAAGATGTTAAATCAATGACAACTCACTTTCTCTGGATCAGAAAAAGGCTAAAAACTTGGGCACGAAACCATCTGGCATAACAAATAGGATTTCCTTCTAACCATAAGTTCTGAAGAGATGGAAGACCAGCAAGGATCTCAACCTCAGAGAAATTTGAAATAATATTGTAGGACACATCAAGCCCCTCAAGTGACATCATATTTTCAATCCCACGCAATGTGGTTAACGCATTGTTTCTCAACACAAGTTTAACAATTTGACAACCAAAGACCTGCATAAACAGAAGAATGAAGTGGATCCAAAACCCATTCAGATAGAAATGGAATCCTCAAATGATTGAGGAGCATATATAAGTTACTGAACATTTACTTCTCCTCGGATTCCCTGTAGTTAACTCCAAAAGAATATGAAACATAAGACACGGGCTCCTTTATTTACTTCTAATATTCTTTTCTTGTTCCTCTCAGATGTGTACTGTCTTGTTTAAGGCCAGTTTCAGAATGCGACGTATATAATTCTGAACACGTTGTGGGGCCAATACTCCATTTGAGGAACTTGACAAGATCAGATAATAAAATCATTGAAGTTAATTGAAAAAAAAAGACACGCCCTAATTATCTTGCAAGTGATATCGGCCGTGTTGATAGAGACTACTTGATGGAATGCAGAAACTGAAATCCCTGATTATTTCAAAAGAAATCTACCTAATAGAGCCTTATGTTGGTCTTCGAAATGTTGTTGCGCTCAAGTTTCATGTTTCCAACACTTAATGCATCAGGAGATCTTAGATATATAAGAGTATTGCTCCGGATGCTAATTATTAGTTGCTTCAATATTTTAGTAAATAGATAACCTAATTCGAGATACTTAACAAATTGGCAAGTTTTATCTTTCCTTGCCCCTAACAATTAGATAAAGTCCTCAAAACAAATATAGCTATGTGTCGCGTATATAATAGTGAGCATGAATGACTTTGGTTGTGAGTTAGTTCAGAATCGAGGTTCATTAAGATGAGACTTCAATAGCCCAGAAAGTCTCACGCATATCATTCCATTAACATTGGCATAGTGACACTAGTGTACATGTGCAAGTCCTCGGTGAATAAGTACACCAAACATTGAAAATATTATTCACTGACAATGTCCCGGTTACAATAGCACATGAATTAGTCATTTGACTTGAGGTACTATCGGGGCCTTGTGCACATCATCATATAATTTAACGTCTTTTCCAACTGTGTGACTTTCATGAGGGGTTTAAGCTGAGTGTGTGATCTTCGTGTATAGAAATTAATGAGTGATCAACAAATGAAACCTCACATATTTAAAGAATAGGTGAATTTCCTATAATCTCATGGTCCTTGACACAGAAGTCCTTTGCCAAAGCAAGATAAATATTATACGAAAATTTCCAATGATTCATCATAAGTCAATGGGGACTATGTATGGAATCCTAGTCATTAAAATCAATTAAGATTCTGACTAATAATCCATACCTAAATTTCACCAGGGGATTCGCTTATGGAAGGACCAAACTTACATAATACTCATAATAGAAAGGTTCACTAGCAAAGTCACCTAAAGTAGGTAGTCAACATGCATTGTTAGGTGCTTCCTTTGACTTGTGAGGTTCTTAAAATTAAGAGGTTAGTTCCAAGATAGATTAACTAATGAAAAACTTAATCAAAATACATTTTATATATTCACCAAAGTTGCCAATGTCATAAACCCACTGCTCGATTAGTTGTGAATCCTACTGGGTCACATACAAAATGAGATGGATAACTTCTATTAACTAGTTAAATCCAAAACGTCGGATCAAGTTAATAGAATAATTGATATAGTCTAATTACCTAGGGGCTATAATTAATTGAGTTACATTAATGCATTCAATGTAAATAAAATTATTAATGAATTGGACATAATTAAATTTAAGTGCTCTTTTCAAGTGAATTAGTTAATAGGTTCAATCAACAAATTAATGTCTTAATATTAATTGAAGGAGTTAAACTAATATGACCAATTTAAACTGACCAATATGATTATTCAAACTGGGCTTAATTTGATTAGGTGGCCATGAAAAATCAATTAGTTAATTGATTGCATTTTAACTAAATTGGGTTTGAAATAATTGATCGATATCAATTATAGTCCAAGCCCAAAGTCTCGACTCATAGGAGAAACTCATTAAGAGTCTTTAATTGGAGAATGAAAGAAAGACTTTAGAATCTTACATTGAAAGAAATCAAATGTCCACATCCTTTATGGAAAGAGAGAGAAATTTGAGAGGAATAAGCATAATAGAAGAAGCAGTAAACCACCTTCTATATAATTACAAGGTAAAGGATGAATTTTAGTATCTTCTACAAGCTGAAAATTTTACTCTCCCTCCTCGTGTCGTTCTCTTATCTTCTCTTCACATAAGAATTTCCTTCCATCAAAAAGTTCCATCCTTATGATATCAACTTAATTCTTGTAATTACTAATTAAATTTATAACTTGCACTTGCAAATTCTAGACTTAATATATTCCAGCAAAGATATTAACTAGTGATCTAACTCGAGGTGTAGATACCGTCAGAGGGAAGAGTTTTCTGAGTTTTCTCAAATTCCTCAAGTGAATCGGTTCTAATCCAGACACATGATTCAAATGTTTAATTTAGCATCAACAACCGGAGTACTTGGTGAAGGTTTATCCACAAACTTTTCTTTGTTTTCAATTAAATGATTATCTGGGTGTGAACCAATTAATTGTACCTAATTTGAAACTAATTGTATGAATTGTTTAGGCATATTTTTAAAACTTCAATTTTCCGCTGCGCAGAATCATGCAATTTGTTGAACCAAATAATATAAGTTAGAGCTTACGTACAATATTAGAGTCTCAGCTTTATTATAAGAATCCATGTTCAAGTATCATATAATTGCAGTCAAATGTGTAGCATGTTTTTAATGAGCCAAAGTTGATGGTTAAATCTTAAAATCTCAATAGACGTATAGACTACACCACTTAAATAATGTTTACCAAAATAAAATATTTTCAATTGACTATCACATAAGCATTTATTTATCTGGCAATCTGTTCATCCTGAAGTTAATTCCCTAAAACAACGCAGTTAATAAACATATATCTAGCATCCGTCAATGAACCAACTTTGACGGTCAAATCTTAGAATCTCCGCTAAAGTATAGAGTACAAAGCTTTATTATAGTAATAATTAGCAAAATGATCTTCAATCAACTTTTATAAGCATCTTCTTTCTCTTGCAATCTACTAATCCACAAGATAATTCCCTAAAACAGAGCAGTTAATATGCATATATCTAGCATCACAAACTTGACCATCAGAGTCTACATTGATTTATCCACACATTTGTTAATCAAAGGGAAGATATGTTTTCAACCGACTGAACAAGTTATCCCTTCTCTTGAAATCGAATTTCACCAGTTACCTCACTAAATGGCAAATGCTGCAATACTTCTTAGGCTATTAAATCCCAGGTCCAGATGCTTCAATTTGGTGCACTTGCGGAGATTATTTGCCTTTGCAAACTTGTTTCGACTGAGATCAAGTATTTCAACCATAGGAAGAAGCTGCAAAGACTCATCCATGAGAACCAAGCCATTACACGCACATGAAACAAAAGACAACCGGTTCCACTGGGGTAAATCCTTTATCTCCATAATCCTACTCGCAAATACATGCCGTAATGCATCCTAATCATTTGTAACGAAAAATATGTCAAACCTCAGTAGCTGCATTAGTTCAGAACTGATACTAGCAGCGTAGCACAAAATATCAACTCTTGGTTTGTGTGCAGTGAAATAGATATAGAAGCATATTGATCACTGGTCCCAAATCCTTCCAGTATTAGCAAATTTCCATCTAATATTACGATTTATTTGATTATTTTACCCCCAAAAATTGAAAAAGACCAAGAAATGAAACAGAATTTTTTTTTTATTATCTAATCTTCCTAAAATATGAATACATATCTATAGTATAACTAAGGACACGGAGGAAAAAAAATTCCTTATTAAGTTTTTCTCTTATTTTTCTATCGTAAAATAGAACAGAATTGTCAAAAGAAGTAATAACTACTGAGCAATTCATCATTTCAAGGTATGACATATTTCAGTTCATTTCTTCACGGAAAATTATGAACAGACACAGACAGAAATTTTGACATAGTATAAGTTCCCAAACTGGAATTCGATATTTCTACATAATAAGAAGGATGAAATAAAATAAAACCATCTTTCCCTGTTTAACATTTTTTCTCTAATCTTCTTCAGCAAGTCGAATACAACACAGCACACTCAAACTTAGAATTCCCGCCAACTAAAAATACTCGACGAGATCACCACTCCAAACTCAACATTCCACTTTCTTTTCAAAAAAAAAACAGCACTTACTGTTGAATTGTGGCAAATCAATTTCTCAAGCGTAAACCTCAACTCCAGTAACCCCTTGCCAGCCGATGTCGACAAATCACATCCACGCAACTCTAAAACCTTCAACCTCCCAAACGGCAGAAAATACAGGGGCGTAGGATCCCTCGCCGGCGGCGGCAGCACCGAAACCATCTTCAACGACGGTAGCAAGCGGAGAATTCTCCTTAACCGCTCCAGCGCACGGTGATCACCCAACTCAGAAACATACGCCCGCAAATAGTCCACCGGAGCTACGGCCAACAAGCTCTCCAGCTCCGCCAGAGCCTCCAGCCTCGACTGCACATACTGCAAACCCACGGGGTTCAATTTCAAAACCAGCGTTCCTTCGATCAGCCTCTCCGCCTGATTTTCCACGAATTTTTCGAGTGATTCCAGGTACTGGTCTCCTGTGACTATCTCCATATAGTAAAACTAGGGTTTAGGGTTTTAGAATGGTTCATTGGGGTGTGGGAAGGGGAAGTTTGGGGGAAACTGAGGGGAGGAGCGAGATAGCCATGGCTAGTGTGTGTAGTGTGTGAAAATGGGGGTTTTCAATTTGGAGTCAGTAGAAAGGGCAGAGAAAAGGACACGTGGCGGAAAAGGGCCTTGTTGGTGAGGTTTATGGGCCCGTTTGGCGGTTCTTGTAAGAGAAATTACCAACTTACCCTACTTTCCAACCAAAACGAAAGTACCGCCATTGATTTTTTGACTTTTTTTAAGCTTCTATATATTTTTTTTGGATATTTTTACGTTTTTTTTATTTTTTTGTTCCAGTATTGTTTTAAATGTTATTTATGTTGTTTCGATGATGTTTCTATTTGCCTCTTGGTTATATCTATGTTACAATACAACTTTTACACCAATTCTTTTACACTATTTTTTGTTATTTTTTATATATTGTTTATGTTACTTCTAGGTTGTTGTATAATGTTTTTAATTTGTTCTCATATTTTTCTGTTGTTTCCAATTGTTTTCAATGTGCAAATACAATTTTACCTATTGTTAAGCTCGTTTTATTCATGTGGTGTTTTTATATTGTTTACGTTGTTTTTGGGATGTTTATATACTGTTTTTAATGTTGTTATGATGCTTCATTGTTGTTTACATGTAATTTTCGATGTTTCAATGCAATTTTTACTTATTTTTTAAGCTCTTGTTCATATAGTATTTTCTATATTGTTTTTGGGTTGTTTCTACATAGTTTTTAATGTTGTTATGTTGTTTCTTAATTATTTCTATTTTTACGTTTTCGATGCATTGGATCAAAAATTGAATTGTATTTTTTATTCATATATTGTCTCTACATTATTTTCAATTTATTTGGTTTTAATACGCGTTGTTTTATATGTATATTTCTTGATTTTTTTTTGTAAGATTTCGAGTATAAAATTGATTATTTAACAGGGGCAAAAATTAGTTTTCATTGAAATTTTATTAGATGAAACATGTCTGAAACATATTCGAAACGTAAAAAAATCCGAGAAAAGCAGGAGCGAGAAAACATCCAAAAAAAGGGCGGGAGTGTAAAAAGGTCCAGGGAAAGTTCGGGAGCATAAAAAGTTGTCATGTTCTCCGGAATATAGGGAAAGTATGTCGTTAACCCGTTCTTGTAATGTGCAATAATGTTGGGTAAATTTCGATTTTATTTTAATTTTGTAAGTGTGCGGTGAAATTGAATATTTTGGGAGTTTTCGAATTTGGGCCAAAAATTAGGGTTAATGGCTAATTTTAGCCAACTTAGGGTTTTCCATAACATCTTATTCAACAACTAAATTTGGCTGTTAAGTTTAACATTGATGCAATGATGCTACCTAGACCCATCAAAATGGGCCGACCCGTGGGCTAGAAAAGCCCGAGAATTGGTGGGGTATGGGCCATGCCAAGAATATCCTGGTCCAACCCAACCCACCGCGGTCTGACCGCCTAAAACTTCAAAAAAAAGGGGGAAGGCTATTTATTTTAATAATTCAATTTAACCATAATTTTTCTTTTTTTTGATATTACACGATCAGTCATTCTTTAACCAAAACTAGTTTTTGACCCGTGCAATGTACGGGGTGTGAATTTATGTTTTTTATCGTTGTATGTTGGCTTCTCATAAAGTCGCACAAGACAGAGTTTCATCAATCATCACCTACTGTGTTTTTATCATGTCCAAACTTTGATTAGAGTCAAAATGGAAATCATTTTTTTTTTTTTTTGAGTTTGAAAACTAATTATTCGTAAGATGATTTTTGATGTAAAAACGAATTGTGTAAGATTGAATATGAGCAATGCCATCATATATACACACACATTGTTAGGAAATTTATTATTAGATTTTGCTGATACCATGTAAAAACATAGAATAGAAAGTTGGCACCCCATTTTCCTTGTATTTCTATTTTGTAATAGATAGGACTGCATGAGCTGAGTGAAGTCAGCTATGTTGAAGAATGCAAGTCAATCAAGATCAAGTGAAAACCCAGTTGTGTGTCAGCTGAGTGTAGTCAAGATGGAAGGCACAGACTCGACTGAAGGAGATCCAGCTGAGGAACAACCGAACAACTAAGTAAATGTTGAAGAAGTGTCAGTCAAGTCAGTCAGGAGCAGAGTCTACCAGTTGAATTGACAGCTGAATCATTCCTAAATGGTTGGAGCAGACTCAAGTCGAAGGGGTAAAAGCAGTTGTCAAGTCAAGTAGACTGATATATATCCATTGCACGTAAGTCAAAGATATTACTTAAAATAGTAATATGTCCATGCTGCCATGTCTTAAAGTGCTCATCCCAGAAGCGTGCAAAAGGAATAAACCAATGGGAAGCACTGAAGCTTGTGTCAGGACCTGAAAGCTGCAGAGCCATTTAATACGAGGAAATGTCACCATCACAAGCTGCAAATCAAGAAAAGACAAGCCAACGAACAAGAAGTGTCATTTGAAAATAGCCTATTTCTTCAACGGGTAAATTTTCAAATGAACACTATAAAAGGTTGAGGAAGCATTTGAGAAAAGGCTACCGATCTAACAAGAAATTTCAAGCAAGAAAAACTTGCAAACAATCTCTCAAGCTTACCGAGAAATTCCTCAAGCCTAAAATTCGAAGAAACTCGATCCAACACACTCTTTGAAGGAAATAATACTTCAACCAGTTGAAGAGGAAAAAATTTTAAGAACAAAAGGGGTCTACTCTCCAAGATTGAAGGAGCTGTAGTAAGGTTCAAGGTCGAACCAGAAGTTTCGAGCTCGTTGGAAGGTTGTGTGATCAATTACAAGGGTTCGAAGGGAGCTGAAGTAGCAATTCAGCTGTCTTGTGAAGAAGTTGAGTCGCAGGAGAAGTCAACTATGTGATCAAGGCTGTCTCAAACTGAGAACTACTTTGTAACATGATCTGTTACTTAGTGGATTCCTCCAGGAGTTGGAGAAGAGTGGATTAGAGGAATTACCCCATCCTCGAACCACTATAAAATTTGCTTGTGTCATTTACTTACAACATTTTACTTTCCTGCTTACATTCATATTTGTTGTTTAAGTTAATTGCTAATCCAGTTGATAATAACATTGCTAAGAATAAGTGTTAAAAACAAGTTTAAAATTAACAAGGGTGTTAAGTCTTCCGCTGTATAAAACCAAATCAACTAAAAAGTTAAGTGTTAGCTGACGCAGATAAGTTATACTATCAATAGCTCGATCAGTCTCATTGAGTGGATAACTTTGTCAAGTAAGCCAACCTAGTCATCCCCCAAGGACTTAGGCGATTTGACCAACTCGTTGAAATATTTTAAAAGGACTAAATTTGCAAAAGTTGGTAAGGTTTCTTCAACCCCCTTTTAAACCTTACACCACACCTCTTGGGACCTATAAGTGGTATCGGAGCGGTTGGTTCATTGAGCCTTCTGCACTGGTTACTGAACTAGATCTCAATCTTTTTCAAAAGATATAACACTTGTGTTTTCAAAGCTTTCATTTCAAAAGCAAAGTTATTATCATGGAGGCTAATCTAACTCGTATTCATATGTTTACTGTGGAAGAGTTTGATGACTAGAAAATTCGCATGCATGATCACCTATCAGCCTTACACGATGAAATGTGACTTGTGATAGAGGATAGGCCATTGCAAATATTGAAGGTTAATGCTGCTGTGAGAAGAGCACCTCCAGGTGAAGGAGAAGATGCTGCAGCAGAGCCTAGACCAGCCGTGGTTGAAAAACCTCATTGTGAATGGACAAATGAAGATAGAAAGAGATACAACCTGGACAATGTTGCCAAGGACATTCTCTACAATACATTGGACAAGGCTATGTTCAATAAAGTCAAATCATGCAAATCAGCCAAAGAAATTTGGGATAAGCTAACCCTGAAGGATCTGAACAGATAAAAGAAAATAAACTAACATTTGCTGTTCAAAAATTTGAAAATTTGAAAATACTTGCAAGTGAAAGTCTTGATCAGCTAGATGCCAGATTCACAGAGATCACAAATGAGCTTTTAGCTCTTGGGAAGGAGTACACTCAAAAGAAATGTGCATGAAGATTCTAAGAGCCCTCCTGCACCGAATGGGAAATGAAGGTCATGGTCCCGAGACACTTGTTAGAGATTTTTCTAACCGCAAGTCTACGGTATCAAGTTTTAATATAGAGAAGTAAGGTTGTCGAATCCACAGGAATAATTATCAAATTATCGCTAAGACTATATTATAGTAGTCTAACTTTATTTAGAAATTCAATAATTGATGGAGTTGATTATACTAAAAATACTAAAAATAAATTAAGACTATGAAAATATCAATGAGTTTATCCAAATGATTAAATGAATTCTAGAGGTATGATGAATCTAGTTATCCCTTATGTTGTCAATATGGTTTATCAATCATCAATTATCCATTTATAAGTCAAGATTTCTACAATAATCATTCCCTTTCTCAAGTGCCAATGATTTTAGATTCAATTGGGAAATCAATATCTCTATAAAAATTACCAATCAAAATCTCAATAAAAGCTATGAATCTTGATAAATGACTTCAAAGGATTCACAAATCTCTCAATTCTATGAAATCCTGGTTATGCTATTCCAAGGTCATGTATTCAATTACCTCTCTCAAGTGTCAAATCAAATACACCAAACAATCTAAATTATTGATCAAGTAATTTAGAAGCAATAGATCCAAATAGCACAAATAAATTGATAGATCTAGATTGACAAACTACAATCTCAAAACATAAGTTCAAACATAGATTACATCAATCCTCTGAGTTATAGAGTTTAGCTCATGATTAAAGAAAATGAATCCATGAAAATACAATAATACATCTTACAAGATATGAAGAAAAGCAACAAAATAAGAACAAGAGTAGAGGGATCTTCTCTATTTCTAGATGATAGAAGCCTCCAATCTTCTTCTCCAAATTCTTCTCAAGACGCTCCCTTCCTTCTTCCTTCCTTGTCTTGTAGCTGTTTTTATTCTCTTCCCAAGGGTTCCAAGATCCCTAATTGCAAGCCCCAAGGCTAGTATTTATATGCCACAAAAATCCAAGAAAGGGAGTAGGTAAGCATAGGTATTTCGCCCCATTGGCTGGGCGCTTTGGGCATGGAAGCTGCGGCGCCAAAGAATCTTGCACCATTTATCGCATCAAGGCTGGCGGTGCCAGCGCAAGCAAGAGCGCGCGCCCGCCAACTCTTCCTCGCCATTTTTATCGCCGCGGCGCTGCGGCGCCCGCCATCATGTAAGAATGTTTTCCGCCCGGGCGCTGCAGCGCCCACATGCCTTCGTCCATACCGCACTCCCTGTCGCGGGCGCTGCGGCGCCCAGGGCCGGGCGCTGCAGCGCCCGCCCGTCCTTGGCCAAAATGCGATTTTTCCTTCTTTATACGCGATTTCTTCTTTCTTCAAGCCATTTTTCATCGTTTTCTTCATTTTTCGCTACCAAATCAGATTGACTCTACATCGACTCTAATTGAAATAAATTGGACTCTAGCGACTCTAAAAACACCCAAAATAAAACCAAATTCTAATCTAAAATACTCAAATAAGTTGGTAAAATACCAACTTAACAAATACCCCCAAACTTAAGCTATTGTTTGTCCTCAAACAATTATAACTCCAAAATGAAAGACAAACAATACAACAACACAAGCAACTACAAAACTCCATAAACCAATAAAATTTGTCTAAAACTCATTTCACTATCAATCAAGCATGCATTTTAACATTGTGATCAAAAGTGTTGAATATTCATGAAAATTCCGTTTACATTATTCAAATTGATTTACGCAATCAAACGTTATCAAGATGATCCACTTCTAAGTATCAAAAGATAATGACTACCGGATTCCATAGGCTTGTTATTCCCACTAATCTCCACTAATGTAGGCTAATATAACACATGGATCAATAGGACTTCCAAAGCTTGTAATGTGGCTTAGGGTCGGGTAGGAAAATTTAGGACTAAGTGGCTCAACTCACCCAAACACACAATTACCTCTTCAAATCACCAATTGCCAAACAAAATGGCTACCTTCACTTTTGTTGAATTTTCAATTATTCTCCCTTTACGAGCCTCTATTTTCAACAATTTTTTTTTTTCGAGACCCCAAACTTGATCTTTTGCATATTTTAACACATGGGGTTTTATTATTTCTTTTTCTCGGCAATTTCATGCGAATGAACATCTACCTTACTTATCACATCCTCCTCAACCTTCAATCATTTTGTGTGTATGAGTGATGGGTAATTAGGATTTTCACATATAAGCTCAAGGTAAAAAATTGGTTGCCAAAGAACAGGTTTAATAGGCTCAAAAGGGGATACTAGTGAAATTATATCGCATGGGTAGTCATTTTGGCTCTAGCTTTTATTCAAAGATGGCCTAAATCATTTCCTTATGTTATTTCACCTAGGATTTCGCCTCAATTAGTGATCAAACAAGTTCTAGAATCCGGTGGGATCATACAAGCAACACTCGACTTCATTAATCATTTTCAAATAAGTTAACGAATTATGCATGAATATGAAATCAATGAAGCAAAATATAGATCACCACTTAAAAGCATGCTTTCGTGACATTCAACTCGCGATCAACAAATCTACTTAGTCATGTAGTTCTATAGTTCAACAGACTACCCGACTCGACTCAACTCGATATTTTTTTAATTTTTTTAATTTTTTTGACACGACTCACTCGATATGACTCAACAGACACAAATAGACACAAATACGATCACACCCCCCAAACTTAAATTGAACATTGTCCTCAATGGAGAGTGAGAAAACTTTCCGATAGCCGGAGCGCTTAGGACTCCTCATCGGAGTCGTGTGGTGAAAAATGAGCAATAGGACCCGGTGGTGGTGGTATTGGGAACTCGAATTGCGGGTGTGTCCGCTATATATCCGGGCAAGTACTCGGTTGTGCTCATTCTCATATTCTTCTCGTGCCGCTCTGTGGGTTGCTCGCCTACAAAAGCCCTTCTCAATTCTCGCATTTCGCGAACTAGTGCGTCTGGCGGGTTGTTATCGTGATGTGAGCGCCTGAATGAGAACGCTCTTGCCACCGAATCGGATGGAGCGTCGATATTCTCGTGGTCGGGCATGAGTATCGTGCTCGATAGGCCGGTAGAGCAAATTCGGGATCAAGAATATATCCCGCACCCTTCGGATTAGGCACACCGCCTCGCCCACTCGTCATAAGAAGCAATAGTAGCCGAATCTATAGGTCCCTTAGGATTTTCCAACGGCTCGGAGCTATCCCACTTAACACCTCTCTTTTTTACATAACCCACAAATTAAACTTGGTAAAATTAGTCCCCCTGTTTTGGGATGTAGCATTTTGTTATAAAGGGACATTCCAATAATTACCACTGGGTCGAATTGTATGTCAAGAACTATGGCATATAGAAGATGAGCTCGTTCTTAGTTACATCAATCGACATGCTTGGTTGGTATCAAGTTGTTGCAAATGAAGTGGTACCAAGCTCGCCCATATCGACTAAGACTCGTGTGCGGAAAAGCAAGAAGCACCTCCCACAACTTTTATATGACGTACTGCGCCCAGTAGACATAAGGTATTACAAATCTCCTCCATACTCGGTGGTTGCGAGATAAATTCGACATACGGTGTGTGATCCACCTCCGAGTTCATAATATTCTCTTATCGTTGTTGTATGAGTGTATACCTTGTTTACTCCACGTATGAAAACCTCCGAGTTATAGCCATTTTTGTCTTCGCATTCGCATAAAACTCTCGACTATATTCGGTGCGAATTGTCTAGGTTGTGCACAAAGTTTTTTTCCATTGCTTCGATGTATCATTTGTGCAAGTTCACCATCATTCGGCCCGGTTGTAATCCCCGTTCACCGTTATGCTCTTGAGCATAATGTGTCATAATACAACATGTTGTCTTCCAAGTGAAGAAAACGATCTTCAACATTTTCCTCGGACGTACTTGCCACTCTTTTGCCCTTGCTTGCATTCTTTGTTCTTGGCATTGTAATTGATCGAAATCACCGAAAAATAACACAAGCAAAATACACATAGAACACACAATACGAGTTAGGGGTTAGGAATTTGGCAACAACTCAAGAATTATGCATCCTTGTCATCAATTCATGATCAAATAACCTTTAGTACACAATGATGACAAGAATCAAATGCCTAGGTGTAATATTTTTCATTGAGGCATTTTAACAAACACCTTGTAGGCATATATGCAAAGAAGAGATGAACACCAAATTTGAAATTCAATTCATGCCCATTTTTCAACACTAACCAATTCAAGCACAATATAATCATATATCATCATAATTTATCAAGAATTTATCAAGAAATTCAAATTATAATGATATTGAAAATTCCCACATTTTTAACCTAAGCTTGAAAATTTGAAGAAAATTGGTGTACAATTGAAGCTCACTTACCCAATTGATGAATAAGATGAATTTGATGATTAAGTTGCTCAATTGCCCACTTGACTGGTGTATAAGTGAATGCTAGGTGGGATTTTTGTAGAAGAAAGTAAGATAGGCGTGTGTGTGTGTTTTGTTTGTAAAGAAAAATGAGGCTGATTCAGCCCTTTACTCGTCTCGCATCGAACGGGCGCCAAGCATAGGGGATCGGGCGCTACAAATACCCGCACACACTGCCTCACTTCGCGCTCATCGCGGGGCGTCATAGGCCGCCAGTGGCTTAGCGCCGCCCGTATTTTCCATTTTTTTTATTTTATTTAAAAATTTCAATTAATCAAAAATTTAAAATCACACACAAATTAATTCACACAAAAATCACACCAAAATTCAAATAAATACACACCAAATTAAAAGAAAATAAAATCACAACAAAAAAAAAAATTCGATCACACGAAAATCACTTGGTTGCCTCCCAAGAAGCGCTAAATTTATAGTCGTTAGCCGAACTCAACTATCCTGGACTCAAGAAATTTCATCACCAAGTGGAAGATTTAACACCTTCCTTGCTTCGTTCCCAAAATAATGTTTCAATCATTGTCCATTCACTTGGAACGAATTCCCATCGCTCCTCTCTTAACTCGACGGCACCATATGGAAACACACGTCAACCACAAACGGTCCGACCATCGTGATTTGAGTTTACCTGAAAGAGTTTCAATCGAGAGTTGAACAATAACACTTGTTGGCGGGTAAGAATTCACGCCGCAAAATCATTTGATCATGCCATTTTTTCGTTTTTTCCTTATACATTTTGGCATTTTCATATGATTCTTGACGAAATTCTTCCATTTCGTTTAATTGAAGTAATCGGTTTTCACCGCCTCTTTCAAGTTAAAATTCAATTTCTTAATTGCCCAATAAGCTCGATGCTCAAGTTCAACCGACAAATGACATGCTTTACCAAACACCAATCGATATGGTGATATACCAATGGGTGTTTTATAAGCCGTGCGATAAGCCCACAAAGCATCATCGAGCTTTTGTGCCCAATCCTTTCGATTAAAACTCACCGTTTTTCAAGAATTTGTTTCACTTCACGATTGGAAATTTCGGCTTGACCATTAGATTGAGGATGGTAACCAAGCGCAATCTTATGACGCACACCAAATTTAGCAAGAAGGTTGTTAAATAATTTATTACAAAAATCCGTACCTTCATCACTTACAATAGCTCGAGGAGTACCGAACCGAGTAAAAATATGCTTGTGCAAGAATTTGAGTACTACCTTATCATCATTCGTTGGTGTAGCAATCGCCTCAACCCACTTGGAGACGTAATCAATTATGAATCTCCTATAAAATCCTGCATGCCCTAAAAAGCTTCTTATGCCTTTCACATTTGAAGGTGGGGGTAGCTTTTCAATAGCCACAACCTTCGCCCTGTCAACTTCCAAACTCCGTACAAGAAATACGATGTCCAAGTACAATCCCTTCTTTGACCATAAAGTGACATTTTTCCCAATTGAGTACAAGATTAGTTTCTCACAACGTTGCAAAACCATAGATAAGTTATGCAAACAATGGTCAAAAGAAGTACCAAAAATAGAAAAATCGTCCATAAAAATTTCCATGATTTCCTCAACCATACCATGAAAAATCGCCATCATACACCTCTGAAAAGTAGCAGGTGCATTACATAATCCAAATGGCATCCTGCGAAATGCAAAAGTACCATATGGACATGTAAAAGTAGTCTTTTCTTGATCTTCTCTAATGGCGATTTGATTGTATCCTGAATAGCCATCAAGAAAACAATAATATTCGTAACCCCGCCAACCCGTCCAAC
Organism: Rehmannia glutinosa; assembly: GCA_016081115.2. Lineage (NCBI taxonomy): Eukaryota > Viridiplantae > Streptophyta > Magnoliopsida > Lamiales > Orobanchaceae > Rehmannia > Rehmannia glutinosa. Next base: position 335,535 of record JABTTQ020002497.1, on the reverse strand, counting down.
ATTTGATCAATAAAGGGAGGGAAAATGATCCTTACGAGTAGCTTTATTCAATTTTCTATAGTCAATACATACTCGCCATCCTGTGACAGTTCGTGTAGAAATTAATTCATTGTTATCATTTTTCACAACTGTCATACCTCCCTTTTTAGGGACAACCTGTACCGGACTCACCCATGAACTATCAGAAATGGCATAAATAATACCTGTCTTTAGCCACTTTAAAACCTCATTTCTCACGACTTCTTTCATTGCGGGATTAAGTCGTCTTTGGTGTTCAATAGATGGTTTATAAGATTCTTCCATTAAAATTTTGTGCATTACAATGGAAGGACTTATACCTTTCAAATCAGAAATATACCAACCCAAGGCCGACTTATGTTCACGAAGCACACGCAACAACTTATCCAATTCGGATGAAGATAATGAAGCAGAAACAATTACCGGGTAAGTTTTATCTTTTCCCAAAAATGCATATTGAAGATGTTCCGGAAGTTCCTTTAGTTCTAAAGTACCTTTCGAATATTTTCAATATTGGCATTTTCTAATGCTTACTTTTGTTTTTCTTTTACAATTTCTTTAGCCTCAAGGGAAAGAATAAACTCAAGCAAATCAATATCATCACTATCTTCCTCCTCACATTTCATTATTGAATTAATCAAACAATGTTCTAACGGATCTTTTAAATCTTGTTTTATAACTTCCGCTTGATCACATTGTTCGATTTTATCAATAAAATGACATGTGTGAGGTTCCTCTTGAAATTTCATTGCTTTATAAATGTTAAATAGTACCTCATCATCATTTACCCGTAATGTTAACTCTCCTCGTTGCACGTCAATTAAAGCTCGTCCCGTTGCTAGAAAAGGTCTCCCAAGAATCAATGGCATTTCATGATCTTCTCCATATCCAACACCACAAAGTCCGCCTAAATATGAATTTCTCCACTTTGATCAACACATCTTCAATCACTCCTCTTGGGTAGGTGATGATCTATCGGCTAATTGCAATGTGATGGTGGATGGCGTTATTTCTCCAAGGCCAAGTTTCCTGAAAAGCATAACAACGGCATAAGATTAATGCTAGCACCTAAATCACAAAGAGCTTTATTAAAATAAGAATCACCAATAGTGCAAGGGATAGTGAAACTCCCCGGATCTCTTAATTTTTGTGGTAGCTTTCTTTGCAAAATGGCGCTACACTCTTCCATGAGATTGACCGTCTCATATGCCTCCAACCTTCTCTTTTTCTCGACATCACATCCTTCATGAATTTTGCATAGTTTGGCATTTGCTCGAGTGCATCGGCAAAAGGGATGTTGATGTGAATTTTCTTGAATATTTCCAAAAACTTGGAAAATTGAGCGTCCAACTTTTTCTTCTGAAATCTCTGTGGAAAAGGAAGAGCATTTGGTAACACATTATCGAATTGAAATTGGTTTTACCTCAATTTTTGCCTTTTCTGATTGCTTATCAATGCCCCTCTTCATTTTGGAGTGTTTCGAGCTTGCTTCTGGTTCTTTGGTGGCATGAGCAGGCATCTTTGGTTCATCATATTCCGTCCCACTTCTCAACTTAATGGCCTTGCAATGTTCCCGTGGGTTCACCTCGGTGTTACTTGGAAACGTATCAACTTTCTGTTGTGAATTAATAGCCGTGGCCAATTGACCCACATGTGTCCCCAAAGATTTGAGATGACTTTCAATTGTTGTAACCCTTGAACCCATATTTTCTATGTTAGAATCGGCTTTGTTCATCCTTGCTCTTGATTCTACAAGGAATGAACTAAGTAATTCCTCCAAAGATGGATTTTGTTCTCCCACATGTGTGCTCATACTTGCTTGATTCGATATCCCTACGGTGGTTGCAACACATTTCTCGTATTGCTATACGAGAAGTTTTCATGATTGCGAAGTCCCTGGATGATAATGTGTCGGCAATTGATTCCCTCTATTGTTGAAACCTCGATTATTCACATAATTAAGCATTGTTCCGTATCGGGATTCACAATTTCTTGACTTATCTCCATGATCGCTTCCAATTTTTGTTTTCCACCTGAACTTAGTGTAGCAATTTGCTTTGACAAGGCGGAAATTTGAGAGGCCAATGCGGACATAGCATCAAGTTCAAGAACACCGCAACTTTTCTTGGCGTAGATCTTTCGATGGCCATTGATAACTATTGGCAGCCATTTCTTCGAGTAAAAGCATGGCTTCACTTGGAGTTTTAGCCATCAATGTACCTCCCGCCACAAAGATCTATAATAGTTCTTGAATGCCCATTCATACCATTGTAAAAATATCGAACTTTTTGCCAATCACGCACCCATTTTGTGGACACCTCCTCAATAATTCTTTGAATCGCTCCCAACCTTCGTAGAGTGGCTCAAAGTCGAGTTGATGAAATTGAGCAATCTCACTTTTAAGTTGAAGTGTCTTGCTAGGTGGAAAGAATTTTGCCATGAATTTTTCAAAGTGAGATCATTCCAACTAGTGATACTTCCAGTGGGAAGGTTTGAAGCCATTGTCTAGCTTTATCTCGAAGTGAAAATGGAAATAACCTCAACCGAATAGCTTCATCTGAACCCCATTCATTTTGATAGTGTCACATATCTCGAGAAAATAGCCAAATGAGCGTTCGGGTCATCTACGGCACTTCCCCAAACTGGCGATTCTCACAGCACCATGTTTATTAGGGGACGGCTTAATTCAAAATTATTCGCATTGATAGGTTGGTGAACAATGCCCGAATAATTTTGATTCGTGGTTGGTCGAAAATAGTCCCGAATGGCTCTTTTCCTGGTGGTGCAACAATTGGTATGCGGTCTTCATCATCACCGATTCCTGCCATTTTTGTGAATTCTATTCTTCGTGCGCTCTAATCTTTCAAGCGTTCTTTCAATTTCTGGATCAAATAAGATTAAATTAGCACTTTTATTTTTTCGCATCAACAAGAGAACACAAAAATGTCAATGACCCTATTGTAACAAAAAAAAAATCTAAATTAAAGTAAAACTACTAAGTAATAATATTAGCGCAAATAAGATGAATTATTCCCTTTCTGCAAGAATCTACGCGCCAAAAACTTGTTAGAGATTTTTCTAACCGCAAGTCTACGGTGTCAAGTTTTAATATAGAGAAGTAAGGTTGTCGAATCCACATGGAATAATTATCAAATTATCGCTAAGTACTATATTATAGTAGTCTAACTTTATTTAGAAATTCAATAATTGATGGGGTTGATTATACTAAAAATACTAAAAATAAATTAAAACTATGAAAATATCAATGAGTTTATCCAAATGATTAAATGAATTCTAGAGGTATGATTAATCTAGTTATCCCTTATGTTGTCAATATGGTTTATCAATCATCAATTATCAATTTATAAGTCAAGATTTCTACAATAATCATTCCCTTTCTCAAGTGCCAATGATTTTAGATTCAACTCGGGAAATCAATATCTCTATAAAAATCACCAATCAAAATCTCAATAAAAGCTATGAATCTTGATAAATGACTTCAAAGGATTCACAACTCTCTCATTTCTATGAAATCCTAGGTTATGCTATTCCAAGGTCATGTATTCAATTACCTCTCTCAAGTGTCAAATCAAATACACCAAACAATCTAAATTATTGATCAAGTAATTTAGAAGCAATAGATCCAAATAGCACAAATAAATTGATAGATCTAGATTGACAAACCACAATCTCAAAACATAAGTTCAAACATAGATTACATCAATCCTCTGAGTTATAGAGTTTAGCTCATGATTAAAGAAAATGAATCCATGAAAATACAATAATACATCTTACAAGATATGAAGAAAAGCAACAAAATAAGAACAAGAGTAGAGGGATCTTCTCTATTTCTAGATGATAGAAGCCTCCAATCTTCTTCTCCAAATTCTTCTCAAGATGCTCCCTTTCCTTCTTCCTTGTCTTGTAGTGTTTTTATTCTCTTCCCAAGGGTTCCAAGATCCCTAATTGCAAGCCCCAAGGCTAGTATTTATATGCCACAAAAATCCAAGAAAGGGAGTAGGTAAGCATAGGTATTTCCACCCCGGCGCTGCTGGCGCCAAAGAATCTCGCACCATTTATCGCACGAGCGCTGGCGCCCGCCAACTCTTCCTGCCATTTATCGCACGAGCCATGGGCGCCCGCCATCGTGTAAGAATGTTTTCCGCCCGGGCGCTAGCGCCACATGCCTTCGTCCATATCGCACTCCAGCGCCCGCCCGTCCTGGCCAAAATGCGATTTTTCCTTCTTTATACGTGATTTCTTCTTTCTTCAAGCCGTTTTTCATCGTTTTCTTCATTTCTGGCTACACAAATCAGATTGACTCTACATCGACTCTAATTGAAATAAATTGGACCCTAGCGACTCTAAAAACACCCAAAATAAAACCAAATTCTAATCTAAAATACTCAAATAAGTTGGTAAAATACCAACTTAACAACACTCCATGGAAAACCTCTCAAAAACATCAAATCATGAGTTGTTCTCGATCTAAAAGCCTATGAGTTTGAGTTGAGAATAAAAGAGCAAGAGGAGATAGTTGTGCCCAAGACAAATACAGACCGATGGCCATGAAGGGAAGAAGCCCGAGTCAAAGGAAACCATTGACCAGGAGGAAATTGCTCTCATGGTAAAGAGGTTCAACATGTTCTTTAACAAGAACTATAAAAGAAACAAGGGTGAAACCTCCGTAGACATTCAAAACCTTCTAAAGCAAGGGAGGACAGGCCACCCAAGTGAGCTGAACATCAAAGATCTGACTATCAGAGAGCTGATAATCAGAGAACTGAAAGAGTGATATGCAGAGAGCTGAAAACCTGTGTTGGAATTGCAGACAACCAGGACACTTTGCTGTTGATTGTTCCTATCCACCAGTCAACAAATACAGAAATGAGGAAGAAAGAAGTCTTCACTGAAAGCACAAGAAAAGAAGAAAGTTATGTTGGTTGGTGAGACTGCTGAACTAGCCAAATACAAAGAGCCAGCAAACTGGGACAGTAGTGAAGCTGACTACTCAAGTGACACTGAGGAAGAGGCCTTGATATGCCTCATTGCCAAAGAACAAGATCAACAAGATGAGGTACACTCTAGCTCATCTCATCATGAGTCAAGTGATAGTGATAGTGACACAAACACTTTCTCACCATAGGCCAAAGCATCACGGCGGTTTAAAAACGCTGCTAACTTATGTTGGCGAAAATCTCACGGCGGTTTTGTAAACCGCCAGTAAATAACCGCCGCAGAAATTTTGGAAATTAAAAATTTTAAGTTAGAGCGTGGCAATTAGTGTAACTGCCGCCAAATAGGTTTTTAGCGGCGTTTTTACCTGACCGCCGCAAAATATATGCCGCTAAATTACAGTTTTCTTGTAGTGTAGGTGAATCTGCTATTGTGCCTATAGGGTTTGATTTTGATGCAGTTTGGCCAGAAGATCAGTCTGCCGAGACAACTGACTTTAGAAAAACGTTTAAAGCTATTTGTGAAGAGATCGAGAAGATGAAGCATGGCTTTGCATCGTTGGACCAAAGGCTAGACAACAAGGATGCTACGATCACCGGAGACATCAGAGGTACGGTTTTGAGAATCCGAGAATAGGTGGGACAAGTGAAACTATGAGGAGAGAGCATGTCATGTATTTTAAGTTATTATTTGCCAAGATGGTGATTTGGAGCTCTGACAACCTCAAGTTCCAGCAGAGGCTTCGAGACCACATTTTCAGGATAGACGAGTCTCACAAATCGGACATGGATTTGCTCAAGCTGCAACACAAGAATGAGATTGCAAGACTGGAGACCAACATGAGTCAGCAGATTCAGGTTCTCTAAACAGAAATGAAGCTAATTGCAGCTGAGTTGAAAGCTATGTGGTTTGAGTTCCGAACAGCTTACTCCAAGTCACACGATAAGCATGGTTCAACAAACAGCAGACTCAATTTTATCTTGAGTGGTATGTTCCCTGGCCTAACTCTACCTTTTGGTGATGATGCCAAAAAGGGGAAGAGGAAGCCATGAGGGAACTAACGGAAGGGCTTGGGAGTGAGAAGGAAGGAGAGCAAGGGGAAGCAAGTAAAGGGGAAAGAAGCTCAGTGAAAAATTCCCCTTTGAAAATCATGTTTGCCAAAACTCCTCAACAAGGAGAAGTCACAACCTCACTTCTCAGCAAACTACCTAAAGAGCTAACACTGGAAGAGAAAGCTGAGTTGGCAGTCAAAGAATCAAGAAAATCCATCGAAGCTGAGTTTGAGAAGTAGTTGAGAAGCATTCCGAGCATATTAAGGATATCAGAACAAGGTATGATGGTCCCCCAACAGGATTATTGAAGGATTCCCCAGCAATCAAACCTCCAAGAGAAATTACAATGCCCGATGCAGGATCTGAGCCCAGATCCCTAGAGGAGTTTCAAACTCTAGATGCAGAAGGATATTTCAAGAACTTGACTCTACCACAGGCGTTGGACTTGTACTGGGAAAAGGGTCTTGATTTGTGTAAATCACCGATAGGCAAAGAAAAGTTCCAAAGAATCACTCACCGAAAAGCACCAAGATGATTCCCTCCCAGAGGAGGAAGCTGAGTTAACTAGAGGGAGAGGAAGGTCTGGAAGTAGTGGAAGAGGCAGAGGCACTCCACCACAACCAAGGCCAAAGGATATAAGATACATTGATCCACATAAGAAGGGAATAAATTACTAGGCTGGGTTTGATCATCTTGCCAACCTTGAAGTTAGGCACAAAAATGAGGAGGCAGTGAGGAGGCAAGAAGCATAGCATGAAAGAGTCACGCGCGAATGGGTGGAAATAAGAAGAAAAGAAGAAAATGAGAAGAGCAAAGGATGATAGAAGGAGAGCTAAAGATGAAGAGAGAAGAAGGAAGCAACCAAGGCATTGAAGACGGCTTGAACCCTTCATGTATTTTACTTTACTGTAAATACACAGCTGTAAGTATTTTGCAATCTCATAATGCTCTGATACCTATTGTAACAACTTTGCTCTGATAAATGTTGTAATTCAAATGTATGTATAAACTCTGATATAGGTATATAGTATATCTTGTAAACAGCTTTGTAAAGGACAAAAATGATACGATCAATAAAATTGACATATTCAACTCATACATTCTTTGTTACTGCACTGCTTGTATTTGTTGTTATTTGTATTAAAGTCTTGGCATCATCAAAAAGGGGGAAATTGTTAGGAACTTTATTATTAGATTTTGATGATACCATGTAAAACTTAGAATAGAAAGTTGGAACCCCATTTTCCTTGTATATCTAGTTTGTAATAGATAGGACTGCATGAGCTGAGTGAAGTCAGCTATGTTGAAGAATGCAAGAAGTCAACTGAAGACTGAAGTGAAGACCCAGCTGTGTGTCAGCTGAGTGTAGTCAAGATGGAAGGCACATACTCGACTGAAGGAGATCCGGCTGAGGAACAACTAAGTAAAGGTTGAAGAAGTGTCAATCAAGTCAGTCAGGAGAAGAGTCTACCAGTTGAATTGACAGTTGAGTCATTCCTAAAAGGTTGGAGCAGACTCAAGCCAAAGGGGTAAAGGCAACTGCCAAGTCAAGCCGACTGATATATATCCGTTGCACGGAAGTCAAGGATATTACTTAAAATAGTAATACGTCCATGCTGCCATGACTTAAAGTGCTCATCCCAGAAGCGTGCAAAAGGAATAAACAAATGGGAAGCACCGAAGCTTGTGCCAGGACCTGAAAAGCTGCAGAATCATTTAATACGAGGAAATGTCACCATCACAGGTTGCAAATCAAGAAAAGACAAGCCAACGAACAAGAAGTGTCATTTGAAAATAACACATCTCTTCAACGGGCAAATTTTCAAATGAACACTATAAAAGACTGAGGAAGAATTTGAGAAAAGGTCACCAATCTAACAAGCAATTTCAAGCAAGCAAAACCTGCGAACAATCTCTCAAGCTTACCAAGAAATTCCTCAAGCCTAAAACTTGAAGAAACTCGATCCAACACACTCTGTGAAGGAAAGAATACTTCAACCAGTTGAAGAAAAAAAAGTTTTAAGAACAAAAGGGGTCTACTCTCCAAGATTGAAAGAGCTGTAGTAAGGTTCAAGGTCAAACCAAAAGTTTCGAGCTTGTTGGAAGGTTGTGTGATCAATTCCAAAGGTTCGAAGCGAGCTGAAGTAGCAAGACAACTGTGTTGTGAAGAAGCTGAGTCGTAGGAGAAGCCAGCTGTGTGATCAAGGCTGTCTCAGACTGAGAACTACTTTGTAACATGATATGTTACGTAGTGGATTCCTCCAGGAGTTGGAGAAGAGTGGATTAGAGGAATTACCCCATTCTCGAACAACTATAAAATTTGCTTGTGTCATTTACTTACATCATTTTACTTCCTGCTTACATTCATATTTGTTGTTTAAGTTAAATTGCTAATCCAACTGATAGTAACATTGCTAAGAACAAGTTTAAAATTAACAAGGGTGTTAAGTCTTCCGCTGTATAAAAACCAAATCAAGTAAACATTTAAGTGTTAGCTGACACAACTAAGTTATACTATCAACAGCTCAAATGAGTCTGTTGAGTGGATAACTTTGCTTAAGTAAGCCAATTGCTAATATGAGCTTAAAGTGCTCATCCCGAAGCGTGCAAAAGTAACAAACCAATGGGAAGCACTGCACCTCGTGTCAGATCCTGAAAAGCTACACATTCATTTAATACGAGGAAAGGTCTACATCTCAAGATTGATGACCAAGAAAAGACAAGCCAACGAACACAAGTGACTTTTAAAAATCAGCCTATCTCTTCAACGGGCAGATTTTTGAAAGTTCACTCTAAAAGGCTGAGGAAATTCATTGAGAAAAGGTTACCTGAACAACGAACAAGCAAATATTATTCAAGCTATTAACCTGCAAATATTCTCAAAGATATTCAAGCAAATCCTCAAGCCTGAAACTCGAAGGAAATCGATCCAACACAAGCTGTGAAGGAAAGACAACTTCAAACCTGTTGAAGAGGAAACTTTTGAAGAATCAAAAGGGGTCTAGTTTCCAAGGAGGATTGTACGAAGGTTCAAGGTCGAACCAGTATCAAGTTATTGGAGGGCTTCGTGATCAAATCCAGAGCTTGAGAAAGTGAGTCAAGTAGCAAGCGCACTACCCCGTGAAGAAGTTGGCGAGTCGGAAGAGAAGCCACCGTGTGATCAAGGTCGTCTCTCTCTAGATCGACCATTTTGTAAACAGATCTTTTGCATAGTGGATCCCTCTAGGAGTTGAAGAAGAGAGGACTAGAAGAATTACCCCATCTTCGAACCTGTATAAAAATTAACTGTGTCATTTATTTTTCAAAGACATTTATATTTCTCGGATATTTACTTTATATCTCACGATAAACTTATTTGCTATCCAACTGATAAATAACCAAGACCTAAAATCAAGTGTGAAAACAAGTTTAAAACAAATCAAAGGGTGTTAAGTCTTCCGCTGATAAAACCAACACAACCAAGTTAAGGTTCAGGTTAAACAACTGGGTTATTCTATCAACAGCTCTATCGAGTATGTTGAGTGGCTAACTCTGCTGAATAACCAACTTAGTTGTCCCTCAAGGACTTAGTCAAGTTTGTGTTAACTCAGTTATATTTTAAAAGGACTAAAATCGAAAAGTTGGTAAGGTTTATTCAACCCTCCCTTCTAAACCTTACTCACACCCCTTGGGACCTACAAGTGGTATCAGAGCGGTTGGTTCATTGAGCCTTCCGCACTGGTTACTGAACTAGATCTCTATCTTTTCTAAAAAGTTTTCAAACACTTGTATTTTCAAAATCTTTCATTTTTAGCAAAGTTATTATCATGGAAGCAAATTTGACACGCATTCCTATGTTCACTGTTGAGGAATTTCATGACTGGAAAATTCGTATGCAGGCTCATCTATCTGCTCTACACGATGAAATGTGGCTTGTGATAGAGGCTCATCTATATGCTGGCTCATAATATTATATTTGTAAGATTGTAAGTGGTGGGTCCTATTAGATAATATAATTTAAAAATAATAATATTTTAAGTAGATATAGTTGGTAATGTTGAGTCTTACATGTATAGGGTTGGGAATTGAAATTATAGGAGTGAGATGTTGTTTAACTGTAAAATAAAAAATGAAAATGAAAATTTTCAATGGAAAAATTTATAAACAAACGCGATTTCATTTTCATTAATAGTTGGAAAGTGGAAATTGTCACATAGAAACATAACCATACAAGACCATAATGTGCCAAGTTTATGGAGAATCTTCTTCAAAATCAGACTATATATGTTAGGGAACATAAGTATAATGCTCTTCTTCAAGAATATAATTTACCTAAATTATTTTGACTCCTTTTAATAAGAAAACATCAATTACGTTTTTAGCAAATGCAAAAAGGCGAGAAAATAAATTTGGAAATAAGTTTATTATTATATATACTAGATGAGCCCCCGTGCGATGCACACACTATCCTAATAATAAGTAGCTAGAGCTGTCAAATGAGCTGTCCGAGCTGGCCCACTGGGTCAAAGAGAAACTCTGGGTTGGATCAGGCCGAAACTCCATCTAATCTATTTTTGAGATCGGTCCGACCCACTCTACCCCATGAAATGACCAACCCGATCAAGCCGCCCACTTTGTAGACCTAGTTTATATTTTTAGTACATTGTAAAATAAATTTCCAATAATAGCAAATATGTATGTCATTAAAAAAATTAAATAATATTTTTATGTTTCAATAATTTAATAGTGAAATCAATGAATCATTTTTTTTATATTTTTATTTTAATAATATGTTATGAACTCATAATTTTAGGAGCTTTTATTTAGTTTAAATTTCAATAAGAATATTATAATACCCTTCAGACATATTTACGATATTATTTATATATTATTAAAAATAAATTAAATTCAAATTTATTTATGAATATAATAAGACAATTAGAAGATTGTACTTTAAAAAATTATGTTATGATACAATTAAAATATATAATTTTCCAATATAATGACTCATTAATATAGCACACCTCTTATATATTTTTTCAGTTTTGAAATAACATTATATTCTTTTTTCATCATATATTATGAATTATATATTAAGGATTTGATTTATATCAAAATTTTAAAATATATAAAATAATTCAAAGTTTGTAATTTATCCGAATTGTACTAAAATAATTCGTTTAAATTAAAAATATTATATCAAACTCCAAACATGTGTTTCCAGTATTGTTTATAAATTTTAAACATTTTAAAAAAAAATTTAATTTAAGTTTATCTACAAATAAAATAATACAACTAAAAGATTAACTCTAATGATGTATCTTGTAGTACCAAATTACGATTCTAATATACTATTTTTGAAAATATGTAAATTCTCATTACAATTAAGGATTTTATTAAAATTATAAAATCGTATTAAATTCTCCGTAAAAGCCAAAAGAGATAATATCATAGCCAATAATGCTGATTTGTTTTATATTTTTGTTTAGAACTTTTGAATTTTTTTTCACAATATTAATACTGATAAATCATACATAAATTAGATTGTTAAAGCATATATACCGAAATTAAAATGGACAAAGTTAATGATAAATTACAATAATTTCGAACAACAAACTATATGTTTTTCCTTTTTAAAAAAAAATTTTCTTTTCAAATTCATGTGTATAGTATTTAATTCTAATTAGACATAGCTAAATTAAAATGTACCCATACCACAATTAAGATGAACAAAATTAATGATATAATTACAAAGATAATGGACAAATATATCCATTTTGTTTTTTTTTTTTTTCAAAAAAATATATAATTTCGTTTTTAGCAAGTGTAAATAGACGGAAAGATAAATTTGGAAACATGTTTGTTATATATATATATATATATATATATATATAAATTTAGGGAAAAGTAGGATTTTTAGTCCTGTAAATTGGACCTTTTGAGAATTAATCTTTTAAGTTGTCACCTTCATGTTTTAGTCCTTTAACCTTCAAATTTCTAGATATTCAGTCCTTTAACTCAACAATTTTACTTTTGGTCCTATAACTTAACATATTTTAGAAATTTAGTCCTATAACTTATCAATAGTTAAATTTAACTAATTTATTAAAAGGTTAGCACCCACACTTCACATTTTTTATAGGACTAAAATTAAAATAACTAAACTTACTTTTTTAAAAATTAAATTAAATTATAAAAGCAATTAAAAATTAAATTAATTAATAACAAATTTAGATAAATAGATATTTCTAAAATAATAAACAAATTTTAGGAAAATCAAAATAATTACATCGAATTAGTAAATTAAGAATAATTTATCATATTTATATAATTAACCTTTGGTAAGGAGAATGTCTCCAAGAAGTGAATTTGAACTAGTGTATAAGATGCATTTATTTCTGAAGGTTAAAAAAATTTAATGCTTGAAATATTTTTTAAAAAAATAATTAAATTATAAATTGATTAATTATTTTATTTATAAGTTAACTGTTAATTAAAATTATTTAATTTTAAAAATAATATATAATTAAGAAATTAATGTTTGAAGTCTTTTCACCAAAGGTTAATTAAAGAAATATAATACATAATTCTTAAATTTTTTAATAAATTTAGTCTCTGATACCATTTTTAAGCATTAGGATAACTATATTTGAAAATTTGAGGTAAAAAAAGTCTATTTTAAACTTAAAGGACCAAAACGCACAATGTCTTAACATATAGGATTAAAAATAAACTAAAGATGTAACTTATAGCACCAGAAAGCTAAAGATGCAAACATATATGACTAAATATCCAATTCAATATAAATTTCGAGGACTGAACCCCAAACCTACCAATATAAAGGACCGAATCTCAAAATAGCCCAACTTACAGGATGAAATTTCTCATTTTCCCTATAAATATATATGTAGGTCCCAAGGGGTGTGAAGTAAGGTTTAGAAGGGAGGGGTTGAATAAACCTTACCAAATATTCGATTTAGTCCTTTTAAAATAATTCAACAGAGTTGACTCAAACAATCGCTGTGTCCTTGATGGACAACTAAGTTGGCTTTTCAAATAAGTTACCAACTCAACAGCATACACAATAGAGTTGTTGATAGTAGTATAACTCCCACGCTTTCAAGCCAAATACTTAACTTGGCGATTGGTTTTTAACAAAGTGGAAGACTTAACACCATTTGATTAGATTTTAGCTTGTTTTAAACACTTGATTTTTAGCACTTGGTTATTTATCGCTTGTATAGCAATATAATACTTAACAACATATATAAATTAAATGTGCGAAAGTAAGTTTCTTTGAAAAAAACGACACAAATATTTTTATAGAGGTTCAAGATGAGGTAATTGTTCTAATCCTCTCTTCTACAACTCCTGGAGGAATCCACTATGTAATAGATCAGTTTACAAAGCGGTGAACAGTCTAGAGACAGCCTTGATCACACAGCTGGCTTCTCTTGCGACTCAGCTTCTTCACAGGGTAGCTGCCTTGCTACTTCAGCTCACTTCTCAAGTTCTTGGATTGGATCACGAAGCCCTCCAACAAACTTGATAATGGTTCGACCTGGAACCTTTCTACAATCCCAGCTTGGAAAGTAGACCCCTTTGATTTCTTCAAAAGTTTTCTCTTCAACAGTTTTGAAGTTGTCTTTCCTTCACAACTTGTGTTGGATCGATTTCCTTCGAGTTTCAGGCTTGAGGAATTGCTTGAATGTTTGTGAGAATATTGCAGGTTAGATGCTTGAATATTGCTTGCTTGTTCGTGGTTCAGGTAACCTTTTCTCAATAACTTCCTCAGCCTTTTATAGTGCACATTTGAAATTTTGCCCGTTGAAGAGATAGGCTAATTTCAAATGTCACTTGTGTTCGTTGGCTTGTCTCGGTCTGCAGTCCTTGATGTTGACCCTTCCTCGTATTAAATGTCTTCGCAGCATTGCATGTGCCTGATACAAGGTGCAATGTTTCTCATTGGTTCATTCCTTTTGCACAATTCTGGGACAAACACTTTAGACCTGATAGCTTTGACATATTACTATATTGAGTGATATTCTTGACTTTAATCAACGGATCTAAGTCACTTGTCTTGACTAGACTGTTGTCTGTACCCCAGGTGACTTGAATCAGCTCCAGTCATTGGATAACTCAACTGTCACTTCAACTTGAGACTTAGCTCCTTGGGTTGACTTGACTGACACTTCTTACAGCTGTTCCCCAGCTGACTTTCCTTCAGTCGAGTACTTGACTTACATCATGGCATTACTCAACTCACACACAACAGAGTCTTCACATAGTCCACAGTTAACTTCTTGTAATCCTTGGCATAGCTGACTTGACTCAGCTTTTCTAGCCCTATCTATTACAATACAAATTACAAGGAAAATGGGGTGCCAACTTCCTAGTTTAAGTTTTACATGGTATCATCAAAATCTACTTAATAAATTTCCTAACAATATATGTATATGATCAAATGTGGCAGGGGGCTTACTGTAAGACGGTGTGGACTAATCCTATATGTTAATTTATCAAATCCAATGGATCAGTTTTTTTTCGATTTTTTGCCTTTTTTATTTTTATTTTTGCCCATTAAGGGCAAATTTATCTTTTAGATTAAATAGTTTTTCAGTTTTTTTGGTAATTGAACGTGTCTATCAGTTTTCAAGGGATATGATTATTTATTTGATTCTCGCTTTCAATTCTCTCCTCCATTTTGAAATATTTCACTTTTTTTCTCGCCCATTTGCTCTCGACTGGCAGCGCGTTTCTTCTCATTTTTCTTCACTTTTTCCGCTTAATCGAGTAAAAGCTTCAGTTCTTTCTGCGGATTGGCTTGTTTTTCAAGGTGTTGGTTAAGGTAAGTGTTTTTAACATGTTTTTTTTGTTTTTGTTTTGGTTCATTGTTTTGTTTTGTTTCGCAAAATCGCGTTCAGAGTTTTTTTCCCATTTGGTGGCTTTTTTTTAACAGATGTAATGCTTAATTTTTTGATTTTTGATGTCTATTTTGTTGGAGATTAGGCAGTTGGTTTTATTTTTTGTTCTTAGAGATTCTAGGGTTTTATTTTTTTTGCAGTCGGTTTTATGGTGTAGGTTTTATTTTGGTTTTTGAAATGTGTTCTTGGAAAGGCTTTAGGGTATCACTTCTTGTTTTTTGATTGGTGTTTTGGTGAATATTTTAACAAAAACGATGTAATGTTATATGTTGTCTGGTGCAATTTTTTATTTGGGGGAGGATATGGTACTAATGTTTGTGTAGGTAGGGTTTTTGCAGAATGGTTGTGTGTTCGTGTTTTGAAATGTGTTTGAGTAATGTGTTAGTGTACTCTGTTTTTCTTGTGTTTCTTTTTGGATTTTTGGTGTACAATCATATTTTAACGATGCACTTTTAGTTGTAGTTTGATGCACAGTTTCTAGAGTATATGGGTGTGGTGTTGTTTTATCCTTTATATTACGATGAATGAATAATATGTGATGTAATTTTTAGTTGAGTATTGATGTATAGTTATGAGTTATATTATGTATTTTTAATGACCATTTGGTGCGAAGAATGAATATGTCAATTTGAAGTGTATTGGGGAATGAAATTTTGATGCTTTAACAAATATTCAATGGTGCATATTTAGTGATATTGTTGTGCATTTTTAGCAATATCTCAGTGAATATGAACATGTCTTATGGTACATGATTAGTTTTGGTTCTGTGCATAAGTAGTTCACAAAGTGCATAAAGTTTTCATTTGATGCACAGTTAAGTTGGCAATTTCAAGTATGCAGGGGATATTTTTGATATAATGGTAGATATATTATTGTTGGGAAATTTATGTAATAGATTTTGATGATACCATGTAAAACTTAGATTAGGAAGTTGGCACCCAAATTATACTGTAAATCAACTTGTAATAGATATGGTTCTATTAGGTGAGTGGAAGCAGCCTGTTGAAGATTGCGTGTCGATCGAGACCAAGATGAGCCGAGTGGCAGTGAGTGAAGTGAAGATAAGTCTTAGTCAAATTCCGAAAAGTTGTATTAGTCAAGAGACCGACAAATGAGCACTCCCGGATAAGTGAAGATGTCCGCCTGGGGGTTAAGCAAGAAAAGGACTCAAGAAAGCTGAAGAGATCCATTGTCAAGCAAAGTCAAATGTTTGCTGAAAGAGGAAACTGACAGACTGCTAATAAAGCTGTTTTGCTTAAAGAGTGCAAAAAGCTATGAACCAATGGGATGTTCCTGCGAACCTACAGAGATTCAGGGAAGGCTGCAGAGCATTAATACCAGGATTAGTCTACATCAATGCTGCAAGACAAGACAAGCCAACGAACTCAAAGTGAAGTTTGAAAATGCATCTATCTCTTCAACAGATACATTTTCAAACGGTTACTATAAAAGGCTGAGAAATTCAAGAAAGAAGACATTTAGGCAATTTGAGACACACAAGAAAAATCAGGCAATCTGAGCATAATACTCTCGAGCATTCAATACCATCCTCAAACCTAAACTCAAAGGAAATCGATCCAACACACTCAGTGAAGGAAAAATAACTTCAAATTGTTGAAGAGGAAATCTTGTTTAAAAATAAGGGGTCGACACATCCAAGGTTGAAGGAATTGTAGTAAGGTTCCAGTTCGAACCAGAAGCTTTGGACTGGTTGGAGGGCTACGTGATCAAATCCAAAAGTCTGAAGGAGCTAAAGTAGCAAGACAACCGTCTTTTAAAGAAGCTGAGTCCCAAGAGAAGCCAGCTGTGTGATCAAGGCTGTCTCGGACTGTCATCCTTTTGTAACAAAATCAATGTTACTTAATGGATTACCTCCAGGGGTCGGAGGAGAGTGGATTAGAGGAATTACCCCATCCTCGAACCACTATAAAAATTGTTCTGTGTCTTTTACATTCAACACTTTAATTCATACATATCTTAACTACTGTTTGTTATATTTGCTAAGTCAACTGATAATAACTTAACCTAAAAACAAGTGTTGAAAACTTATTTTAAACAATGGTGAAAGTCTTCCGCTGTCAAACAAAGTCTACTGAATTTCCAAAAGAGTTAACTGAATTAGCTGAGTTATCTTATCAACATCTCAGTCGAGTTTATTGAGTGGCTAACTCTACTATGAAGGTAAACTAAGCTGTCCATCAAGGACCCAGCTGACTTGTGACTAAACTCTGATTTAAAAAGGACTAAAATAGAAAATTTTGGTAAAGTATATTCAACCCTCCCTTCTAGACTTCACATTGTCACCTTCAAATTTAGGAGAGGTCACATTGCGAGCTCCCGGTGCACGTGGCACACGTGTTTTCCCGCCGCTAATGTCCCGATTGTACTTTGCATCAAGACCAGCCATGGTCGAGAAGCATCGATGCGAGTGGACAAACAAAGATCAAAAGAGATACAACTTGGATAATGTTGCCAAGGGCATTTTGTATACCCTCGATAAAGCCATGTTTAACAAAGTGAAATCTTGTAGAACGACTAAGAAATTTGGGAAAACTGACCTTAATTTGGGAAGGATATGATCAAACGAAAGAATATAAATTGACTGTTGCTGTACAAAAATTTGAAAGCTTTAAAATGCTTGAAGGTGAAACTATGGATCAGCTGGATGCCAGATTCACAAAGATAACAAATGAGCTCCCAGCTCTTGGCAAAGAATACATCCAAAAAGAAACGTGTATGAAGATTTTGAGTTCGCTCCCAGTTGAGTGGGAAATGAAGGTGATGGCCTTGAGACACTCCATGGACTTAACAAGAACTTCCAACCATGAGCTATTCTCAGATTTTAAAAGCTTATGAACTCGAGCTCCGAAGAAAAGAGCAAGAAGAGATAGCAGTACCCAAGATAACTGCTCTGTTGGCTGGAGAATCCAAAAGAGCTGACTCCAAGGATACCATTGACCAAGAGGAAATTTCTCTAATGGTGAAAAAGATTCAACAAGTTCTTCAATAAGAACTACAAAAGAAACAAGGGTGAAACCTCCAGGAGACACTCAGCACCCTCCAAGACCAGAGAAGATAGACCACCCAAGAGAGCTGACAACCATCAGAGAGCTGAATATCAGAGAGCTAATAATCAAAGAGCTGACTACCAAAAAGCTGAGAACATGTGCTGGAATTGCAGACATCTAGAACATTTCGATGTTGACTGTCCCTATCCACTAGTCAACAAGTACAAAAATGAGGAGGAAAGAAAAGTCTTCAGAGAGAGAAGACAAGAAAAGAAGAAAGCTTTGTCGGCTGATGAAACTGACACATCTAAGTGCGAAGAACCAACTGAGTCAGACAACAGTGAGGCTGATTACTTCTTAGATACCAAAGAAGAGACATTGATATGTCTTATGGCAAAAGAACAAGTTGCCAAAGAACAGGAAGATGAGGTACATTCTAAGTCATCTCATTCTAATTCTGATGATAGTGATAGTGACACAAAAACTTCATCACCCACAAATATTTATGATTCATTAGGAAAAATGATGAAAGATTTTGAGCACGTGAAAACCTCTCACACATTTTTGAATGAGGAAAACAACCAGCTCAAAAACCAAAACTCACAGCTGACTAAGGAGTTGAGTACTCTAAGTCACATAGCAGCTGAGAACAATGAGCTGAAGACGGAGATTGCTAAGATCAAAGAAGACTTAGTTGAAACATAAAAGAGGGAAAAAGATTTGAAAAATGTGATTGCATCGTTTCACAAGGCATCTAAATCACTAGATGAATTGATAATGATACAAAAGGAAAGTGGAGACAAAACATGCATATGATTCAATTCTTTTATGCATGCTCAAATTCCAAGAGTGGTTTTGGAGAAAGGATCCTCAAGCAATGAAGGAGTCCAAAAATCCAAAGCACCATATGTTGCACACACTCACAAGCACAATCACACACATGCTGGCCTAGGATATAAAGGCAAAGGCAAAAAACCAGCAGAGTATGCTGAAAGGATAGCTGAAACTAAATTCAGAAGAGTCCATCAGTAGACTCCCAATATAAAGTATTCTGTGAAAGCAAAACAGAACTACCAAAAGCCCCATATATTTAAGCAAAGAAAGCCACATAATGGGAATGGTAGAAATTATCCTAGCCAAGCTAATTGGAATAATCAAATGAGATATCAGCCAAGTCCTAAGGGATACAAACCCAAGTGGCAAAGACCTCAGACTCAAAATAAGTCATTCCCCCGACAAATGAACCATTATCAGCACACATATGCACCCAAGTACAATGCTCACTATGCATAAAAGTTTCATAACTATCCCAAGAAAGAAAATTCACAAGCACACCCACAGGCATACAAACAAAAGAGACAGCTGTATAAACCTAAAGCTCCCTAGCAATTTGCAAACATTCATTATGATTATGGAACTGATAGGTGGCAACCTCTTAGAGTCAGACCATTTGGTTATAGGTTGGTTGTATCACCTTATAGTGCTAACCCTTCAGGACCTAGAGATGTTTGGGGTACCTAAAAATTGATTTCCTTGATTGCAAGTTCAAGGAACAGCTGAGTGCCAAGGAACCTGGTACATGGATAGTGGTTGTTCCAGACATATAACAGACAATAAAAAGAATTTATCAAACTTCAAGGAAACAAGAGGATCCAAAGTCATATTTAAAGGAAATGAAGCTCCAGGGGAGATTAGAGGCATTGGATTCATCAAGAAAAATGGACTAGAAATCACAGATGTAGCCTATGTTGAAAGGCTAAATTTCAATCTGCTGAGTATCAGCCAACTCTGTGATAAGGGCTACAATGTAGGATTCAACACGGGAGTATGCCAGATCAAGAATGCTGAATCTAATAAAGTTGTGCTATCAGGGTCAAGACAGAAAAACATGTATGTAGTGGATTGGTCAACTGCTACACTAAATACATGTCTGCTAGCAAAAAGTATAGTCAGATCAAGTTGACTGTGGCACAAAAAAGTCGAGTCACCCAATTTCAAGACAATTAACAAGCTTGCAAGGAGTCATCTTGTAGAAGGATTGCCAGACTCAGTATACAAGGAGGAAAGCATTTGTGATGCATGCCAGATTGGAAATCAAATCAGGTCTTCATTCAAGGATAAGCCAAGTCCTTCTTCAACCAGGATATTGCACTTATTGTATATGGATTTATTTGGTCCTGTTGAACCAGCTAGTATCAGTGGAAAGAAATACACCTTAGTGGTGAAGAATGATTATTCAAGATACACATGGACCATCTTTATGTGTAAAAAGAAGAAAATTATGCAGAAGCTTCCTCAGCCGATGATAAGAGTTCAAAATGAGAAAAGCTAAACCATTATCAAGATAAGGTCTGATAGAGGAACTGAGTTTGTCAATGGGATTATAACTCAGTATTGCATAGAGAACATTATTGCTCATGAGTTATCAACTCTAAGAAATCCACATAAGAATAGAGTGGCTGAAAGAAGGAATAGAACTCTCAAGGAAACTGCAAGGACCATGTTAGCTGAAGCTGGATTACCTAAGAGATTTTGGGCTGAAGTCATTAATACTGCTTGCTGCACTCAGAATATGTGTATGATCAATGTGCATCTGTCCATAACCCCTTATGAAATTTGGACAGGGAGGAATCCAAATGTTGGATATTTTCATATGTTTTGATGTAAGTGCTTCTTCACAACATTGGCAAGGAGAACCTGAAAGCCTTTAATGCTAAAGCTGATGAAGGTATCTTTTTGGGATACTCAGCTGAGAGCAAAGGTTTCAGAGTGCTGAACAATAGAACTATGGTCACAAAAGAGTCTATCCATGTGGTTTTTGATGAACCTAATGTTAATGGAGAAGACATTGATGAGTTAGCTGATAAGATGAATTGGCCGACTGTTCATAAGAGTCCATATATTGAGGCAGATATCAGAAGACTCAACCCAGATGAAGATGAGATAGCTGAGTCTCAAAGATAGTTGGAAGGTTTGCAGCTGAATAATGATCAGGAGGAAGCTGTTCAGGACAACTTAGCTACAAGAAGACTTAATCTAACAGACTTACTCCAACCAGATGTGAGATGGCTGAGAGACCATCTTTCAGAGCTTCTTATTGGAGATGTTAGAGAAGGAGTAAGAACTAGATCCAGGGCTCAACATGAAGCTATGTTCACTTGTTTCGTTTCTCAGATTGAGCCTAAAGATATGTCACAAGCATTGGATGACACACATTGGACTCTAGCCATGCAAGAAGAGCTGAATCAGTTTGAAAGTAATATATTTCGGGAATTGGTTCAAAGGCCTACCCATCAAAATATTATTGGTACTAAGTGGGTAGTTAGAAACAAGATGAATGAAGAGGGATCTGTAGTGAGAAACAAAACAAGATTGGTAGCCAAAGGGTATTGCCAAGAAGAGGGCATAGATTTTGATGAAACATTTGCTCCTGTTGTAAGATTGGAAGCAATCAGGATGTTTCTTGCTTATGCAACACACAAGAACTTCACAGTCTATCAAATGGATGTGAAGAGTGCATTTTTGAATGGACTTTTAGAAGAAGAGGTCTATGTGGAACAACCTCAAGGTTTTGAGCAGAAAACTATTGGAGGTAAAGTCAACAAGCTCAAGAAGGCATTATATGGTTTGAAGCAAGCACCAAAAGCATGTATGACACATTGTCTCAATTTCTTATAGACAATGGATTCACCAAAGGCAAGGTTGATAGAACTCTCTTCATAATTCAAGATGGATAGAGTATACTGCTTGTTCAAATATATATGGATGACATCATCTTTGGATCCACAAACAAAGAGTTGTGTGATAACTTTTCAAACATTATGCAAGGGAAGTTTGAGATGAGCATGATGTGAGAGATGACTTTCTTCCTAGGTCTTCAAGTCAAGCAAATGAAGGATGGAACCTTCACAAGTCAAACAACATATACCAGAGATTTGATGAAGAAATTTGGTATGGAAGAGAAGTCATCTGTGAAAATTCCCATGAATACATCTGTCAAGATGGATATGAATGCAGAAGAAATATTTGTTGATCCGACTAGGTATAGAGCACTCATTGGATCATTGCTCTATTTGACAGCTAGCAGGCCAGACATCACCTTTGTTGTAGGTGTATGTGCTAGATTCCAATCGCTCCAAAGAAAACTCATATGATCGCAAATGCTAAGAGAATCCTAAGGTATTTGAAGGGACGCCGGAAGTTGGCTTATGGTATCCAAAGGAAGGAGGATTCAAGTTGGTTGGTTACTCGGACTCGGACTATCTTTGGATGTAGAGTTGACAGAAAAAGTACATCCGTACTTGTCAAATGCTTGAAATAGGTTGGTTTCTTGGTTCAACAAGAAACAAAATTCAATATCTACATCCACAAACAAGAAGAGTACATTCTTTGCGAAAAACAAGCAGCCAAGTGTTATGGATGAGGCAACAATTGAGAGATTATGACATTGAAGAAAAAGAGATTCGAATTATGTGTGATAACACAAGTGCCATTGTAATTACTCAAAATCCAAAGACAACATTCAAGAACCAAGTACATTGATGTCAAATATCATTTTATAAGAGATTATGTTGTGAAGAAAGACATCACATTGGAATACATATCAACTGATAAGCAGATAGCTAATATATTCACAAAGCCATTATGTGAATCAAGGTTTGAAGAGCTTAAGAATGAGCTTGGATTGATTGAGCTTTATTAAGAAGCTCAGAAGACTCATTCAACAGGGTTAAAGATGAGAGAAATGGACATCAGACGAGTTTCACTTATCAACCAAGTGAAACAGCTTATATGGCTAGTCAGCTATATCGAGTTAGCTGCACAACCAAGTGATTATTCAATCAAGAGAATAGTAGAGTCGAGTCATAAATGAAGAAAGCTGAGTCATTTATGAGCTAAGTGAGAAAATGAGGTTGTTTTCCTCGAGCGGGAATGTTTTTATTCTTAACGTCAGCGACAATTAATGATGTCAAAAAAAAGCCTGCTACCGGTTTATCCATGATTGGATATAAATGTCGCATTTAATGCGGAAAAATTAATGTGGATTATAAATGTGATCTCAACCGTTGATCAGTTTTAATCTTTTCAAATTCTTAAAACCATCCTTTCAAGTCCCTTATATAGAGAAATTTGATTTTCTTTCTCCTCACACTTGCACTCTTGCTATAAAAGGATACCAAATTTTTCTCTCTCTAAAGAAGTTCAAACCATAGCTTTCATTTTTCAAGATCCGGATGAATGGCAATGGCACCAAAGATTTCATTAAGCTTGTGAGAAAAATCCACACCGAGCCACCGTGATTTTCGAAGGCATTGTCAAGCGAGGGCATTGACAAGGATTTGGCCAAGAAGATCGCTAAGAAACTTGAGAAGGTAGGTCTCAAGAAGTTTCTAGCTATGGAGTTTTCGCACACCTACCTTGAAGATGTTGCTTTATACTACGTGGATGCTGAGGTTTTTTTTTTTTTGAATAAATAGAAAATATATATAAAGAAAAGAAAATGAGATTCATGATCACAAGCCGATCATGTAGCCTTAAGTTTGGGGCCTCGTTAAAACCTTTCAAGGTAAAACCCACCCTTGTTGGGGAAACCCTAGGAAGGAAAAAGAGTACCCCCAGAAATCGTCCATAAGAAAATGATCCACATAACTCGCCCATAAAATAAACAATACAAGAACAGGCTATCTAACAAATCAATCGGGATCGCCCAACATAGTCTTCATTGAGAAGGTGTATGATGCCAAAATGGATCTGTCCCACCAAGTAGAAGAACCATGAAACTTACTTAAACAATAAGCCACTCTGTTACCCTCCCGAAAAATATGAGAAACCACGAACTCTATCTCGGGAAATAAGGTGCATCGTGTATTGCCATCGCCTAAGAAATCGCCAGAACTAACCCACGCCGCTAAATAAATCTCTCGCATAAGTCGAGTCGAACTCCAGGCACAATTTATGCCATCCTTTGTTAAAATCAATAGAAATAACCTTCACGGCAGCCAAAAGCTCAGCCTCAAATGCATATCCAATGCCACAATGCTCAACAAAGCATCCCCAGAAAAATCCTCTGTGCATACGGAAAAACCCCGCCACTGTGCAAGCACCCAGAGCACCTAGAGCACATCGATCCGTGTTTACCTTAATCAACCTGGAAGAGGTAAATGCCAGTCAACCTACACTATCTTAGGAGCCTTGTGAGGACATCCAAAGACCTGGAGACGCCAAAGACATAAGAGATCCTGCTGGGTGTTGTTCATGCAATTATGATCAAGGATAGAAAACTCAACAATCATCGCTTGGAGCTGGACAAGGGCCGCCTCCACTGACCATATCTTTTTATTAAAAATAACATCATTCCGGATATGCCATATAAGCCAAGTACAAGAAATTATGGCAGCCCTCTATAAGAAAGCAAGTTGATCACTCAATCGAACATGCATAGCATGCACCAAAAGCTCATTAAATCTATGAAATGTATGAAGATTGATCTCGAGGACTCAAAATCCAAGACCAAAGAGCCCTTGCAAAATCACACAAGACAAAGAGATGGTCAATAGAATCTGAGCAAGAATAGCATAAACAACAAGCCAAAGGTCCAACGAACCCGTGAATTTGGAGAATATCTAGAATAGCTAGACGATGATGAATAGCCCACCAAACAAAGAATGGAACGACACTCAAGAATGTGCGGAGACCAAATCCAACCGCTCCATTAAACATTAGAAGAGATGGCCTATGGTGGGAATATGTGGCTTTAGAGGAGACATTCCCATCCAATGAGTGAGTCCAGACGCATTTATCAGTCGAATTAGGCGTCATAGGGAAATGAACAATGTCTTTAATGATGTCCAAATACTTCTCCACAAAAGAGAAAGTAAAATGTCATGCATCGTCATAAAAGAAATTTGAAATAATGTCACGAAATCGATGACAATGCTTATGAGGAATCCCAATCATATCAGCAATGTAGTAGCCCAATCAGTTATCCATCCAGAACAACACATGCAAATCATATCCTGGAATCCGTCTAGAGTCTGCTATACAATCCTCGATTACTGGGCGAATCCCAACCCAAATAGAAGATGGCAGAAAAGAACGACGAATGGACCCATCAACCAAGAAAAACTGACTACGAAGGGTGTTGAAGACCACATAATTAGAATTAAGAACTTTCCATCTCATCTTCATCAAGAAAGCCTTATTTGTTGTAATAATAGATCGAATTCCAAGACCACCCTGATTCTGTGGCATGCAACATTCCCTCAGTTAACCACCATCAAACCCTTCTTATGAGTGTCACCCGTCCAAATAAAATTGCGGATAGCCTTTTCCATATCCCTAAGCATGGAAGTCAGCCACTTGTAGATGAGCATACTATGGACGAAAGAGCTGGTGATAACCGAATTAACCAGACAGATGCGTCCCACCATAGGTAAATAAGTCCCTTTCCAGTGCTTGAATTTCAACAAAATCTTATCAAAAAGTGGCTACAACACAACTGTCCTGGGCGCCCCTTTGAATATGGGAACCCCCAAGTATGTAGTAGGGAGACTACCCATGTTAATTCCCATAATCTGCTGAATCCGTCCCCGAATGTAAGATGGAACTCCATTACCAAAAAACACCTTGGACTTAGCGGGATTAATAATCCTGAGGTTCACGATGATGAGATTTGCTCATCATTCAACCACAAGTCATTTCAGTTGACTACTGCTGACCTAGCTTAACATTGTTTTCTCTCTACCAGTGGACTGAAAGAGCTGACTGGTAAAGATGTTGGTTTAGCTGCTGCATGGAAAGAGGCCAAGACGGAGGCTGCTGCAAAGCTAAATTACTCAGCTTTGAAGAAGCTGATTAAGGAAGACTACCACAAGCTGATGGATGTGGTAGCAAACTGCATCGACATGAAGTTTGGCTCATTCAAAAAGCTCTCTCAGACTAAGCTGATTATAATGGCAACCATCTTGGAAGAGAAGGAAGTCAATCTGGGCTGAGTTTGTCTTCAGCAAACTGTGCCAGAATGTACTGAATATGAAGGTGGGTACAGATTGAAAGTTTGCCAGCTCACTAGGATATGGCCTGATTCTAGGTCATCTAATGGAGAAGAAGGGTATTCCTCTCCGAAATGGGAAACCCTTTCATGCGAATAAGAAAATGTTTAAGGCAAATCTTTCTGGTGCCCAGAGACAGGCACATGCAAAGAAGTCTGCAACAAGCGAGGGGGAATCAGCTGAAAATGTCCCCATGGACACAGATGTTTCTGCCAATTAGGCCCCCTCACCCAAGAAAGCCCATGCTCCAGCTTCCTCTCACTGACTGAGAAGGAAAAGAACAATTGTGCCCCGCAAGCCAACTGCAAAGAAACAGAAGTTGGCAGAGTCTGCTGCCATAGCTAAGGAACAAGAGGAGGAAGCTGAAGTTTCTCTTGAAAGAAAAACGAGGAGGATGTAAGTCCAAGCGACTACGATAATCTAGAGGGGGTGAATAGATTATTTCCATCTTTCGATTTTACCCTCTTTTTCGAACCGAATGCTCAAAGACAATAATAAAGGTGCGGAATGTAAACAACACACGCCGATTTAAAGAGGTTCAACCCACCTAGGGCCTAATCCTCTACCACCCCAAGATATCCGGATGGATTTCAAAAAGAAAAAGATTTTATTAATTTACCACAAATTAATACAACACCAACTTACAACAACACCTTGAAGAGCACCACACTCTTCTTCAACACCATCTTTGAGATTACCACAATCTCACTTGAAGATTACTACAATCTCCAACGGCACCTTGTGAAGATTACCACAATCTTCAACCTTGAAGAATACCAAATTCTTCAACACCTCAACAAGAAGATTACCACAATCTTCTCACACCTAACACCTAGATCACCCAAGTGTGTTCTTACCACAAGAACACTCACAAGGATATCTTGTGTTGAATGATAACCCAAAAATTCAAGATTACAACTCGATAATTGATAATACAATAGAGTGCAAGTGTAATCAAGAAAAGCCTAGACCTCAAGGATGTGAAAGTGAATAGCTAGGCAAATTACAACAAGAAATAAGACAATGTAAGAACAAGTGTATTCTTGAGTGTATCTTGTTGTGTTGTAGTTTTCTCTCTTGTTGTGTTGCTTCAATTCTTCCTCTATTTATAGGAGATGATTGATACTTGATAGGCTCCTCTTGGAATCTGATATCTACAAAAAATTGCAATTAAAATCAAGATTATAGTCTGTTAGAAATCAATCCCACAATTTAGGGAAAAGTCATCTGCGCACAACGGTTAGAATTTTCTTTGTCAAAGCATAGGCGACGGCCGCAGAAATAGAAGTTTGAAACATGTCGCAAAGAAATTAATACAGGGCGACCGGTCGGTGCACCTCGACCGGTCGAAGGCTAGGCGACGGTTGCACTGACCAAAAAATCAAGGAACAAAGTTTCGTTTCGATGTTTTGCTCCTGTGCACGCCTCTTTTGTCGACCTTGTCGATCGCCTAAAATCAATGTTGTCCGATTTTTGACGAAAATAAACCTCAAGAAATACTCCGAAAAATTCGTAAAAACATTTTAAACCGATCGGGAGTATTTAGGACAACATTAGAAATATAGTCTTGAAGAAATAAAACATTTACACAAAAAGTGTTGTCCGATATAAATTCCAATAAATACTCCAAAAATAGTAGAAACATTTTAGATCAATTGAGAGTATTAGGACAACATAGTTTCAATGTAAAAACCCATTGACTTAAAAATATTAAATGTGTTGTCCAATTTTATATTGAAAATAAACTTGAGGAAATACTCCAAAAATATTAAAACCATTTTAAATCATTTAGGAGTATTTGGACAACCTTTAAAAACATTGTTTTGGTGTAAAATCAAAATCATCAAAATCATGATAAAACCATTTATCAAACAGAGGAGACTAGTGAAGAAGTCCAACTTAGCTAATGAGCCGGTTGAGTCCGCTAAAGTCAAGAGGTTTGAGAAGGCGTCGTTGAACAACAATGATATCTAAAGATGAAGATGGTGTTGAGGACACCGAGCAAGAATCTCAAGTAGTCGCTCACCCACATACATCATCAACAAGATTCAGCTGTGAGGCCTACAACTGAGATATCAGAACCAAACACAGCTGATACGAGACAGGAAGAGTTAGTTGTGACATCCTCTCAGATAGATGCAATTGTTGCTGAGGAAGAAAAGGCTGCTGACGAGCACATGCAGGAGGACGATGATGATCTTCAAGTCCTATCCCCTGCTTATCCCAATGTTAAAGAAACGCTACGCATTTTGAGAGCCTGGAAGCCGAGTACAGCCAGGTCTCAATTCCAAAGCCCCAAGTTCATTGAGGAGGAGGAAGAACACCTAAGATTTTTAGGAACATTTCCATTCACTCTGCTCTCGATGCAGATTTTTGTACTACTATTTTGTATGAGAAGAAAGATGCAGAGAAGGTGAAGGTGATAAAGAAGGCCAAGGTAGTTGAGGAATCTCAAAAACCTCACTCTTGACTTTTCACTGAGGCTCCTGAGAGTACCTTACAACCTGCAAGCAATAGCGATAGTGATGTGGAAATTTTGGATGCTGCTGATCCAATCGAGAAGGCTAAGCTAAAGCAAGACTTGAAAGATTCCAAGGACATGCACGAGCAATCATTGCTAAGGGGCCTTCGAGAGTCATCATCTATGCAAATCTCTCCTATCCCTACTATTCTGGAAATGGTGAGGAACATTGATGCTTCTACCTCACCAGCACACTCTGAAGGAAAGCCCATGGAAATTGGCGATGAAGCTAAGGATGGAGATGTAGTGGGAAACTTAGCTGAGCCAACCCCTGCGAAAGTTGTTGAGACAACTGCCCAATCGGCTGACAACTCAAAAGGAATAGACGAGTCTCATGTGTCCAGTGATCCCACTGATCGTGATTCAGCTTGTGCGCCAGCTGAGGAGGAAACTACACACACCATAGCTGGGTTGGAGAAAGCTGTGGGAGACCTAACCAAATTGAAGTTAGGAGGCGAAGGTGAGACTAAAATGGAACAACATAGTGGGATTGACGAAGCTCAGACGGTTAAGACTGTCTCAGCTGAAATTCCAACTGCGCTGCAGGCCAAGGACGCTGCTGATGCAGCTAAGGCAAAAGATATACAACATGCCATGGCATTGAGAGACTATCGTCATGAAAGTGCAATCCAAGAGGTTGAAACCTCGAAGGATGCCATTGTCCAAGACCCTAATGCAGCCCAGTCTGCAGAAGGGAAGGTTGCAGAAGACCCCAATGCAACTAAGTCTGCAGAAGGGATTGATGAAGGCCTTACAATGGTTGAGACTGCTGTTAAGGTTGCTGACGGGCCAAATAAGGTTGAGACTTTCTTGGGTGTTGTTGTTGAGAAAGGGAAATTGCTAGTTCCTCCATCAGAGTCTCCTGAAAGAGAAGATATTAGTGCGCTGCATGACTCTGAAGAAAATGTGTCAGTGGAATTTCTTGACACCGACGACGAAGCTGAGTCCACACCTAAGACAAAACTGAAGAGGACCCAGTTATAGAGGAACTAGCAGTAGAAATGAAGAAGGCACGCGAGGAAGTTGCCTTATCAAAATTTACATTGGTTGATGGCCCACCCCCAATGGAGCCATCACCAGCCCGTGATGCTGCTAAGGTGACTGAGGCGTCGACTACTCAATAGGAAGCAAGTGTTGAAGCCGACGAAGCTGTTAAGATAATCGAGGCTCGATCGACTCCGCAGCTAACACACCGCAAATCGCCAAAGATGTCACTGACACAACTAAGGCACAACGAGCTAAAACTAGTCAGGGGAACAAAGGAAAGGCTCCCGAAGAAGAAGTGAGAGATGTTCCTGAAGTCCCTAGTGACCTTTTGCGGATTACTTACCATTTGTGGAGGAGGTTCCACTGAAGACAGAAACTGCTGAAGAAAGAGCACACTATTTATTCAACATAGATCCAGAACAATTTGTAGCTCCATATGAATTAAAGATTGTACCATTTGGTTTTGATTTCGACGATGTATTGGCAGGAGACCAATCAGCGAGGCAACAGACTTGAAAAGCTTCCACGACTATGTGTTCGAGATGGAAACTATGGAAAAAGGCTTTGCTGCCCTCAACCAACATTTGGACAACCATGATGCGATGATTTCAGGTGACATCCAAGGAGTAGTACTCCGAATTCGCGAATGGACTATGAAAACCAAGGCTCTGAGGAGAGAACAAGTCAGTTATTTCAATTACCTCTTCGCCAAATTGGTGATCTGGAGTGTTGACAATGCTAAGTTTCAACAGAGACATCGAGACCACATGTTTAGAATGGACCATATGCACAAAACTGATATGGAGTTGTTGAAGTCTCAACACAAGCAAAACCTTCAAAACGCTGTAAGCACTCTGCGAGCAGAGATGATGATAATGAATGTAGAGATGAATGCTTTTAGATCGGAACATAGAGCAGCTCACTCAGGAACTCATGACAAACTGGATTGCATTTTGACTGTTATTCCTCAAACCTCTCTAGTTGGTGATGATGCCAAAAAGGGGGAAGATAGAAAAGGGAAAGGTAGTGGAACTAAGGGGGAAGAATCCCTCAAGAAAGCTTCCCTGAAGATTGTTTTAGACAAGTCCCAAATTGGCTCATCAACCAAGTCTCTCTATTCCCAACTGCCAAAAGAGCTGTCAGCTGATAACAAAGCTGACATCGCATTTCAGAAGACTAAAGCTTCAATGGAAGTTGAACTTGCGTCAATCAACCGGCAAGGCAATCGCATTGAAGATCTAAAAACCAAGTATCAAGGTCCCCAACAGGGTTACTTCATGACTCTCCAGCTGTAAAGATCCCACAAGAACCCGCTCCTGATGCAGGGTCAGAGCCAAGATCGCTTGAGGAGTCCCAAACACTCAAGGCAGAAGGATTTTTTGAAGGAATGACTCAAAAGAAGCAATACTATTAAATCTATAAGGAGTGACCGAGGAGGAGAATTTGATGGTGATTTTAGAATATTATGTGAAACCAAGGGGTATGCACATAATTTTTTGGCTCCTAGAACTCCACAACAAAATGGTGTTGCCGAAAGGAAAAACCAAACTCTTCAAGAAATGAGCCGGTCCATGCTCAATGAATTCTCACTTCCAAAATATTTTTAGGCCGAAGCCGTCAACACCGCTTGCTATGTCCTAAACCGGGTATATCTTCGTCCTAAGTTAAATAAAATACCTTATGAGCTTTAGAAATGAAGAACTCCAAATATTAGTTACTTCAAAATATTTGGTTGCAAGTGTTTTATTTTGAATAACAAGGATCAATTAGACAAACTTGACCCCAAAGCCGATGAAGGAATTTTTATGGGGTATTCGACTAAAAGTAAGGCATATCGGGTTTATAACAAAACAAGCATGGTGGTTGAGGAGTCCATTCACGTCAAATTTAATGATGCCTCAGATATTGAAAGGATACCCAATGATGAAAGTGATGAAGAAGATGATATTGAACCAATTGTTCCAAATGATGCTCAAAGTGACCAATCTTCCACATCAAATGATCAACCTTCAACTTCAAATATTCCACAAGAAGACAAAGGTGATAATTCGAATCTTTCCGTTGCTTTAAAATTCAAAGGAGATCATCCAAAAGATGTCATAATTAGGGATCCTCTAGAAAAAGTTATGACTAGAAGGAAATTTGCCGAGAAAGCTCTTATTTCTCAAAAAGAGTCAAAAAATGCAAAGGAAGCCATTAAAGATGAAGATTTGTTTCTAGAAATGCAAGAAGAGTTGAATCAATTCGAAAGGAATGATGTTTGGGAATTGGTACCTTGTCCTCCATCAAAAACTATAATTGGTACAAAATGGGTATTCCGAAACAAGCTCGATGACCAAGGAAAGATTGTTTGAAACAAGGCAAGATTAGTAGCTCAAGGGTATTTTCAATAAGAAGGTATTGACTATGATGAAACATTTGCACCTATAGCACGTTTAGAAGCTATTCGAATTTTACTTGCCTATTTTTATTTTAAAAATTTCAAGCTTTACCAAGTGGATATTAATCCACCTTTTTAAATGGTTTTACTCAAGAAGAAGTCTATGTAAAACAATCTCCGGGGTTCGAAAATTTTTCGAGACCAAATAATGTTTATAAACTTATAAAGGCCTTATATGGTTTAAAACCATCACCCCGAGCATGGTATGATAGACTTAGCTCTTTTCTTTTACAAAATGGATTTTCAAGAGGTAATGTTGATACTACTCTCTTTGTTTTTAGAAAAGGGCAAGATTGTTTATTGGTACAAATTTATGTTGATGACATTATATTTGGTGCTACTGATGAGTATCTTTGTAAAACATTTCTAAGCTCATGCAACGTGAATTTGAGATGAGCATGATGGGAGAACTCAACTTCTTTCTTGGACTTCAAATAAAATAATGTCAAGAAGGCATCTATATATCTCAATCCAAGTATACAAAAGATCTTCTAAAGAAGTCGGAATTGAAGAAGGAAGGACCATTACTACTCCGATGGAAACAAATATCAAGCTCGACAAAGATGAGAAAGGTAAACCGGTAGACCAAACAATATATCGAGGTATGATTGGTAGTTTACTTAATTTAACCGCAAGTAGACCCGATATTCTTCATGCAGTATGCCTATGCGCTCGATTTCAAAGCAATCCAAAAGAATCTCATTTAAGTGTCGTTAAAAGAATTTTTCGAGATTTGAAAGGCACTATTTTTTAAGGATTTTTATCCAAAGAATGAAAAATTTTCGTTAAAAGGTTATAGTGATTCAGATTATGCAGAAAAGTTTGATGATCATAAAAGTACTTCCGGATCATGTAAATTTTTAGGCAATTGTCTAGTATCTTGGTTTTCTAAATGAAATTGTGTATCTTTATCAACAACCGAAGCTGAATATATCTCCGCGGCTTTTTGTTGTACTCAACTTCTTTGGATGAAACAAACTTTAGCGGATTGCAAATGTTCTTTCGAAAATGTTCCTATTTTTTGTGACAATACGTCCGCTATAAATATTTCACAAAATTCGGTTCATCATAACCGAACAAAACATATTGAGGTTCGACATTATTTCTTAAGGGATTGTCTTTCTAAACGAAAAATTGAGATGTGTTTTGTTCCATCTCAAGATCAACTCGCGGATATTTTTACAAAACCATTACCCGCCTAGTCTTTTACCTCAACTCGAGCTCGTCTAGGCATAATGCATATTGAATAAAGTCTATATTTACATTTTTAATACATTTTAATATTCTTGAGGTGTTTTATAAACTTTGAAAAACTTTTGGGGTTCATTGTGGAATTTTTAGAATCTTTTTTAAAAAAATTGGTATCTGTCGAACAGGTACCGGTCGACCAGTGTGGTAGGTCGATCGGTCGACCACACTGGTCGCCCCCCTGGTCAACCGGTCGACCCTGTTCAGACAGATAATAGAGGGGTCGACTTCTTATGTTCAAAACAGACCCAAAAATTCTTCCTTCATGAAAACTGAACCCTAGGCGGTTTAATCTTCAATCTCTCTCAAAATCTTCATTTATTCTCCCTATTTTTGATTATATATCACCCATATACTATTCTCTATTGATTTTATGGCTCCTCCTCGTCAATCCATCGAAAATAATCCTCAAATGAGGAAAATGAAGCAAAGAGGGGAATCTTCCTTAAATCCCCAACAAGAAGAGAATGTTGAAAATCCACAAGAATGTTGAAATTGTGGCCTTACGGGAAGGAATTTCAAATTCCCATATTTATTGGGATAAAAGTAAGTCTCATCTTATCTCCAGGCCTCCTTCAAGAGCTAATAGATTTCGATTTTTAAACAAGCTTGCGGAAGAACACTATGATAATTTGGATTTGAATGATAAACGGGTTGCTCATACACGTATTTATCGATTTTTATCATTTCATGATGAGTTTCCTAAATTAGGGCTTATTTTGAAACTCAAGTATGGGTTTCTCTTTGGGATAATCCGAGTGTTCACTACGATGATGAATTAATTAAATTATTTTATGCCAATATGTGGATTGTTGATGGGAGTGTTAATGAGCCTTTAGAATTGCATTCTTATGTTAATGGTCGTCATTTCTATTGGATATATGCCGATATTTTCCGTTTGCTAAATGTGCCAAATGATGGTGTTATGAATTGGCATGTAATAAATGGGACAATGATAGTCTTGGGGTATCTTTAGAAGAAGTGAAAACCTATTTGGGAGTCTTACCTGCATGTACTATTCAAGCAATGCCGGAAAATTATAGGATTGTGTCCCTAATTTGCTCATATTGTGTGTGTGGAAAAGAGGTCAAACTTCCAAGCAATCTTGAATTTTACCTCATTATAAGATTGTTTGAGGTGAAAGGGTAAATTATGGAGCTATTCTTGTGTATTGTTTGGTGGAATCGAGGACACTTGCAAAGAAGCACTACACATTGGGTAATTTGATTTGTCGGCTTCTTTTCTTATCGGGTTATCCGGAATCGGAAATGAATATTCAACTTCTTCACAATGACTTCGACAAAGATAATATACTTCAAATGATTCGAATGAGAAGAACAATGGCTCGAGCTCCCACAAAATCTGCCCGAGGACGTGTTTCAATTCCACATCCTCCTTGAGATGATCTTTTTGATGATGTTGGTATTGAAAATTTAATGGAAATAGATGATATTCCCAAACCGGAAGGTAATATCAGGGAGGAGAATATTCGAGTTGAAAGAGATTAAGAGGTTAGAGAAGAAGAAGAGGGTAAGCCGTCTATAAACGAAAGGATATATAGGCTTGAGACGGACACTCATCAAGATATAGTCTCTCTTAGAAGGGAGCTTGAAGAGGTAAAATGAGAAAATATTAAGATGAAAGGCAAAATGAACAAACACAAGAAGTTCATCAAAGAGCTTCTACCAACAACGTGTTTCTCCTCGGATGAGGAATAATGTTTCCCATCCCTTGTTCTTATTTCCAATTTGTATTAAATTCTTGAAATTGTCGTACTTCTTATTATTAACTCTTGATGATGATTCTTATGATGCGTTTATTTATTACTTTGATATATTTTTATTAGGATAATATGCTATTTTTGATGATTTCAAAGGGGGAGAAAAAGCGAATAAGCAAAAGTGTTTATTTTGGTATAAATGTTAGCTTTTGGTAATGAGCTATTGATTTCTAGCAAGCTTTTATGTTGGTAAATAGGCAAATGAGTTTATTTTGTTTAAAAGTACTTGATGGTAAAAGTACTTATGAGCTTATTTTGTTTAAAAATACTTGATGATAAAAGTGCTTTTGGTTACCTTCTTAGTTTGCTTGTTATCTTGGACTATGATGGTAAAAGTGCTTTTGAAATTTTTAAAAAATTATTCTTTTTGGACATATGAAAATTGTTTGTCAAAATCTTTATAATTGTCCAATAAGTTGTCTTGAGCTCATTGTTTGATATTTATTATACTTCGCATGGGCAAAAATGAAAAATTAATAGAATGAATAAATCTTGTTGTTGCTATAAAAGTGATTTTTTTACAGGGTCATTTTTGACAGGGGGAGGATACTTTGATAGGGGAGCTTTTTAAGTCATTTCTAAAAATACCCTATCAAAAATACTTTGGGTTGAAATCATCAAAAAGGGGGAGTTTGTTAGATTAAAATTATTTTTGATTTTGATGATTTCACCTTAATAACTTTTCGATTTTTCAAAACGACTTCTTCGGGTGTTATAAAACTTGGTTTTCATTTCTTAAAGTATTTTTAACTATTACCGAATACCATAAAGGTAAAACTGAGCCCGAAAGACTTAGTCGAATTTTTCACGAATCAAAAACAGCCCCTAGACTAGGTCAACCAGTCGACCAGGAGGTCAACCGGTAAGTCGACCAGTCGACCCTCTGGTCGAGCGATACCTGAAGTTTGTTAAAACTTCCCTTGTCTTCCTCCAAGTCTAGGCATAGGTTGACCTCGGGTCAACCGGTGGGGCCGACGGGTCGACCCCCTGGTCGACCGGTTGACCAACGGGATGACCTGTGCCAGATTCAAATTCAATGGTTTCGAAATTCAAATTTTTCTACTAGTGGACCGGTCGACCTACTCAAAATCGTATGCTTTTAAGCCTATAGGAGACAACAAGATTTACTTTTATAACTTTATCATTTTTGTACATTATTTGTGCATCTTGTTATCTTCTTTTGTAGACAAAAGTGGAGATGGAGGAGCCTATATTGGAGAGCCAATCTTGGAGACTCTCCTATAAATAGATGAAGGCTTTGAAGGATCATTACAACAATACAAGCATTCAAACAACAAGAAAAATTAAGCAAACTTCTTATTCTCTCTTGGCAAAATTCTTGTTGTATTTTTAAGGCTAAGTTTTACACTTGCACATCTTGAGTATTAGACTTCCTTCTTGATTACACTTGCACTTTTGAGTTGTAATATTTTTCAAACAAAGTGTAATCTTGATTGTAATTTTCAATCATCCAAAACAAGACATCCTTGTTAGTGTTCTTGTGGTAAGAACATACTTGAGTGATTTTAGGTGTTGAAGAGTGTGGTACTCTTCATTGTTGTAAGAAGATGGTGGTAATATTCATATGTGGTGTTGTAAGAAGAGTGTGGTACTCTTCAAGGTAAAGGTTTGTATTTGTTTGGTATTAATAAAATTTTTTTCTTTTTCGAACCCATTCCGGACATACCGGGGTGGTAGAAGATTAGGCCCTAGGTGGGTT
Organism: Rehmannia glutinosa; assembly: GCA_016081115.2. Lineage (NCBI taxonomy): Eukaryota > Viridiplantae > Streptophyta > Magnoliopsida > Lamiales > Orobanchaceae > Rehmannia > Rehmannia glutinosa. The sequence goes on along the minus strand of JABTTQ020002497.1, from coordinate 298,851 downwards.
GAACTTCTATAAATCATCATGTGTTGTTTACATTCTCGCACTTTCATTTTAGTTATCATTCTCATATTCGAAAAAGAGGGCGAAAATCAGAAAATTGAGATAATCTATTCACCCCCTAGATTATCATGGCCACTTGGACTAACAAATGAGTACTACTTCAACCTGGTGGGGCATTCCGCCGGCGGATATCACTTCTCTTCTTACGGAAGATTATGTTTGCCAGTCTCAATATATATTCGTTCGTTAGTTTGTTTGATTTATTTTTTGGGCGTTTCTATTTTTTTATGGGAGGTACTCTTTTTCCTGGCAAGGGTTTTCTCCACAAGGGTGGGTTTTACTTTGGTAGGTTTTACGAGACCCCAAACTTGTAACACCCGGGAAAAAAATGAGTGTATTTAATTAGTTATATAGCTCATTAGTGTATTATTATTATTATTGGATTTATTATCCAATTACATGGCCCATGAGGAATCCTAAGGTGTTTGGGAAACTACCTAGGGTAATTATATTAAGAGTCTTTCGTTATTAGGGTTTATTATACCACATTAGAGGGGACCAAAACAAAAACGCTCCAGCTTTATTTCTCTCTGCGCCATTCAGCCCCCATCATCTACCACACAACCACGACGAAGTTTTTTTCAATGCCATGATCCCTCGATTGCCTTCCCTATTTCATCCTCAACTCCTAAGGTAATTCACTTATAAATTTCGAAATCCAAGTTATACTATTCAGAATTTTCCTAAATTTTAATATGTTATTTTCGTAATGATGTTATCGCACAGTTAAATTTTCATATTAATCCGATGAGTACTTTTGTAGTTATTGATTTTGCAAACTAAGATGCCAGAATTTATGTTATTCTCTGTTTTCATTTTAGAAATTCCAAAACCCTACTTATACATATCCAAAATTCGTGAAATTTTAATATGTTATTTTATCATATGTTTAAAATATTCAGTAAAATTTCATATACCTTTGAGTTGAATTTTATTTTATATGAAATTCGCATTCACGTTTTCCAAATCTTGAATATACTGCTTTCGATTTATAAATTCTAGAAACCATGTATAAAGACCTTAAAAATATCTTACTTTTGGATATATTATGTATTATAATGTTTTATACCGTGTGATAAAATATCAGATCATTCCAACTTATATTTATTTAAATATTAACTAGTTTTTAGTAATGACAAAAGTTTCAGTTTATAAAATTCAAAACCTAAAGTTAACAAATTTAATATATTATGATTTTTGGATATGTTATACTAAGCTATGTGCATTATACGTTAAAATTTCAGATCCGATAGTGCTATATTTATTTAAATATGATTTTTCTTCCATAGCTGTGCAGGATTTTGTCTTACAACAATTTCAGTTTCACAAATTCAAAACTAATATAAACATTTTGAATCTTTGTGAAATTTTTATATGATATCTATTTTGAATATATTATCTAATCTAAAAATATTGAATAATTACAGTAAACGGTTTATGAGAAAATATAATTCGATCCCAACTGCGCAGAGATTTAGTATTGTTCAAACCTATCAAGGTGAACCCTAAACCTTAGGAAAATACCGTGAGCTTCCACGAATGTTATTTTAGTGCTTCCGATATCGAGGTTAATACTTAAATTTTGACTTCTAGGACTAACAAGTATATATTTCCATGTTAGGCGACGAGGACGGCGAGCTCTGAAGTTCAATAGGGATATTGCATCAAATCATTCTACTATTTTTCAAGCAAAGTTTCAAGGTGGGGTTTATTTTCTAAACTTTATTGTCCTTGTTAAATGCTTAGATTATTTTGCATGAATGTGTAGTACAGTTGCTTAGGCCCTATTGAGCCAGGGACTCAAGAGGTCCGGGGTCGATGTATCCCTCAGGTGGAACCCCTGCAGTGCAACCTATGTCTATGTCTACGGTTTTTCAAAAGATCTATGCTATGTCCTATTGGATTGTATTTGCATGCCTATGTGAGATATCTTTGTATTTAGCTTGGACAATTTATACTCCACTGAGCTGTGTCGCTCACCCCACATATAACGAACTTTTCAAGTTAAGGAGTCGGCGGTGGTTATTGCTGGTGGATAATGGGTGGCCTATGAAACTATTGGAGTAATGTTTTTATTTTAAATGTTGTTTTTCAATTGAATACTAAATTGATAAACAAATTACGATGGTCTAAGTATTTATTTATGATGTTAGACTTAGAGTGATAATTTATTGGTATTGAGAATAAATTTTCAACTTCTAGAAATTTTCGATAAAGATGACGAATGTTAAATTTCCATGATTTCTTTTTAAAAGATTTATTTATGTCAATAGACTTCAAGGGATATTTTCATGAATTGGTAAATGTGTGAATTTGTTAGAAATAAATAAATATTTAGATTTTCTATACTTTATAAATTGTTTCAGCTGTTGCTATCGAATTTTGAAAGAAATATATTTACAGACCTATTTTCTCTTATAAATAAATGTATGCACGCGATTTTTAAAGTCTTTCACTGTCAATTTGGTCTGTTAAAATTATATGTAGATGTCAAATTTTATTCAAATTATTTTATGTGATTGTTTCCACTATAATTATTGTTCTTTTGAAAATTAAATGGCTTTCTATAACGAGTTGTCTTTCTCATGGAAAAAAAATATACGGTAAAATGAATATTTGCACACATTTTATAGTTCAAAATTTTGGGGCGTTACAGGTGGTATCAGAGCAGGTCTACTTTCCTGTAGACTTGCAAAATATATATGTGTGTGATTTTCGTGTGTGTAATTCTTGAGTAAATCAGAATTTCTAATGTAATGGAAAATAATTATATATCCTCCACCGCTATGCCACGCCAACTCTAAAGTCAAGGTACGAATTCAAATTTCAAAAGTTCTATTGCTACTGCTATTGCTATTGCCATGCTATTGACATTGCTACTGCTACTGACAAATCATACGATTTCTATTGCGAAAAAAAAAAGATTTACTTTATTTATTGATGCAATACACATGTACCATAGAGCTATTGACTACGAGGTTTTGACACACTGTATGTGAATATGGAAAGGATAATATAAACTCTAGAGGACTTGGAAGAGGACCCCTGTGATAGAATACATGAGATTCATTACGAATTTATAAGCGATCGAGAATGCCAGGATTGACTATGAGTAGAATACTAGCAACATAGATTTTGGATAGACTTTAATGGCTTTCAAGTTGAATATTCATGATTTACGCCATGTTCATTTTTTTTAAGAGTTACCGATGATACTTGGAGATGGTTATGATGTTAGTATAGCAATTTGAAAAGGCACTAATTCTTATTCGGATGTCTAAAGTCATGAAACTGAAGGTTAATGGAAAGGATTTAGAATTGGATTTATATGTTATAGGAATGAGAGATTTTGATGTGATCTTAAGCATGTACTAACTTCATAAGAGTCAATAAAATACATAAGGAGATAATATTTCAATGCATGAGTTTATTTTTCTATGGAACAAAGGCTAGTACAGTACCCGAATTATGTCAGGAAAGAAGGGAAAGTTTAAGGAAAGAAATTGTCTGAGGTAATTGGATATTGATGTAAGCCACCAATATTTTGATTTGATAATGGTCAATGTGCTAATTATTCGAGACTATGAAATATATTTTTAGAAACTTTTATTTGGGAGTCCACTGGATAGACAAATAGAATCCATTATTGACTTTTACTTTGGGAAGCATGGGTATCAAATTCACCCATAGGATGACGCTGAAGGAATTAGAATATGCAATTACAAGAATTATGGGTTAAAGGACTTATCCAACTTAGAGTATCACCATGAGAAGAGTCAATCATGTTAAGATAAGATGGATCTATGGAGTATATTGATTATATGGAGAATTTATTGGATTACAAAATAAGTACCCAGTGCTAATGATGAATGATTCACTTGATTACTTAAAGAAGCTAGTATGTTATTTAGGATCGATTTGAAGTCTCGATATCACCCATTGAATTTCAATAAGTTTAAATTGTGGTTAGACTGTGTAATATTGGTCAGAACGTTATCGTATGAGGAATATAAGTTGACCTGGTTAAAGTTGAAGTTATTAATGAGTGGAGTATAGTTACGATTGTGACTGAAGATCAATGTTTCTAGGCCCCTTGGGGTATTACATAAGGTCTATAGAAAGTATTTTTTTTAGAGTTCAACACCAAAGACTAGAGTGCCAGGAAAATGTGAAGTTTCGGTGGAGTGAGAAGTGTGTGGAGAATTTCCAAGAAGTTAAATAAGGATTGACCAGTTTACCAGTAGAATAAGAATACTTTGTGAGAGAGTTTGCTAAATTGATAATCGAGTGTAACACCTTCTAGTGTATTGAAATCAATAATGAGATACTTTGTGAGGCCCTAGAATCGTATTATAAGGTAATATTTTAAATAATAAATATTTTAAATATTTGAGTTCATTCTGTTAAATTATTTTATATTATTTTGTTAGCAATTTTATAATTCGATCCATTTGATTTATTACCCTAATTAGATTGATCACATATATTAGACTTTTCTATTATTAGTATGATTTAAATTAGGATTATATTTATTAAGAAATGATTTTTGGGATTGTAGGACTTGACAAACCACTAATATTCATCAATTACTTTTTTTTGTATTTGATCCATAAACCATATCCATTACCCTAAAATGGATCATATACATTATATACACTATTTTTATTAAATCCAAATATCCTACCAACTTAGTGACCAAATCTCATTTTAACCACACAATTCAACTGACCATTTTGCTTGGCCAATAATTGAACAACATAAGCCGAACTTACACTTGACTTTTCTTTTCTACACACTAGACCAAAACAACAAACAATTTGATGAAGACCTATTCTGTCGTGAGTTGATGAGAGTGAGGTAGTGCTCTTTTCTTCATTTTGTTTCAAGTCACTTACTTTTGAACCTCATCAAAACCATAGGAAAGTTAGCAAAAGAAATTAGAAGGAAAAACTCATGTTGACCGAGAGCCAGAGGTGAAGTTGGAGGCTACCACTTTGGGGTTTCACACACAATCACATTTTCTGGATATATATATAGCTTGAGGATCATCAAGGTGGGTTGTTATAAGCTTGGATTAAGGAGATCTGGAATCTTTAATTGGAGAAGAAAATTTGGAGCTCTTTAGAGGTGGGTAAAATTCTTAATTTTCACTTAAATAGGTTTGCTTGATTTGTTTGATTATTTCAGTTTTTACTTATAAAATGATTTTAAAGAACGTAAATGCATTTTACATGTTTATAAATGTATTGGATGTGGTTAGTTGTGATTTAATAGAATTATAATGCTTCGGTGAATTTAGTCGGCAAAGTCGGGTTATTTTGTAAAAACCGAAAACTTGAGAGACTCAAACTGGATTTTGATCTTTACGGCTGTGAAACATTGAAATAAGACTATGGGACTGATATGGACTGATTTATTAGCATTGGGTTGATTTTGATTAAACTTTGAACTTACGAACGAGAAATACGAATATTTGGACAAACCAGGGACTAAAAGGTAATTTCTAAAACTTCAGGTTGAGAATGATGAAACTATTTTAGGCCCTGTTTTATGATGATAGAATATGTCATTCATTAAAATTTGAGAATTTTTTGAGTTCGTTAGACTCTAATCGGATAATTAGCAAAGTTTAGAGGTTTAAATTCGACTTACCGACGAAATGAGGACCAAAAAGAAAACTTTATAAGATAGGGACTAGGAATCGGAATTCTGTGTTAAGGATTATTTGATAATGATATTCATGGCCTTGGGTTAAATTTTGAGATTTTTTTGAGTTCATTTGGACCTCACAATTAATATCGCTCTACGAAAACGACAATTTTGTATTGTTTGGGACTTAATTGCAATATTCATTATCTAGGCCGAACTTGTTAATAACTTAGACTTCAGAATCAGTTTTGCTGCAAATTAGATCAAGTCCATTAATTTCATCATTCAAATTCAAAACACGAATTTCTTTTAAAATGATTAGACTTTAGGTGGTTTTGAGGAATAAAATCCGAATCGAGCATTTTCACTTTAGATCTCAAGTACAATTTTATTCAAAGTGTATAAGGTTTTAAACATTTTATTTTGAGATTTTGGGTGGGTAAAATGTTATTTTTCTAAAGAAAATATAAATTGTATAATTCTATGTTTGAATTTACAATTTTGCTTGCATTATAACTCTTGAATCGCTGACTTGGCCTTTGTGTAAAAAAATATATATATATATATATATATACATATATAATTTTGACAAAATATTGACTGTTTGAGTCTATTACATCGTGGGTAAGTTAGACAACGGATCAAACAGGTTGCTGTGGTCCCTGTTTAAATACCCATGTACCTATTCCCATTTTTCTCGCCTCAGGCCGAGACGGCGGAATTTGGGTCGTAGTATGATATATTCATGAATATGACGATCTCCTCGGATAGACAGTCCTAGCTAAAGAGATGTCGAGCCACCTGGGGTAGTTATAAGGTAGCCTGTGACTTGACCAATTCTTGTTTGGGAAGTCATAAGGTATAATGGCATAATTGTAGCCCGATCAGCTCAATTATGACGGTTAACACTTCGGTGTTCCTTCTTGCTTGCTCATTCTTGTTTGCTCTTTAATGCTTCTACTCGCTTGCCCAGAAAATATTTAGAGTTTACAGTAATTGCTTGTTATTGTTACAACTTGTCATTTCTTGTAATCGCTTGATTTTATTAAACTTTATTCTTGTCAAACTATCTTTGGAAAACTATAGTTTAATGAAATGTTATATTTTTTTATAACGATGTTTGCTTATATGTCATCGCATGTACACTTATAAAAATTGGTAAATTTTAAAAAATGTAAACTCAATTCCTTTGCTCAAGCTTGGGAAAAACTAATTTAATGTTATTTAAATATCATTATCACCATTCCCCCAACCATTGAGCTCGTTTAGCTCACTCCACGAATTTTAAAATTTTTAGAGACAGGTGGATTTGACATTGAGGGGTCCGATGAAGGGTTTCTGAATCAAGGTTGAAGTTGGTGGAACAAATTCTAGGAATTATATGGATATTTGCTTTTGTATCAATATTTTGGATATTCAAACTTATTATATAGCCGGTACTTAACTCTGTATTTGGAATATTACTACATGTTAGACTTCCGCTGTGTATTTGTAATGTGATGTATAATATTTTGGATATGGCCTGGCCAAATTTAAGTTTTTATGATTTTCCGGAGTTGTACTCCGATGAATATTATATTTATTTCTACTTATCAAGATTGGGGCGTGACAGTTATGGTATGAGAGCTTAGGCTGTAGAAAGAACTACACCTGAGCTTATCCATGATAGGATGCTCTGCCTATGGATTTAGTTACCACTATTGATAACCTTAAACCCCAACCATTTAAGCTTGATTGGAGACACCTACATATTGTGGATTTTGATTGGTGTGATTACCTGTGGTTCATTGATTTGGATTAGATCGCTCAACATTATATGGATTAGATGAGATTTTCATTTCTTTACCATGATGACTAGTGGTGATGGAGTTATTGTTTACGATATAGGTATGGATCCATGTTGTTATCATGAGGAGGAGATGGCACGCACTCGGAGCACATTGACTATACGGAGTCACAGTCGACTATTAGAGAGATGAGTCGGAGAGGATTTCCGATTGCTCGGCAGAGGAGCGGAGAGTTAGTGAGTTGCGACATCGTTATCCCGATCTCGGGATAGTGTTGATATTCTTGATTTTCAAAGGTCCGGTGGGATGATACGGGCTCGACAGAGCTAGAGGATAGAGTCCAAAAATTGAGGATCATCTCGCGCGTGAGGGGCCTACGGGTAGATGAGCTAGAGGATCACGTGTACCAGAGGGATTTACGAGTGGAACAACTAGAGGGGGATCTCCATACTTCTCAGCAGGTTATCGATATTCGCACGACCCATCGACACCAGTTGGCATTTGATTTGGAGGCCTTACGGGCAGACCCTGAACTGATGTTGCAGGGCTTTTGGGCTCGGATCATAGATTTGGGTGGTTGGATGCCCGGTCTAGCTCATGAGATTCAACCAGCGGAGGAGGTGGACCCTCAGGTGGTACCTGACATTGACCACTTGCACGGGGTGCACGAGATAGAGCCGGATCTAGATGAGGTAGAGGTTGATGTGGGCGAGGCTCCGCCTATAGATGTGGATAAGGATATCGATGCTCGCAGTGATATCACAGATGTTTAGATCATAGATAGGTTGTAGGAGTTTCTCTTTTGAAAACTCTTTATGATGATTGTAATTTACTAGATGCATATATATAGACTTGCTGTATAGTCAGGGTAGGCGTAGGTAGCCACTGACGACTTGCTATATAGTCAGGGTAGGCGTAGGTAGCCACTGACAGGGATTGGCAGTACTCTTTTGTATCCCACTGCCCCTTTTGACGTCACATTTTGGGATTGTAAATAGACTCACCGTGTATGTTAACATTATATATAAATGATGAAGCCTAGAGTTATCTTTTATGTTATTGATGTTTGAGCTTTAATTCTATTATTTCATACATTTTTATTATCATAATAAACCTATATTTGTTATATTTTCTTAATCTTATCTATTAGATGGCAGAAAGACGGGGACGTGGTAGACCTCGTGCGAACCGATATTTTGAACCATATCCTCAACGGAATAGAACTCCCTAGCCAAAGACTGAGCCAATACCACCACCAGTACCTCCCCCAGCCCCGGTCGTGGGGGAGATAATTTGACCGCATTGGCAATACAACATTCTTGCCGCAATTTTTACAACGACAAGCTAATCACCTCAGAATCAAAGATAACATGGGCCAACGCAGACGCCCATGATCGAGTCCGAACGATTTTTGCACTTTGACCCTCCTATATTTTGGGGCGAACTGCATTTACATGAAAGCGAGAGATCCTGGCCGAAAAAAGTGGAGAGTATATTCTCAACTCTCAACTACACTGATGACCAAAAACTGAAGTTAATGGTTTTTCGACTAGAAGCAGCAACTCGAAATTGGTGGCAGACAATTGAGGAGAAATGGGACATGACTGAGACCACAAGGACTTGGGTTAACTTTGTTTGGGAATTTCGTAAGCAGTACATACCCCAAGTAGTCAGGGAAGCCCGTAGAGATGAATTTTATCGTTTGAGGCAAGGATCGATGATCGTAGCGCAATATGAATCGTAATTCCACCGATTGTCCAAGTATGCACCGGGATCGATCAATGATGAGTAAGATAAGCTCCATAAGTTCACCGAGGACTAAGGCATGAGATCCGAAATGTATGCTATCTACTGAGATAGATACTTATGATGTTGCGGTCCGAGCAGCAGCAAGGGTGGAGTGTGGTTTGGGACGATTGGAGCCACAATCCAAGAGAATTGGTAGTTCAAAGAAACCATTTGGGGGACAGACTTGGGAAAACCCCAACCATTCATAAGGGCTAATGGAAATCGAAATTTTAATGGGAAGGGAAAACAAAGTCAAATCGCAACATGTTCCTTTTGCAATAAGCTAGGACATACGCCCGATTCATGTTGGCGCAAGGCAGGAAAATGTTTGAGATGTGGGAATGTGCAACATCAAGTGAAGGATTGTCCTATGACTCGGTCAATCGTGCAACAATCCGCCCATTTCCTAAGCATGAAAATAAGATGGCAAATTGCTCTAAGATGCGGTCGTGTGTTTGCATTGGCCGGACAAGAAGCTCAGAGGCAACCAATGTGGTGGAAGGTACACTGCTTGTATCTGGATGCCTTGCTAAAGTTTTACTTGATCCTGGATCAACACATTCATTTGTTGCCCCACATTATATCTGCAACTTAAATGCATGCATGGAACGAATGCCTTGTTGTTTAGAAGTTTCAACTCCCATGAGGGCTAGCCAAATAACTGATGTTATCTTTATTGCATGCGATGTGAACATTGATGCTCAATGTTTTCCTGTTGATTTGATTGAGTTGCCGATATTAGAATACGATATTATTTTGGGGATGGATTGGTTAGCTAGGCACCATGCTCACTTGGACCGCCACACAAAGGTAGTTAAATTTTGCATACCTAGACAACCAATAGTAGAGTTTGTAGGTAGTGCGCGAACTATGATGGCCCCCATTATTTCAGCTATTAAAGCTCGAAAGTCTATTATCAAAGGAGCACGGGGATATCTGGCATTTTTAATCAATAAACCTAGCGACAAGAAAGGAATAAGAGAAGTGCCCGTGGTATCAGAATACCCAGATGTATTTCCAAAAGAACTCACATCGTTACCTCCTAACAGGGAGATCGAGTTCACTATTGAATTATTTCCAGCGACAACACCAATATCAAGGACGTCATATAGGATGGCCCCACTTGAGCTACAAGAATTGAAGGCACAATTGCAAAAGTTATTTGAAGTGGGATTTATTCAACCTAGTACGTCACCATGGGGAGCTCCGATACTCTTTGTTAAAAAGAAAGATGGGTCATTGAGATTATGCATTAATTTCCGAGGACTTAACAACGTCACCATTAAGAATAAGTATCCATTGCCACGAATCGAGGAGTTATTTGACCAACTTCAGGGAGCCCATGTTTACTCAAAGTTGGATTTGCAGCAAGGATATCATCAGTTATGAATTAAGGAGGAAGACATACCGAAAACAACTTTTCAATCTAGTATGGTCATTTCGAATTCGTGGTGATGCCCTTTGGTTTGACAAATGCTCCTGCAACATTCATGGATCTGATGCACCGAGTATTTAGACCCTACTTGGACTAGTTTGTTGTTATTTTCATTGATGACATACTCGTGTATTCCAAATCAGAAATGGAGCACGAGAATCATTTGAGAACTGTATTGGAGACGTTTGTTAGATAAATATTTTTATCAAGATTTTGATGATTATGTTTAAATGAGTTTTTATACCAAAACAATGTTTTCAAATGGTGTCCAAATACTCCTAAATGATTTAAAATGTTTTTACTAATTTTTGGAGTATTTCTTAGAATTTATTATTCGATATAAATTGGACAACACTTTTGATGATTTTGTGTTAATTGGTTTTTACATCAAAACTATGTTTATAAATGTTGTCCAAATACTCCCAATTGATTTAAAATGTTTTTACTAATTTTTAGGAGTATTTCTTGAAGTTTATTTTTGTCAAAAATCGGACAACATTTCAATTTGGAGGTCGATCGGTCGAGCAAATGGTCGACGGTACCAAGAACGACAAAATGAAACAGAAACCACCTGCAGAAAAAAAGGGGGAGGGTGACCGATCAAGGGTACCTCCGACCGGTCGCACCCTAGGGCGACCGGTCGCACCCCCCTGCAACCCCTACCTGGATCGCACTATTTTGATTCAAACGTTCGAAATCTTATACAGAGCGACCGGTCGCGCTGTGTAATCTTTTGACAGCAAAATTTGTACCGTTGAACTCCTTGACAGCAAGATTTGCTTTTCAATTTTGTACAATATTTCTACATCTTGTGATCCTCTTTTTGTAGACAAAAGTGAAGAAGAAGGAGCCTATGTTGGTGAAGACTCTCCTATAAATAGAGGATGAATTGAAGACACAAGGGACAACAACACAAGCAAATACACAACAAGAAATCGCAAATTTCCAAGCTTTCATATTCAACACTCTTGTTGTATTTATAGCCTAAGTATTTCACTTTCATATCTTGAGGTCTAGGCTTTATTTCTTGATTACACTTGCACTCAAATTGTAATATTCATTATTGAGTTGTAATCTTGATTTTTGTCATCATTCAACACAAGACATCCTCGTGAGTATTCTTGTGGAAAGAATACACTGGGTGATCTAGGTGATAGGTGTTTCAAGAGTGTGGTGCTCTTGAGGTATTGAAGAATTTGGTATTCTTCAAGGTTGAAGATTGTGGTAATCTTCACAAGGTGCCGTTGGAGATTGTGGTAATCTTCAAGAGAGATTGTGGTAATCTCAAAGGTGGTGTTGTAGAAGAGTGTGGTGCTCTTCAAGGTGATGTTGTAAGGTGTTGTATTAATTTTGGTAATTAATAAATTTTTTTCTTTTTGAAATCCATCCCGGAGATACTGGGGTGGTAGAGGATTAGGCCCTAGGTGGGTTGAACCTCTATAAATCGACGCGTGTTATTTACTTCCCGCACCTTTACTATTGTCTTGGCTTGTTTGAATCGAAAAAGAGGGCTAAATCGACAAAATGGAGATAATCTATTCACCCCCCTCTAGATTATCATAGCCGCTTGGACTTACAAGTGGTATCAAAGCCAAACTTGGCAAGCTCGTTCCACATCGCGAGTAAAGAGGAACGATCATCGGCTACGAACGAAGTCTACCTTACCGACACCTCCACCACCAAGCCACCACTATTCAATTCCAAAAATTTTACATTTTGGAAAGAAAGAATGGAATGCTATCTACAAGGTTGCGGGTTCGATATTAGGAACACAAATCGTAAATGAAGAATCCATTCCAATGATGGACACACCACACAAAGGCCTCAAAGAGCTCAATGATGAAGAAAAGAAAATCATCTCCTTAAATGGTAAAGCTCTTAATATTTTGTATTGTTCACTTACCTTTTGAAATATGATCATATTGTAGGAATTAAATTGGCACATGAAGTATGGAGAAAATTAGAAGAAGTATATGCAAATGAAAGGAGCCACTCAAAAGCATCTACTTCTCAAATGGATACAAACCCAACATGGGATGAGCTTCCTACAACTTCCGACGTCGATGAAAACGAACGATGTCTTATGGGCTTCAAGAAGAAAACGAGGTAAGTTCAAAACTCTCCACTTCTTATGATAATAAATTACAAAATGATTATAGTGATTTGCAAAATGATTTTGATGAACTTCAAGATGAATTCCAAAGCTTACTTGTTAAATACAAAAATTTGATAAAGGAATTCAATATTTTGAAAATTGATAAGGATAATTTATTTTCCTCTTATGAATCACTTTCATGTGATCACACCGCCACACTTGACAAAAGTTAGAAACCTTGAAAAATAAAATAGTACTCTTGTTGAGGATATTAATTGCATGAATTATGATTTATCAAAATCCAACTTGAGTACCGATAAAATGACCGATATTATTGATGTTCATAGTTGTGATAAATTGAAACAAGGACTTGATCATAAGCCTAGTGTTGTTAATTATGTGAAAAGAAATCAAGTCCCTATGCATATTGGTCATTATGCTCCCAAAAATACTACTTGTTTTTATTGTGGTAAAACGGGTCACACGGTTAATACTTGTCGGGGTAGAAATAGCTCTAATTATTATTGGAGACCTAAAAGTCTCAAAGCTAATTCCAAATGACCCAAACATTTGAGGGTACCAAAAAACAATGTCGTATTAGGTACCCGGCGGAATAATAATCAAGGAAAATTTATGCCGCCTAGAAGACATCAAATGACCATTTCATTTTATCAAAGGAGAAGACATAACCACAATGAATTTCCAAGAGAAAAACATTAATGTTCTTGGAAGGACATAATCCTTGAAATGGAGCAATTGGAGAAGCCATCATCTACAAGATGATTTTCAAAGGGGAAGATACCATCAACAACGAAAGGCACAACCCATGGAAAAGGCGTAATTGGTAAATCGTATCTCCCCATTTAAATATGTATTTTATTTTGTTATTATGCATGTTTTTATTTGTGCCTAAATTTTCAAAATGAGTTTTCAAGTATTTATTTTTAATTAAGGTCTTCAATTAATATTTGTGTTTTTAAAATCTTTTGAAAAAGGAGACCTTAAATGATGTTTTTAAAACTCTTGTGCATTTACTTAGACTTATGTGGCTTATTGTCTCTATGTATTTATATAGCATAAGCATGCTTAAGATATCTCTTATTGCTTAGCCTACACTTGTATCATTATGTTTGTGCAAAACGTGTTTAAGTATTGTGTAGGACATATATATTTTCATCAATGGTTATTTTCTCAAGAGAGGACCATAAACTATCGAAGTACGTTCATCATTTGTATTCATCCTATAGACTCGATATATTTTTGTCATATGCCTATGTGCTTGTTTTTCAAAGTATTTCATACAAGTGCCATATTTTAGAGGATTTTTCGATTTTTGAAAGGCACTATTTGATAAAGCTTGTTTTATCCTATACTTGTAAAGGATTGTACTTTGATTTGATAAAACATTTGATTTTCATCTTAGAATTATGCATTTGATTGCTCATATTCATTCTTGTCTAAACTTTTGTTCAAATGCTTCTTTTAAATGAGGTCTCACCTATATGCTCTCGGATCTTCAAACTTCAAAAGAGACCTTATATAGCTTTCTATAAGCTTATTTGAACGTCATGTTTTATAAAACTCTTGATGATGTGTCTTTAAGCATAGTATGTGTTACTTGCTATAGTATCTCTATCATTCGATATTACTATGCTCTTGTGCAAGATTCTTTGTTGAGATTTTGCAGAAATTTTTTGGTATTTCGGAACAAGTTTAAGGAACAAGGCAAGGTTAGTAGCCTAAGGGTATTGTCAAGAAGAAGGTAATGATTTTGATGTAATATTTGCACTCATAGCACATTTAGAAGTTATTTGCACTTTACTTGCCCATTCTTGTTTTGAGAAAATTTCAAGCTTTACCAAATGGATCTTAAATCCAATTTTCTAAATGGTTTTATTCAAATAGAAGTCTATCGGAGTTTAAATTTTTTAGGCCAAATGGTTTTTATAAATGGCCTTGTACGGTTGATACAAGTACCCCGAATATGGTTTGAGGGACTTAGCTATTTTTGCAAAATTATTTTACAAAAGGGTAAAGTTGATACTACACTCCTTGTTTTGAAAAATGGCAAGATTGCTTATTAGTGCAAATTTATGTTGATGATATTATTTTTGGTGCTACTAATGAATCCTTGTGCAAGAAATTTTCTAAGTTAATGCAAGGTGAATTTGAAGTGAGTATGATGGGGAGCTCAACTTCTTCCTTGACTTCAAATTAAGCAATGCCAAGAAGGAATTTATATTTCTCAATCAAAATATACAAAGGAGCTTTTGAAGAAATTTGGCATTGAAGAAGGAAGAACCGCCTCTACCCCAATGGCAACAAACGTCAAGATTGACAAAGATGAAAAAGGTAAGCCGGTTGATGAATCCAAGTATCGAGGTATGATTGGTAGTTTACTTTATTTAACCGCAAGTAGACCGGATATTCTTCATGCCGTATGCCTATGTGCTCGTTTTCAAAGCAATCCCAAAGAATCTCATATGAGTGCCGTTAAAAGGATTTTTCGATATTTGAAAGGCACTATTCAATATGGTTTATTCTATCCAAAGAATGAAAATTTTTCTCTTAAAGGTTATAGTGATTCGGATTATGCGGGAAATATTGATGATCGGAAAAGTACTTCCGGATCATGTCAATTTCTAGGTGATTTCCTAGTTTCTTGGTTTTTAAAGAAATAAAATTGTGTTTCACTTTCAACGACCGAAGCGAATATATTTCATTGGCATTTTGTTGTACACAACTTCTTTGGATGAAACAAACTTTAGCGGATTATAAATGTTCTTTTGAAAGTGTTCCTATCTTTTGTGATAATATATCCGCTATAAATATTGCTCAAAACCCGGTTCATCATAACCGTACTAAACATATTGAGATTCGACATCATTTTCTAAGGGATTGTGTTTCAAAACGAAAAATTGAGATATCTTTTGTACCATCTCAAGATCAATTAGCGGATATTTTTACAAAACCGCTATCTTCCGAGACTTTTGCGTCAATACGAGCTCGGTTAGGCATAATGCATATTGAATGAGGTTTACGTTTGCATTTTGCACGTTTTTAAAACTTAGGGGCGAAAAATTGGATTTGTGGTTGAAAATTCGGATTTTGGAAAACAGAAGAACCATCTGGCTGTTTGGGGAAGGCCGACCGGTCGCCCATGATGTTGACCGGTCGCCCACCCCCCCAACCGGTCGACCACAGCAAAATTTTGGATAAAAACATTTATGTTCTCAGTTTCATCATTTTTGGTCCTTTGTGTTCATTTTTCGTCCCCTACGCACTTTTCACACAAATTTCACTTCAAATTTATTTTATTGCATACATTTTATATTTTGGACTTCATGAGGCTCGTTTATCATCATCATTGTTCATCTTTACCGATTAGATGGTAAGAATTTCTCCTTTTAATCTCAATTGGGTTGAACCCTTGAGAATGTGCTTGTATCTTGATATCTTGTTGAAATTCTTGTATTAATATGTTGTTTATGATGATTGATGATGAATGAATATTGTTGTATTGAAATTGGTGATGAATTTTTTTGGCTTAAACGAATCACAAAGGCGTTATATTTCTCTTGTTTTATTCAATGCACGTCAAGTGTTCGACAAAATGTTTCAATAAAAAACTCATCACCTACATGATTCTCTTGATTTGAAAAGTCTTATAAGTTTATAGAGATCATGTTTTATCAATCAAATGAGCTTTACAAATCAAATGAGCAATTTTTCCCTTTTATTCGGTATTTAAGCTTAAATGCTCAATATGCTCGATAAATCTATAAAATTGCACACTTTGATATAATTGTATGATGTTTTTATCGTGCTAACATTATTTTTGATGATTCCAAAGGGAGAGAAACAAGAAAAACACTCATAAGCTCTAAGAAGCGTAAATAAGTTCGCAAGAAAAGCTATAAGCTAAAGCTCTTAAAAGCCAAAAGCTATGGATTATACTTGGTCCATGTGATGTATTATGGACTTTTATACTTGACTTATGATGCTTTTGTGACAGGGGGAGCTTATAAGCTCATGATATTCAAGCTTAAGTTGTAAAAGCTAAGCTTTAAGCTTTTAGTTGTTGCTTCTATACTTACTCTTGCTATGCTTGTTGTGGGGATGCTTTTCTCGACAGGGGGGAGCTTATAAGCTAATGATATTCAAGCTCAAGTTGTAAAAGCTAAGCTTTAAGCTTTTAGTTGTTGCTTCTATACTTACTCTTGCTATGCTTGTTGATAGGGGGAGCTTGTGCAAAAATGATTTTGAAAAATCTTTGCTGAGTTTGTACTTATGATGAATCTTGCTTAAAATGGATTGATGTTTTAGACCGGAAAATTTGTTTCGTTTTAAAATCAACTTCCTAAAATTGTTTTGGTTTGTAATCATCAAAAAGGGGGAGTTTGTTAGATAAATGTTTTTATCAAGATTTTGATGATTATGTTTAAATGAGTTTTTATACCAAAACAATGTTTTCAAATGGTGTCCAAATACTCCTAAATGATTTAAAATGTTTTTACTAATTTTTGGAGTATTTCTTAGAATTTATTATTCGATATAAATTGGACAACACTTTTGATGATTTTGTGTTAATTGGTTTTTACATCAAAACTATGTTTATAAATGTTGTCCAAATACTCCCAATTGATTTAAAATGTTTTAACTAATTTTTAGGAGTATTTCTTGAAGTTTATTTTTGTCAAAAATCGGACAACATTTCAATTTGGAGGTCGATCGTCGAGCAAATGGTCGACCGGACCAAGAACGCACAAAATGAAACAAAAACCAGTGCATTTCAGAAAAGAAGGGGAGGGTGACCGGTCAAGGGTACCTCCGACCGGTCGCACCCCACCTTGGCCGGTCGCACCTCCCTGCAACCCCTACCTGGATCGCACTATTTTGATTCAAACGTTCGAAATCTTATACAGAGTGACCGGTCGCGCTGTGTAATCTTTTGACAGCAAAATTTGTACCGTTGAACTCCTTGACAAAGAAGATTTGCTTTTCAATTTTGTACAATATTTCTACATCTTGTGATCCTCTTTTTGTAGACAAAAGTGAAGAAGAAGGAGCCTATGTTGGTGAAGACTCTCCTATAAATAGAGGATGAATTGAAGACACAAGAGACAACAACACAAGCAAATACACAACAAGAAATCTGCAAATTTCCAAGCTTTCATATTCAACACTCTTGTTGTATTTATAGCCTAAGTATTTCACTTTCACATCTTGAGGTCTAGGCTTTATTTCTTGATTACACTTGCCCTCAAATTGTAATATTCATTAGTGAGTTGTAATCTTGATTTTTGTCATCATTCAACACAAGACATCCTTGTGAGTATTCTTGTGGAAAGAATACACTTGGGTGATCTAGGTGATAGGTGTTTCAAGAGTGTGGTGCTCTTGAGGTATTGAAGAATTTGGTATTCTTCAAGGTTGAAGATTGTGGTGATCTTCGCAAGGTGCCGTTGGAGATTGTGGTAATCTTCAAGAGAGATTGTGGTAATCTTAAAGGTGGTGTTGTAGAAGAGTGTGGTGCTCTTCAAGGTGATGTTGTAAGGTGTTGTACTAATTTTGGTAATTAATAAATTTTTTTCCTTTTGAAATCCATCCCGGAGATACTGGGGTGGTAGAGGATTAGGCCCTAGGTGGGTTGAACCTCTATAAATCGACGCGTGTTATTTACTTCCCGCACCTTTACTATTGTCTTGGCTTGTTTGAATCGAAAAAGAGGGCTAAATCGACAAAATAGAGATAATCCATTCACCTCCCCTCTAGATTATCGTAGTCGCTTGGACTTACAACGTCAAGATAACACAAACTTTATGCCAAATTCGGTAAGTGTGAATTTTGGCTAAGTGAAGTCGCGTTCTTGGGTCATATAGTATCTGGTAAAGGGATCGCAGTGGATACATCAAAGGTGCAAACTATTGTCGACTGGAAGCGACCGGAAACCGTAATGGAGATAAGAAGTTTCTTAGGTCTTGCAGGATATTACCGCAGATTCATTAAAGATTTCTCCAAGATAGCGGGCTCACTGACAAGATTAACCCAAAAGCAAGTGAAATATGAGTGGAATGACAAATGTGAGCAAGCTTCCAAGAACTAAAGAAAAGACTCCCCACAACACCAGTTTTAACCCTTCCCAAAGGATTAGAGAACTTCGTAGTCTATAGTGATGCGTCAAGAGAAGGACTTGGTGTTGTACTGATGCAGAATGGAAAAGTAATTGCTTACGCCTCTAGAAAACTAAAACCGTATGAAGGAAATTACCCAACTCATGATCTAGAATTAGTAGCTATAGTATTCTCTTTGAAGAAGTGGCGACACTATTTGTATGGGGCAGAATTTACGGTCTTTACTGATCATAAGAGTCTGAAAGACCTTTTTTCTCAAAAGGACTTGAATTTGAGACAGAGAAGATGGATGGAATTGATAGAAGACTACCATTTTGATATCCAGTATCACCCGGGCAAAGCGAATGTAGTCGCGGACGCTTTAAGCAGAAAAACATACGTTGCAAGACTAATGATAAGAGAGTAGAAATCATTAGTGGATTTGAGTTATTGGAACCCTAAGAAAGTTGGAACTCAACTTTTATTGGCTAACATATCAGTGAAACCAGATCTGTTGAGTGAGATTCGCATATCACAAGAGAATGATTCGCAATTCAAGAAGATGAAGGAGAAAGTGTTGCAAGGATCAAGAATTGAGTTCAATATAGGAGATGATGGAGTTATGAGATTCAAGAATCGGGTTTGTATACCCAATGACGATGGTTTGAAAGGTAAAATTATAACAGAAGCTCATTGCTCAAGATATACGATTCACCCGGGAGGCAAGAAGATGTATCAAGATTTGAAAAGACATTTCTGGTAGGTGAATATGAAAAATCAAGTAGCTGAATATGTGGCAAGGTGTCTAACTTGCCAACGAATAAAAGCTGAGCATCAGCGACCTTCAGGACTGCTACAACCATTAGCAATCCCTGAATGGAAATGGGAGAAGATAACCATGGATTTTGCCACAGATCTGCCCAGAACTCGAAATGACATGATGATATTTAGGTAATAGTGGATAGGTTAACGAAATCAGCACATTTCTTACCTATAAGAAAGACAGATAGTCTACAAAAATTGGCTCAGATCTATATTAGAGAAATTATCAGACTGCATGGAGTTCCAGTGGATATAGTCTCAGATCGTGACCCAAGATTCATTTCCCGATTCTGGAAAAGTTTGCATGAAGGGTTGGGAACGAAACTGAGTTTCAGTACCGCGGCACACCCTCAAACGGATGTATAGTCAGAGAGAACAATTCAAACTTTAGAGGACATGTTGAGGGCGTGTGTATTAGATTTCAAAGGTAATTGGGACTCTCATCTTCCCTTAGCTGAATTTGTCTATAATAATAGTTATCAAGCGACCATTGGAATGACACCATATGAGGCGTTATACGGAAGAAAGTGTAAATCACCGGTACACTGGGAGATAGATGATCAATGGACTCCAAAAGAAAGACGAGAGTCACAATCAGCTATTCCAAAGGTAGACTTAATCCAAGAGGCAATGGATAAAGTTAGACTCATCAAGGAGAGAATAAGAACTGCACAGAGTCGTCAGAAAAGTTATGCTGATAACCGACAAAAAGGCTTGGAATTTGAGATGGGAGATGAGGTATTCTTATGACTTTCGCCAAGAAAAGGGTTGATCCAATCGAAGAAATGGGGAAAGTTAAGTCCGAGATATATTGGACCCTACCGGATTCTTGAGAGGATTGGAACGATGGCTTATCGCCTAGAGCTTCCGCAAGTGTTAAGAGAAATGCATGACGTGTTTCACGTCTCTCGATTGAAGAAATATAATCCAGACCCTAAGCACATCATAACAGAAGAGATTCCAGATATAATGGAAGATCTGACATATACAAAATGACCGCTTCGAATTATTGATAGTCAGATCCGAGAATTGAGAAATAAAAAGATTTCATTGGTCAAAGTAGTATGGCAAAAACACAAAATGCCGGAAGAAGCCACTTGGGAGACCGAAGAAGAAATGAGAAATAGCTATCCGGAGTTATTTTAAAAGGAATTTGGGGACCAAATTCTCTTAAGGAGGGGTGAATGTGAGGCCCTAGAATCGTATTATAAGGTAATATGTTAAATAATAAATATTTTAAATATTTGAGTTCATTCTGTTAAATTATTTTATATTATTTTGTTAGAAATTTTATATTTCGATCCATTTGATTTATTACCCTAATTAGATTGATCACATATATTAGACTTTTCTATTATTAGTATGATTTAAATTAGAATTATATTTATTAAGAAATGATTTTTGGGATTGTAGGACTTGACAAACCACTAATATTCATCAATTACTTTTTTTTGTATTTGATCCATAAACCATATCCATTACCCTAAAATGGATCATATACATTATTTACACTATTTTTATTAAATCCAAATATCCTACCAACTTAGTGACCAAATCTCATTTTAACCACACAATTCAACTGACCATTTTGCTTGGCCAATAATTGAACAACATAAGCCCAACTTACACTTGACTTTTCTTTTCTACACACTAGACCAAAACAACAAACAATTTGATGAAGACCTATTCTATCGTGAGTTGATGAGAGTGAGGTAGTGCTTTTTTCTACATTTTGTTTCAAGTCACTTACTTTTGAACCTCATCAAAACCATAGGAAAGTTAGCAAAAGAAATTAGAAGGAAAAACTCATGTTGACCGAGAGCCAGATGTGAAGTTGGAGGCTACAACTTTGGGGTTTCACACACAATCACATTTTCTGGATATATATATATATATATATATATATATAGCTTGAGGATCATCAAGGTGGGTTGTTATAAGCTTGAATTAAGGAGATCTGAAATCTTTAATTGGAGAAGAAAATTTGGAACTCTTTAGGTTGGTAAAATTATTAATTTTGACTTTTTTTAATCAACCATCAGAAATATCCAATTCCAAGCAAAATTTTTAAAAAGAACAACAATCACCAAAACAGAGTCAAATATAAATGAACCTTTACGAGTTACCAATCATCTAATCAATTATGCATACTTGTTACTTAATATTAAAGTTCAGTGTTCCCAGATAATAATATATTACACAACAAACGGGCCAGGCTTGAACTTTCCATCTCTGTATAAGTACTTCTGATAAACAATCTCTATTTTCATAAACATGGGTCTCCCCGATGTAGTTTTACATTCTTTTTGATCAATTAATTTACAATTACCGATTAAATACATATATGAAAAAAGGACCAAAAACTCTCTGTTTTGCATTCTTCTTGTTTTTTCTCCAGAACCCTGATTCAACATCAAAAGGCAGTCATCTATTAGTTCATGTATAAAGACGTGTTCTGCTTCTATGAACAACTCTATAGCAACTTCAATTGATGCCTACATTTCGATCCCTTGGACATTTTATTTTTTTCGGTAAAAGCTTAAATCTTTTCGGATAAAATTGTATAAAGAATTTAGGCGCGTAGAGAAAATGTAACACCGGTTGATGGGTGATAGAAAATTATGAAAAAAAAGGAAAATTTAAAGAGAGATCACTCACCCGACGTGTCAACGTCGGCGGCAATGGCCTCCTCGCCGCTGGAGGCAGCGGGCTCCTGCCGTAATTCTTAATTTTCACTTAAATAGATTTGTTTGATTTGTTTGATTTGGGTTGATTTATTCAGTTTTTACTTATAAAATGATTTTAAAGAACGTAAATGCATTTTACATGTTTATAAATGTATTGGATGTGGTTAGTTGTGATTTAATAGAATTATAATGCTTCGGTGAATTTAGTCGGCAAAGTCGGGTTATTTTGTAAAAACCGAAAACTTGAGAGACTCAAACTGAATTTTGATCTTTACGGCTGTGAAACATTGAAATAAGACTATGGGACTGATATGGACAGATTTATTAGCATTGGGTTGATTTTGGTTAAACTTTGAACTTACGAACGAGAAATACGAATATTTGGACAAACCAGGGATTAAAAGGTAATTTCTAAAACTTCAGGTTGAGAATGATGAAACTGTTTTAGGCCCTGTTTTATGATGATAGAATATGGACTGATTTATTAGCATTGGGTTGATTTTGGTTAAACTTTGAACTTACGAACTAGAAATACGAATATTTGGACAAACCAGGGACTAAAAGGTAATTTCTAAAACTTCAGGTTGAGAATGATGAAACTGTTTTAGGCCCTGTTTTATGATGATAGAATATGTCTTCCATTAAAATGTTAGACTCTAATCGGATAATTAGCAAAGTTTAGAGGTTTAAATTCGACTTACCGACGAAATGAGGACCAAAAAGAAAACTTTATAAGATAGGGACTAGGAATCGGAATTCTGTGCTAAGGATTATTTGGTAATGATATTCATGGCCATGGGTTAAATTTTGAGATTTTTCTGAGTTCATTTGAACCTCACAATTAATATCAACCTCACAATTAATATCATCTACGGCAAAACGACAATTTTGTATTGTTTGGGACTTAATTGCAATATTCATTATCTAGGCTGAACTTGTCAATAACTTAGACTTCAGGAATCAGTTTTGCTGCAAATTAGATCAAGTCCATTAATTTCATCTCAAATTCAAAACACGAATTTCTTTTAGATTGATTAGACTCTTAGGTGGTTTTGAGGAATAAAATCCAGAACTGAGCATTTTCACTTTAGGGAGATGAAGTACAATTTTATTCAGTGTATAAGGTTTTAAACATTTTATTTTGAGATTTTGGGTGGGTAAAATGTTATTTTTCTAAAGAAAATATGAATTGTATAATTCCTTGTTTGAATTTACAATTTTGCTTGCATTATAACTCTTGTAACTGCTTGACTTGGCCTTTGTGCAAATATATATATATATATATATATATATACATATATAATTTTGACAAAATATTGACTGTTTGAGTCTATTGCGGTGTGGGTAAGTTAAACAACGGATCGAACAGGTTGCATGTGGTCCCTGTTTAAATACCCATGTACCTATTCCCATTTTCTGGTCTGGCCGAAGACGGCAGCGGAATTTGGGTCGTAGTATGATATATTCATGAATATGACGATCTCTGGACAGACAGGTCCTAGCTAAAGAGACGTCGAGCCACCTGGGGTAGTTATAAGGTAGCTTGTGACTTCGGTCAATTCTTGTTTGGGGAGTCATAAGGTAGAACGGCATAATTGTAGCCCGATCAGCTCAATTATGACGGTTAACACTTCGGTGTTCCTGCTTGCTTGCTTGTTCTTGTTTGCTCTTTAATGCTTCTACTCGCTTGTCCAGAAAACGTTTAGAGTTTACAGTAATTGCTTGTTATGTTACAACTTGTCATTTCTTGTAATCACTTGATTTTATTAAACTTTATTCTTGACAAACTATCTTTGGAAAACTATAGTTTAATGAAACATTATATTTTTTTATAACGATGTTTGCTTGTATGTCATCACATGTACACTTATAAAAATTGGTAAATTTTTAAAAATATAAACTCAATTCCTTTGCTCAAGCTTGGGAAAAACTAATTTAATATTATTTAAATATCATTATCACCATTCCCCGAACCACTGAGCTTTGTTTAGGTCACCCCACGAATTTTAAAATTTTCATAGACAGGTGGATTTGACATTGAGGGGTCCGATGAAGGGTTTATGAATCAAGGTTGAAGTTGGTGGAACAAATTCTAGGAATTATATGGATATTTGCTTTTGTATCAATATTTTGGATATTCAAACTTATTATATAGCCGGTACTTAAGTCTGTATTTGGAATATTACTACATGTTAGACTTCCGCTATGTATTTGTAATGTGATGTATAATATTTTGGATATGGCTTGGCCAAATTTAAGTTTTTATGATTTTCCGGAGTTGTACTTCGATGAATATTATATTTATTTCTACTTATCAAGATTGGGGCGTGACAGATACAAGTGGCATATAAGTTTTATGCAGGATGAGAAACCATAATCTAATCGCAGACCTCAACGAATTTGTTATAGTTGCTAATGGTGTATTAGCCTACAATGGAATTTTGGTTGTACTTAAGGAAGAACTGTGATATTAGGTTAAACACATTGTATATTGTACACAGTTCACCTATGAGTTACAAAGATTTATCGAGATATAAGAAATGTATTTTTGGTGGAGGAAATGATAAGAAATATCGGAAGTTTATGGATAGATGCATGACACGCCAACAAGTTAAGATCAAATACCAACGACTGTCAAGATATTTGTTAAGACACTTGATACCATCGAATGAAAATTGAGAGCATATAGATATTGATTGTGTTGTAAGCTTGTAGCGATCTACTAAGAAAAATTATGATATGGGTTATTTTCGACCGAGTGACCAAATCTATACACTTTATGCAGATGATATATGGTTCAGATTAAATTTGCTCAATTGTACATAAGAGAAATAGTGAGACTATCAGATATAGATACTAGATAACTTTGAATATTTGGAGAAACTTGTAACGATGTATGGGAATAAAGTTAAATTTTAGTGGATGATAGCATCTATAGACGGATAGACACACTGAAAGAACAATGCAATTCTACAGAACATGTATTTTGGTTTTGAGGGATGATTGGGACGCATATTTACCTTTAGTGAAGTCTTCTTATAACAACAATTACTAGGACACAATTGAGCCAAGAAAATGCAACTTGGGAATGAGATGATAAGATTGTAGCAAGATACTTGGACGTTATTAGAGTTTGAATGAAGTTATCTAAATTTTGAGGACGAAAGTTTTTTAAGAGGGGGAGTTTGTAACACCCGGGAAAAAAAAGAGTGTATTTAATTAGTTATATAGCCATTAGTGTATTATTATTATTATTGGATTTATTATCCAATTACATGGCCCATAAGGAATCCTAAGGTGTTTGAGAAACTACCTAGGGTAATTATATTAGGAGTCTTTCGTTATTAGGGTTTATTATACCACATTAGAGGGGACCAAAACAAAAACGCTCCAGCTTTATTTCTCTCTGCGCCATTCAGCCCCCATCATCTACCACACAACCACGACGAAGTTTTTCTTCAACGCCATGATCCCTCAATTGCCTTCCCTATTTCATCCTCAACTCCTAAGGTAATTCACTTATAAATTTCGAAATCTAGGTTATACTATTCAGAATTTTCCTAAATTTTAATATGTTATTCTTCGTAATGATGTTATCGCAAAGTTATAATTTCATATTAATCCGATGAGTACTTTTGTAGTTATTGAATTTGCAACTAAGATGCCAGATTTTATGTTATTCTCTGTTTTCGTTTTAGAAATTCCAAAACCCTACTTATACATATCCAAAATTCGTGACATTTTAATATGTTATGTTATCATATGTTTGAAATATTCAGTTAAAATTTCATATACTTTTGAGTTGTATTTTATTTTATATGAAATTCGCATTCACACTTTCCAAATCTTGAATATACTCTGTTTCTAATTTATAAATTCTAGAAACCATGTATAGAGACCTTAAACATATCTTAATTTTGGATATGTTATGTATTATAATGTTTTATACAGTGTGGTAAAATATCAGATCATTCCAACTTATATTTATTTACATATTAACTAGTTTTCAAGACGTTATAGTTTTAGCAATGACAAAGGTTTCAGTTTATAAAATTCAAAACCTAAAGTTAACGAATTTAATATATTATTATTTTTGGATATGTTATACTATTGTACGTGATTTATACGTATTTAAAATATCAGATCCGATAGTGCTATATTTATTTAAATATGATTTTTCTTCCATAGCTGTGCAGGATTTTGTCTTACAACAATTTCAGTTTCACAAATTCAAAACTAATAGCTAAACATTTCGAATCTTCGTGAAATTTTTATATGATATCTATTTTTGAATATATTATATACTGTAAAAATATTGAATAATTACAGTAAACGGTTTATGAGAAAATATTATTCGGTCCCAATTGCGCAGAGATTTAGTATTGTTCAAACCTACCAAGTTGAACCCTAAACCTTAGGAAAATACCGTGAGCTTCCACGAATGTTATTTTAGTGCTTCCGATATCGAGGTTAATACTTAAGTTTTGACTTCTAGGACTAAGAAGTATATATTTCCATGTTAGGCGACGAGGACGGTGAGCTCTGAAGTTCAACATGGATATTCCATCAAATCATTCTACTATTTTTCAAGCAAAGTTTCGAGGTGGGGTTTGTTTTCTAAACTTTATTGTCCTTGTTAAATGCTTAGATTATTTTGCATGAATGTGTAGTACAGTTGCTTAGGCCCTATTGAGCCAAGGACTCAAGAGGTCCAGGGTCGATGTATCCCTCAGGTGGAACCCCTGCAGTGCAACCCATGTCTATGTCTACGATTTTTCAAAAGATCTATGCTATGTCCTATTGGATTGTATTTTCATGCCTATGTGAGATGTCTTTGTATTTAGCTTGGACAATTTATACTCCACTGAGCTGTGTCGCTCACCCCACATATAACCAACTTTTCAGGTTAAGGAGCCGGCGGTGGTTATTGGCGGTGGATAATGGGTGGCCTATGAAACTATTGGAGTAATGTTTTTATTTTAAATGTTGTTTTTCAATTGAATACAAAATTAATAAACAAATTACGATGTTCTAAGTATTTATTTCTGATGCTAGACTTAGAGTGATAATTTATTGGTATTGAGAATAAATCTTCAACTTCTAGAAATTTTCGATAAAGATGATGAATGTTAAATTTCCATGATTTCTTTTTAAAAGATTTATTTATGTCAATGGACTTCAAGGGATATTTTCATGGATTGGTAACTGTGTGAATTTGTTAGAAATAAATGAATATTTAGATTTTCTATACTTTATAAATTGTTTCATTGTTGCTATCGAATTTTGAAAGAAATATATTTGACTTATTTTCTCTTATAAATAAATGTATGTACGCGATTTTTAAAGTCTTTCACTGTCAAATGGTCTGTTAGAATTATATGTAGATGTCAAATTTTATTCAAATTATTTTATGAGATTGTTTCCACTATAATTATTGTTCTCTTGAAAATTAAATGGCTTGCTATAACGAGTTGTCTTTCTCATGGAAAAACAAATACGGTAAAATGAATATTTGCACACATTTTATAGTTCAAAATATCGGAGTGTTACAAAACTCTGGTTACATGATCGGCTTGTGATCAGGGCTTTTTCATATTTTTTTATACATATTTGCATTTAATTAAAAAAATAATTATTTAATTTTTAATAAATTATCTTGTCAATATATTTTTGTATATACTATTAAAAAATTTATTTTGTGAATAAAAAGAGATAAATACATATTTATTAATATAATTTTTATTATTTTTTTTGAAACGAGGTGGCAAAGTTCAAATGTAAAAAGTTTAGGTTGCCAAATAACAAATAACTTAAAGATTGGGTCCCAAAGTGCAATAATTTTTATCACTTAAATGATTTGACGATTTTGCCCTCACATGCTGCGCACGTGATGGCATATTTTCAGAATATTACCCCATCGAGATGCCTGAGGTTGCAATTTACCAATCCCACAAAGTTTCGGTACCAAATTGCAACAAAAAATAGGTATCAAACTCGCAAAATGGTCATAGTGCAGGTTGCAAAAAGTAATTTCCCCTATAATATTATATATACTACATTTTCCAAGTTTGAGGCGGAAACTAACACACACAAAGCACATATGTTCTCTTTTTTATGTGCAGATTATCTGAATTTGTATATTTTGTGTTAAATATTTATTATATATCTTTTATTCTTTAATTTTTAATTTTACCTTAGCCCATTCTTATTTAAAATAAAAATGTAATTTCAACACAATTTCTTTCTCGTTACTATTCTTATTGTTTTCCTTTAACAAAAGAATTATTTTTAATTTCTCGTAACTACGATCCGATAAATTATCAACGTGACGTATTTTTCATACTTAATTACTCCAACAAATCACAACTAATTAATTCATATTCCTCAATTGTCTAAATAGATTATGATCCACCCAATAAAATATTGAAATCACCCGAGTAGGAAATAAGAATCGCTAACCTAAATGAATATCAATCGAATATTAAATATTACAAGGATAAACTCAAAAATATTATACAAAAATAATAGGCACAAAACAAAAACTTTATACAAAAATATTCTTCATAACAATATTATGCAGTTTTCCGAAAGTAGAGTCTTGCATTTATTTTCTAACTCAATATTTTTATGGATTCTTTGATTTCAACAGACATCACCATTCAGTTCGAGAAAAGAAAAAAATTACATAGCCGATTGATATTAGTTGCCTATTTAGAATATTAAAGCTGCATATATACGTTTGTTTGTCTGCATAATTAGAAAAATCTTCCATTTGCATTATTCAATTTGAGAAAAGAAAAAAATGCATATTGGATCATCATTAGGTGCTTATTTAGACGTGCATGTTGCATATATGACTTTGTTTGTCTGTAAATTAGACAAATACTGCATAGTGGGTTATTTAATTTGCCTATTTATAAATAAGTGTGTAGTTGATGTGCCTATTTAGAATACAAATATTGCATATATAGGTTTGTTTGTTTGTAAAATTAGAAAAATCTTTCATATTGAATTATTCAATTTGAGATGATAAAAAAATTGCATAATGAATTATCATTATTTGCCTATTTAGAACTCAAATATTGCATAAATAGGTTTATTTTTCTGTATAAAGTAGACAAATCTTGCATAGAGGATCATTCAATTTGAAAAAAGGAAAAACTTGCATAGTGGATTATCATCATTTGCTTATTTAGAATACAAAAATTTCATATAATTAGAACACAACAAATAATTTATAACATGCATATTGCAAATTATAATGTGTATGAATATATTCACCAGTATGTATATTTAGTATATCGATTTTGTATTATATTGTAATGTATATTTTGATGGCAAAAAAAAAGAAGCAGCCAACAATATAATGTAGGACAAAGACTCGAAGTCTCACCGGGCTCAACTAAATATTGGATCCCAGAGGTCGAACAAGGAAATATTCCGCGAGTTGGCATATATTTCAATACATTGGAAACCAGTATATAGTTTTATAAGGATTATAGTGCAAGTAGCAGATTCGACATTAGAAGGAGCGCCACAAAACGATTCAAGAACGATATAATTCGTGTGCAGTATGGTGTTTGCAATAGAGAAGACTTCAAAAACACTAAAAACAACATACCTATGGAACCTACCGATGAACCTGAAAGTAGCACAAAACAAGGAACACGGAAGAGGGCTTCGAACCGGGTTGGGTGCAACACACGTTGTATTTCCGAATACACCGGCACAAGCGCATATAAGGTCAAAAGTTTTGAATAACGACAAACTCACTCAATGGTGGTCGATAGATTCAGGTAATTTCTGAAAGTTAATAGAAATCTAAACTTCGGGCACGAGCAATTTATCATAAATTGCACAAAGGCTAATATAGGGAGTGCTAAACAACACGAATTATTCAGAGAGATGGTGGTGGTTTCTCACAAGTCAGAACGCTAAAGATTGATTTAAAAAATTTCAAGCGAGACTTGAAAGCATACATATGTGGTGCGGACGCACAGTTAGTGATAGACAAATTCCTAAGACAAAAAGAAGCTAATCAAGGGATGGTCTTTGATTACGACATGGATGAAGATGAACAACTGACCCATCTCTTTTGGGCAAACCAAATATCTATAAGGAACTATTCAACATTTGGTGATGTAATTTCATTTGATGCTACATAC
Source organism: Rehmannia glutinosa (assembly GCA_016081115.2). Taxonomy (NCBI): domain Eukaryota; kingdom Viridiplantae; phylum Streptophyta; class Magnoliopsida; order Lamiales; family Orobanchaceae; genus Rehmannia; species Rehmannia glutinosa. Next base: position 268,253 of record JABTTQ020002497.1, on the reverse strand, counting down.
AATACCAACTGGTACTGCATTTCATTATTTATGTTGATCATCCATTTGATGTCACAAAAAACTGCATAAAACATGGAAAAAAACATAATATACTTGCCTATGCAGATATTGCATATTTATACATGTAATCTAGCATACATACCTTATAGTTATTGTATATGACTTCGAATTCAAATTACATATCAAGTATATCTGTGTTGTATAAAAATATGCTAAAAATTTGTATAAATACTTCCATTATTATGCATACTTAGAATTAAAAAAATATAATCTCATTCTTTATGTTTGATAAGAACTAAACACAATATACTTAAACTTCAAAATTTGCATTTGTACATACACTATATTGCATATATAACTTATAAGTATTGTATTTGACTGTGAAATACTAATGCATATCAAGAACTTCTGTGCTGCATAGATATAGGCTTAAATTTGTATAAATTATAAACTTATTCTGTATACTAAGAATAACAAAATATGCAGGTATAAAATCGTGTTCGCTCCATTTACAGGAGTAGATAAGGTGTGTAACATTTGCAGCTGATCTTATATTAAAGGAGGATGAAGAATCATATGCATGGCTGTTCAAAAAGTTCTTAGAAGCTGTGGGTCGGGAACCATACTATATAGTAACATACCAAGATCTGGCAATGAAGAATGCCATACATACTGTCTTCAAGACAACGATACACAAATGTTGTATGTAGAGTTAAGGTCGGTCACACTCTGTTCAAGGATAAAAATTTCATAAATCGGCTCAATTCAATCGTCTGGGATAACTACATTGCAATACCAGATTTTGAGAAACAATGGCATGATATTATGGCATCCATGGTTCACAAATATGTATGAGCTTAGAAGGAGTTGGATACCCGCATATTTTAGGGAGGTCCCAATGAGTGGTCTGCTCAAAACTACATCACGATCGGAGAGCGCCAATAGCTGGTTTGGGAACTTTACAAATCCTAGCTCAAACTTGGTTGAATTTTTCATGCACTTTGGAAGTGCAATGGAATCACAAGGCCATGCAACCGATAAATTAAACCACGAGTGTCAAACATTCCTTTCAGAATGAATGCAAAAGACCATTGAACATTGAGAAGCATGCGTCTTTGGTGTACATGCACACTATATTTTCCGATGTTAGCATGGAAATTGAAGCATCCTGCTATGGAACAAATATCGACTTTTGATGATTAATGATATGTAAAACTAATTATCCAGGTGATTTTTGATAAATATGCATGAATGGAAAATTAATTATGCATATGTTGAGAAAAGCGTTTTTTGTCAAAATATTTTTAAGTAACTTAATGTATTTTTTAGTTTTTTTTCCTTCTCAAATTTGTCTTGCAAAAATATATAGTACAATTTGGATAAAAATTTGTTAAATATGCATATAGTACAATGTAAATATACAGATAGTGTAATCTCAACATGCAACAATTTAGATAAGAACTCATGCAAATATGTAAAAACTAAATATGCATATGTTTAAGCCTAAATATGCAAATGTTTAAAACTAAATATGTATAAGTCTGGGATCGTGTTAACACATACACTGATATATTGCTAAATGTGCAAATAGTGTGAAATTAACATGCAATAAAGAGCCAATAATATATTAAAATTCAAAGAAAGATTCGTAAAAAAATATCAGATATAGATGTTTAACATAAATATGCAGATATTTATAACTAAATATGCATATGTTCAAAACTAAGTATGCAAATAAAAACTTGTTTATGAGATTATATACTTGGACATTCCTATATAAAAGTATCTTGATTCTTCATATATGTACAAGTTTTCATCAAAAAAAATATGCAACTGATACAATAATATCTCGTCGAAAAACACAGTGTATAACTAGCCAATAATATGTAATCGAAAAACACAGTGTGCAACATTAGCCATTGATATCAATGAAATTATGTTAGCTATAAACAGGGATAAGTAGATAAAAATGTATACAATACTACAAAAATGCCAACGTTCCACCAACATATCCAACAATATCTAATACCAACAATACTAATTCACAAAATAAAAAATATTCACCAAATGTTCCCACAAGGGAAAAAATATCTACACTTTCTTCTTGCCAGTCCATAATTTCCTACTTTCTTCCAAATTCTTCTCCCTTGACTCATTGATATCATCTAGGAAAATAGCAGCACAGTACTTGGAACGGAGACTAGACATCTGAGTGGAGTTGCCCTTCTGTAGGCCACATGTCCAACCCTTGAAACCTCCACCCATATACGTTTTCATATGTCGCATCGCAAAAATCCCGCAATCAACCTTGTTTTCGGCATTTCTCCATGGCATAGCAAGTCTAGATGGACTAAGCTGCCCAACCTCCGATCCCAGCTGCTCGCAACCTCTAGACATCAAATACTGAGAAAATAAGAAAGGCATCAAATAATTAAAAATAGTTTAAAAAATCCAAAAAAAATATATATTTAGAACTGATATACTAAATTTGCAATTATAGATAAGTATCTATACATCAAAATATAAGAGCTATATGTATAATACTCCTCAACATTCCCAACACTAAATAAGCAATACTAAATGCAATATCAATAGCCTATCTATGTGATAATCTTCAACTATATACGCAATTATCAACAAACTATATAAAAACAAACAATATAACCATGTGATCTACAGCTACTATACTAAATATGCAAAATATGTACACTATATATACAACTATGCATACAATAAATACAATCATGGATGAATGTGTATTCATAAATAAACTAGCTATCTATATGATTCTCTTAAACTATTTATGCAATAAAGAATAACTATCAATACAAATATTATAACACTTATGTACAAGAACATACGGTTACACCAGTTGAAACTCACCAACTTCACAGGCATCTCTTTATATTTTTCACACTTTGTTTCGCCAACAGACGAACTATCCAAAATCTGTAATTTTTTCCTCTTCATATTGAACACAACAACAAAAATGTATTCGCTCTTTGCATATCGGAAAGAAAAACTAGGGTAGAAGAAAATATATCATTATATAAATTTGAAACTGACTGATATAAAGGTTAAAAAATATTCAAGAAATATTACCATATCAATCCCTTGCAATTTTAAGGGATTAACATCACCAAACTCATCGTCAAGACTTTGAGAAAATAATGTCAAATATCTATTATCATCCGTCACTTCATTGGGGGCCACAATAGAATACAACTATGGAAAATGAGGCAAAAGAACACAGTCAAAACTTAAAAACAATAATCAGTGAAATATGTATTAAGAATTGTAAACTAGGCATACCGTCAGATATGTCGTAGCATAAGAAAATGGTATTTAAAACAAATAAACATAACTAAGTATACAATAAATTATGACTAAGTATATAATAATATTTAACTAAGTATATAACAAGCCAGTTTACATGATGGTAAGCTAAGTAAACAATAATAAGTATACAATAAAACATAACTTTTTTTTTTTTTTTTGAGAATGCAATAAAACATAACTAAATATACAATAAACTTAACTACGTATACAACAACCCATATTACATGATCTAAATTTAAGTATACAACTATGCAACTAAGTATACAATAACTATAAACTAAGCATACAACTAAGTATACAACAATGTATGGACAAAACTAAGTATACAACAAAACTAACCTAAATATGCACATATGTATACTGTACCATCTATGCAGAAAATGGACACAATGTATGGACATGAAAATGTGTTTAAGAATTGTAAACCAGGCATACCGTCAAATATGTCATAGCAAAAAAACGAGAAGGTGAACTCTTGCTCCTAATCAAATCTTTAGCGTTCAGAATCTTTGACCATGCATCAATCATAGATACACTGACATAGCTTCCAGGTCGCAAAGCCGCGAAATCTTCCCTGATTATCATCATGTCACCGGACTTAAAGATCACCTCGTCCCTAGAAAGAAAATAAAGAAAAAGAAAGAATTATTGGATAATTAATACACATTACATAAATTTTATAATATTTGTGATCATATAAACAAAATTACTTGTCAGCTTTTGGATTCACGAACATCCACTTCACAATCATATTCTGCTTTTCATTTAACTTAGCCATCACATCAACCTGTCTATCAACAAACGAGGACATCGATGACCCAGTCTTCTTTATCTTGTGAGAGGCATTTCATCGATAAACATTCAACTTCTCCCTTTTATTTGTTTCTCCCTGAATCGCAGGAATCTCCACAGCCATCCCGCCATCACCAGATATATTAATCTCTTCCTGCAAATCAAAAGGAAAAAAAGAAACATATTGCTACAAAAAACATAAACATTCAAACAAAGAGAGTGTACTTTACCGCAACAACATCTCCAACCCATACATCATCTTCCTTCTCCTACTCAACCTCTGCATCCATCACACTCGCGCCCACACCCTTTTCATAAAAGCGGGATGTTTTAACAATGGCATCCCATTTGCCAATGTTTGAGTCTTGAGTTAAACCAAGACTGAAACTAAACTAGTCACAACACCATTTCTCAAACTCATCCCGCTTGCAAATAGCGTCTTCGAACTTCTCAAGCAAAGCTATATTTTAGCGTTGCTCCAGAAGGCTTGATTCTATTGACTCTCACTTCCAACTGCATCCTCTCCAGTCCGTGTGCCCTCATTTTGCATAGCCTTGTGGCATATCAGATTCTTAGCAACATCGCCAACTTTAGCAAACTCAGGGTCCACCATCACATCAGTTGGAGCATCCTGAATCAAAGAAATTATTTCCACAACATCGAAAGCAAGACATGTGATCCTTGACACAAGCTTCCCAATGTATCCCTGCCAATAGAAAAACATAAGTATACAGTAAAGAAATATACAATAAAATAGATAAAAGAGACAAAAAAAGGAATTTAATATAGATAAACATAACTAAGTATACAATAAAATTTAACTACGTATACATCAAGCCAGATTACATGATGTAAACTAAGTAAACAATAATAAATATACAATAAAACATAACTAAATATACAATAAAACTTAACTAAGTATACAACAACCTAAATTACATGATCTAAACTAAGAATACAAAACTAAGTATACAATATATGTAAACTAAGAATACAATGAAACTAAACTAAATATACAACATATGTATATATATATATATATATATCTAACTATGCAGAAAATGGACTGAATGTATGCACATAACATGATGTATCTATGCATTATTGTTCATGACATACTTTTCAAACTAAAAGACATAACATCAAACAAACAAACAAAGCAGACACAAATAAAACCTTCCAGTATTGTTTACATGAAATCCTTACTAAATATATAATAAACCATAACTAAATATGTAAAGTATATATACTACGACTATACAAGCAATAAAAAAACTACTATATGCAACAAATATAATAACACTATACATGAATAACACAAAACATGAACATATAAAATACACACATATAAAAAGGTACCTGCCCACTGCCACCAACCGACGATAGGCCCGATAAAGAAAACCGTTTCTCCATCTCACGTTGCAGCGAACCCTCAGCAACATATGTTATATCCACAAAGCCCTGCCTAAAACCTCTGTGATCTAACTCTCCAGAGCTTCTTTCCTTAATCTTCTCACTAGTCCATGAAGCAATAGTCGGTAATGTTCTCGGCACATCTCTCGTACAAAAAATAACTCTATCCAAATAAAACACCTACAAAAATAAAAAAATAATAGAAAACATTAAGTATGTGTACTCACATTTAAAAACATTAATCAGACAAGAGGAAAATAAAAATTACAGTTGAAAACAACACCGGCCCATTGAATTGTATCTTATTTGTCACCTCCCATTTAACTCTGTTTTTTGAATGAATGCCAAATATTATAAAAAAATGAAAATAGAGTTTACCTGATCACAGGCTGATCAGGTAACCAAAAATAAGCCTGGAAATAATGTCAAAAATGAAAAGGTTCCTGGAAATACTGTCAAGAACAAAATGGTCACAAGCCGCCCATATGGCTAAATGGTTGGGGCCTCGTTAAAACCTCCCAAGGTAAAACCCACCCTTGTGGGAAAAACCCTTGAAAGGAAAAAGAGTACCCCCCAGGAAAGAGAAATGCGTCCAAAGGAAAAGAAACCTGAAGCGGTGACACACTAAGTAACAAACCTGTAGTTGGATTGGCCAACATAGTCATCAGTAAGATAGTGTACAAGCTCTGTGGGCGAGACGCCCCACCATGTGCCGTACTCAGTCTTCTTGCTCAGCATGTCTGCAAACCGATTGCCTTCCCAAAATATATGTGAAACTACGAGATCCATGTGCGCCAGAAGATGATGTATGTGGAGCCACTTGCTTAAGAGACGCTAAGGAACCCCTATGGATCTCTTCCACAGCAACTCCACCACATAAATCGAATCCGACTCCAGCCACAATTGAGTCCAGCCCTTCTCGAAAGCGTAATGAATTGCCCGCATGGCTGCCATCAGCTCCACCTTAAAAGCAAAACCCAAACCACAACTTTCCACAAAGCAGCCACGAAAGAAGCCTCTGCAGTTTCTAAACACCCCGGATGCTGTGAGACGCCCGGGCGCTCCCATGGTGCTGCCGTCCATGTTGACTTTGATCCAGCCTGGCAGAGGTTTTTGCCAAGTGACCTGCACAACCTTCGGGGCCTGTCTTGGGCGCCCCGGAACACAAAGTCTGCGGAGAATGAAAAGGTCCCATTGATCATTATGCATGCAGCCTTGGTCTAAGGAGGAAGACTCCCGAATCATGACACGAAGACGTAGGATGGCCGCCTCTACTGTCCAGTGTTTGTCATTGAAGGTCAAGTCATTTCTAATTTTCCATATGAGCTAAATACCGGATAACACTGCAACCCGCCATAAAAAGGCCATCTGCTCACTGAAATGGAAACTCATTAAACGCACCAGGAATTCATTGAAGCTATAAGCCCTAAAATAATGGATATCAAAAGATTCAAAAATCCACTGCCAGAGGGCCTCTCACCAATTATTCTTATTCTACTGGTACTCTGGTCAATCCTTATTTAACTTCTTAGAAAATCTCCGCACGCTTCTTCATCCACTGAAACTTCGCATTTTCTTGTTACTATAGTCCTTGGTGTTGAACTCTTAACTATATTCCATTCACTCTAGAAACCTCCAACTTCATTCACAATCGTAACTATACTCCATTGATTAATAACTTCAACTTTAACCAGATCAACTTATATTCCTCATATGGTAACAAATATGACTAAAATATAATACATAGTCTAACCATAATTTAAATTCTTATTGAACTTTAGTTGGTGATACGAGACCTCAAATTGATCCTAAATAAGATACTAGTTCCTTTCAGTAATCAAGTGAATCATTCATCATTAGCACTGGGTACTTGTTTTGCAATCCAATAACTTCCCCATATAGTCAATTAGATCCATCTTATCTTAACAAACATGATTGGCTCTCCTCATGATGATACTCTAAGTCGGATAGTTCCTTTATCCAATAATTCTTGTAATTGCATATTCTAGTTCCTTCAACGTCATCCTATGGGTGAATTTGATACCGGTGTTGCCCCAAGTAATAGTCAATAATGGATTCTATTTGTCTATCTAGTGGACTCCCAAATAAAAGTTTCTAAAAATATATTTCATAGTCTACATTAACCATTATCAAATCAAAATATTGGTGGCTTACATCAATATCCAATTACCTCAAACAATTTCTTTCCTTAAACTTTCCATTCTTTCCTAACATAATTCGAGGTACTGTACTAGCATTTGTTCCATAGAAAAATAAAATCATGCATTGAAATATTATATCCTTATGTATTTTATTGACTCTTATGAAGTTAGTACATGCTTAAGATCATATCAAAATCTCTCATTCCTATAACATATAAATCAAATTCTAAATCCTTTCCATTAACCTTCAGTTTCATGACTTTAGACATCCGAACAAGAATTATTGTCTTTCCAAATGATATACTAACACCATAACTACATCAACGTATTATCATTAACTCTAAAAAAATGAACATGGCGTAAATCATGAATATTCAACTCGAAAGCTACTAAAGTCTATCCATAATCTATGTTGCTAGTAATCTACTCATAGTCAATCCTAACATTCTCGATCGATTATAAATTCGTAATGAATCTCATGTATTCTATCACAGGGGTCCTCTTCCAAGTCCTCTAGAGTTTATATTATCCTTTCCATATTCACATACAGTGTGTCAAAACCTCGTAGTCAATAGCTCTATGGTACATGTGTATTGCATCAATAAATAAAGTAAATCATTTTTTTTTTCTTTCGCAATAGAAATCATGTAATTTGTCGATGCTTGATGAGAAAGGGCAATAGCGTAGTAGTAGAAATAGCAATAGAACTTTTGAAAATTTGAATTCATACCTTGGCTTTGGAGTTGGCGTGGCATAACGGTGATGGATATATAATTCTTTTCCATTACATTAGAAATTCGATTTACTCATTATTAAAATTACACACACAAAAATTACATATATATATATATATATTGCAAGTCTACAGGAAGGTAGACCTGCTCTGATACCACCTGTAACGCCCCGAAATTTTGAACTATAAAATGTGTGCAAATATTCATTTTACTGTATACTCTTTTTTTTACCCGGGTGTTACAACCTGTGAAGGAACCCTGCGATCGCAGAACATCCAATACCGTAAGTCGATTGCCATGCCGCAATCAAACGTCTTTCCGGAATGTGAGGTGACCAAATCCAGGAACCCCATTGAACAACAGGGGAGTGAGGGCGCAGATAGGTGTAAGCCGACTTCAAAGTGATACTCCCATCATCAGAATGTATCCAAGCCCGCGTATCTGATGATGTCGGAGCGATGGGGACTCTAACAATATCCCGGACCATATCCAAATATGCCTCTATGACCGAGAAAGTGAAGTGCCAAGTCCCGTCATAAAAGTAATCCGAAATGCGATGCCGAAATAAATGCCTGTACTCCTGCGGAATTCTAATCCTGTCTGCAATGGTGTAACCCAGCCAATTGTCCAGCCAGAAATAAAATGCTTGAATTGCATCCGGGGATCCAGCGGCCGTCCTCCAAGAATCCCGAGATCCCAGGCCGAATCCCTCCCTAGATGGAAGAGGTGATGAATGAACGGCGTGGAAATCCATTGGGAGTCAAAAAGCGCTTTCTAAGGGTGTCGTAAACCAAAGAGTTTGAAGTCATAATCTTCCAGCCCATTTTCATAAGGAAAGCATTGTTGGCGACAATGATGGAGCGGATGCCCAAGCCTCCTTCCGCCCAGGGCATACAACAACGACTCCAGTTAACCACCACTGATCCTTTAGAGTTCACATTTCCAGTCCAGATGAAATTACGCATGGCCTTATCCATTTGTCGTAACAATGTTCTAGGCCACTTGTAAACCATCATCGTATGCACAAAGGAATGGTAATTACTGAATTCACCAAACAAACGCGGCCAACAATAGACAGAGAAGTCCCTTTCCACCTTCTGAACTTGAAAATAATCTTATCGAAAACCGGTTGTAAATCAGCCACTTTAGGAGCACCCTTGAAGATGGGGGCGCCTAGATAGACCGCAGGGAAAGCACCCCTATGCATTCCTATAATTGTCTTAATACGTCCTCGCACATGATTAGAAACCCGGCTACCAAAATAAGCTTTAGATTTGTTAGGATATAAAATCTGACCCGAGATGTCCGCGTAAAGATTGAGCATCTGAATAATGATATGTGCATTGCTCGTGAAGGCCTCACACATAATCACAATATCATCCGCATACATAATAGACGAGGGGAAACCACCTCCCATTTAACTCTTAGATATAAGAGTATTCAATGTGTAATCCTATCAATTATACTCCCTGATTTTGGCAACATCATCCAAACAATTCAAAATGAAAGGGTTAACGTAGCCACACTGTAGATTCCCGATAATAAGGTTGTCCACTAGCGTCACAAAATGCCTTTGAAACCACATCCCGCCATCTATGCACTCCAACATTTTCGCAGCCACTTCACTAGCAGTCACTTTATAATTTTCTCTCCCAAACAAACTGGGCCACTCATCATACAAGTCAAACTACTCAGACTTTCTCTTCTTTTCAATAGCCAATTCACCGTTAGGGAAACACAAAACTCTACAAACATCCTCTCTATCGATATGAATGTGCCTACCATCACTTAATACCAATTAACAGCTTAAAGGATTAAAGTTATCAACTAGCCAATAAATGAGTTGATTATGGAAGTCCTCAATTTTCAACGAAAAAAACTACCAAACCTCATTTCTACAATCGCAATCTTACGAAAGCGGGTTTGAGAGAAGCAATAACATCAACAATGATCTTAGGGGTGGACCTAGTTTGCAATCTAGGACATGATTTCTTACTCCCCCTACCGATTTGTCACTCATCTGCCTCTTTGAACCTTGCACGTCTCCCGACTCCCTCCTTCACCAATATCAACCTATCTTTTCTGTTGTTTGTTTGACATTGTTGTAAAATACACCTCCTTGCTTAAAAAGCCATCACAAAAACAAATGACATACCTTAAAGAGCAGTCTGCATAGATATCAACATCATAGTCATATTTCTGTATATTTATCAATCCATTTATGCATATTTACGCTATAACATCTGAATACTTATAAAAGTCATCAAAAAAACTGTATAAAAACAACAAAGGACAACAATGACAGCAACAACAGACATCCAATATGCAGTACAATCAAAAATCAATCAAAATGTAATCAAGGATAGCAATTAATACTCTGAATTTACTAAAAATGCAAAATATCATATCTAAATATGCAAGAAAAGTATAATAACTATACGAACACCTAAGAAGATGAAAAAATCACAACCCCAAACGTGCAATTATAGCAACTAACCTCCAGAATTTACAAAAAAGCAAAATATCATAACTAAATACGCAAGAAAGGTATAATAACTATACATACTTGAATATGGGAAAAATCACAAACACAAATAATGCATAGTATATTCACTAAATATGCAAAAACAATGTATTAACTATGCATTATTTTGACTAAGTGCAAACTCGACAACTCAATACTTTGATTACTGTAATAAGATACAAATGTTGTGCTATTCCTAGTGTGTTGTGTGCAAAAATTTATACATGCCTTTGATCACAAATGCAAAAAATAAAACATGAATGTGCGCAAGTTTGAAAGTAATAATCTTCAAAAATCTAGGAAAAAACAAAAAAATACCTTCGATAACTTGCAGAGAAAAATCAACATTTCTTCCATACACTCCTTGATTGAGAATCTTGAAATCTACTTCGAAAATCCAAAAGAACCAACAAGCCCTAGTCCGTTCGTTCACAGGAGAAGGAGACAGAGAACTTTGAATAAGGGTTTTCGAAAATACAGAAGAGAAAATGAAAAAAATGGCGGAAAAGAAGTTTCAGTTTTAAAGAAAACTGAACGACACGACTTGAAGTTGATGGACTCTTCCCTCCCCAAATCTCGGTAACTGATAAGGTAAGATCTTACTTACCTTTAAAAATAAATGTTAAATGACATAAACACTCTTACTTAAAAATCTGTAAAATATGAAAAGTACACAAATACCCTTACTAACCTAAAATAACTGAAAAGATTTAGACCATCCAAAAAAATAAATCAACAGTCCATAAGTGTCCATATGGTCTCACCTAAAGGGATTGGTCTCATTTGAACCAATCCACACACACACACATATATATATATATATGTATATGTGTGTGTGTGTGTTTTTTCTATCTTCATATACATATATTAATTATTGTTATTATTACTATTATTATATATATATGTGTCAAATAAATTATAGAAAACAAACATCATAAAATTCTAACAGACTCTTCCAACTTTAAACAAGATGCACCTACACACACAATTATCTCTATCATTATTATTATAATAGCTTGGTAACTATCCCACAATTTTATTTCTATTAATCCAACCAACCTGTGTTAAACCGTGAGAAAGCTACTGAAAATTTTACAAACATTCAATGTCTCCATCATCTATGTTGAAATTCAGAAATTGAAGTCAAACTAATTCAAAGAGTTAAGATTAGGGAACTTACTAATTTTAACTGTGCAAACTAGGGATGGCAGCGGGACGGGTATACGCGGGTACCCACCCGTCCAGACCCTAATGAGACGGGTATGGGTAGTCTTTTTTGTATTTGGAATGGGTATGGAATGAGAAATTATTACCCATTTATATACGGGTAGGGTATGGTTTTACCCCTCAGATACCCACCATTACCCGAACCCGTTTACCTCTTACTAACTTTCATTTATTTTTTTCATCTAACATTATACATTTCTTCATAGAAGCCCAACAAAATTTTTTCTTTTGTACAAAGAAGATAAAAAGTTGTCATTTATTTTGACTTTGTGATCATATCAACTCTGTTATATCTTTGTCAGATAAAACTACTTGTCTGATGGTGTAGTTTTATATATTAAATGATGTACCAGACTAACAGTGTTGATTCTATAGTTTTGAGGAATGTATTGTGATTCTTTTGATTTAGTTGATGAATGATGAAAGCTTTTAGTGACTTACAAAATTAAAATGGTTAATAGTTATATTTATTAAGAATTAACATATTAGCATTTTCTCATATAGTAATTAATTTTTGGTAGGGTGCCCATTTAATAGTAAATAAATATTCATATAATTAGAAGTTTTTATATATAATAAATGGGTTTTATGCGGGTACGAGTAGTACACGGGTACCGGGAAATAGATTTGGGATGGTCAGGGATAATAGATGAGTTTCTTAATCGGGTTTGGGACGGGTATGGATAGTATAAATATTATAGGGTTACAGTATGGATAACCTTAAATGAGTGGGTACCCTACCCATTGTCATCCCTAGTGCAAACAACACAACCGATCAAATCTTCTTCTTCACCTAACTTTCTTTTCTTTCCAGCCTTGCCTCTCGATACAGCAAACCCCTCTCCCTCTCACCTTTCTTTTCTTTTTCTCACTCTTTCTCTTTTCTCTTTTCATTTTTCTTTTCTTTTCTTTTTTTTGGCTGAGCGTTCTGTTCTCTTCTTGCTTTTCTTTTTCTTCACCCAGAAATATGTGTCTTGTATGTGAGTTCTTGATAAGTAATTACATAGTATATTTATCCTCATCTAATTGAGGCGGCAATGATGTATATATTATATGAGTAGGTTTCTTGTAAGACCGTCTTACGGATCCTATTCCGTAAGACGGATTCTACTCGCAAACCGCCAGCCCAGCCCACTAGACCACGCGCCCCAGCCCACCCGCCCAGCCCCTCTTATTTAAAAAAAAAAGCTCCACATGGGAATTGAACCCGCAACCTTAATAGACTTAAGTTGGTGTTCTACCACTATACCACTAGTACTTATTGTGCAAATTGGTGTTCTACCACTATACCACTAGTGCTTATTGTGCAAATTTAGTATAACAATTTATATAACCCGTTGCGCCAGCACCCCAGCCACTCTCTTATTTAGAAAAAAAAAAAGAACTCCACAGGGGAATTGAACCCGCAACCTTAATAGATTTAAAGTGGTGTTCTACCACTATATCACTAGTGCTTATTGTGCAAATTTAGTATAACAATTTATATAACCCCATTCATAATACGCCTGGTAATTAAAAAAAAATTAAAAACACCTATAAATGTAAAGGCTAAGAATCGAACCCAAGTCTATTAAAAAAATCATGATACATTATATCAATAAATGGATACTTATAAAAGTGTTACTTTAACTACATCATATTTATTTTTTATTTTTTCTCTTTTTTTGTTCCTATTTTGTAACTGTATTAAGAAATCTGATACTTTATCTCAACAAGCAGATACTTTTACTTATAAAAGTGTTACTTTAACTATATCATATTTATTTTTTATTTTTCATTCTTTTCTTTATTTCTAATTTGTGACTATATTAAAAAACATGATACTTTATCTCAAAACATAGATACTTTAACGTATAAAAGTGTTACTTTAACTATATCATATTTATTTTTTATTTTTTCTTCTTTCTTTCATTTCTAATTTGTGACTATATTAAAAAACATGATACCTTATCTCAAAAAAATAGATACTTTAACGTATAAAAGTGTTACTTTAATATGTTATATATATATATATTTATTTTATTATAATATATTCATAATTTGTGGCTATATTAACAAACATGATAATTTATCTCAAAAAATAGATACTTTAATGTATAAAAGGGTTACTTTAACTCATATATATATATTTATTATAATATATTCATAATTTGTGACTATATTAAAAATATGTTACTTTATCTCAATAAACAAATACTTTTACTTGTAAAAGTATTACTTTAACTCTATCATATTTATTATTCATCTTTCTTTGTATTTATTATTAAAAAATATAATACTTTATTTAAAAAAAACATATATTTTTACTCTTAAAACATGATATTTTGCCTCAAAAAATATATATTTTTACTCATAAAGGTGTTACTTTGACTCTGATATATTTATTTGTCCTTCAATGTAATGTAATATTTAATATCATAAAAATATCATATTTAATATAAAATTTATCACTATTTCCAGCACAATTATCAGTTTTTCAATGGAAAAAACATTAGTTACAAGACTAGAACGAGTACATTAAAAAATCTTATTTTTTGAATATGTAAAAATTAAAGTATCAATGTTCACCTTAAAAGTATCATATTTATTATAAAAGTATCACTATTTTCGGATAAAGTATAATTTCCTATTCAAAGAATTTAAATTTTTAAAATGAAGGGATGATAATGAAGCTTCATATTCATGGATATACTCATGGTTATACAAAATATGCACAACAAGAACCAGTGGCCTAGTGGTAGAACACCACCTTACCTTTATTAAAATCATGGGTTCAATTCCCCTATGGAGCTCTTTTTTATTTAAAATAAGAGGGCCTGGGCGGGTGGGCTGGGGCGCGTAGGCTTGTGGGCTGGGGCGCGTGGTCTAGTGGGCTGGGCGGGTAGTTGCAGTTTTTTTTTTTAAATTGACAGCTCTCAAGCGGGTTTGAACTGGGGCGGGTCGCTGGAGGATCCGTCTTACGGAATAGGATCCGTAAGACGGTCCTATATGAGTTTTTGCCATATTATATTACTAGTAATTCACCTCGTGCGTTGCACGTATATTTTTATTTTAATATTATTATTTTATATTATATATTAACATGAACTGATATTTATGACTTTATTTTAATAGTAATATTCGTATAAGTTTATTAAAAACAAAAATTTATCTATCAATTTTATATTTTTAACTATAAACTTAAATGTCTAATGCAACTCGTTCAGAATTATCCCTCAATTTATGCATGTCTCTAAATTATTGTTTTATATATCCATTCCTTTCTTACACACCTCTCTATAAATAATTATATATAATTTATGAGACATGTATTTCTATATTGTACTTGTACTGTTGAAAAAAATGAATACTTCACATTGTTAATAAAAAATGTAAATTGAGATATTATTCAAAATAATATGGTAGAAAAAATCATGAATAAAATTTAAAAGAAACTATTATGTCATTGATATAAACGTTAGTAGTATTAACATAAATTTTATAGCAATATCATAGTAATCCACTCAAAAAACTTACGAACATAAACATGATATAACTGAAACAGGGTATAGATATAGTACAATTGATATCAATATTCATTCTTTGACATTTATTTTCAATATATAGATGTAAACCCCATGAGTTTTCTCATTTTGATCAATAATGGATTCATGTGAATCGCTCATCAATCAAAAGAAATGATAGAATAAGTTTGATAATCCAAAATATTTTAAATGGAAAATTTATTTTAAAATGTAACATCAATCGATTAATCCTATATAAAAGATTATATAATTTATTTTACAGCAATTTATTTAATGACATTGGTTGACAATATAATTATTAATTATCATATATTGAGTTAACAACACATTATTTTTGTTACAAAAAACCTTATATTGACTTACCAAAGCAAAACACCGTCAATTTTGGATAACTCCAAAATATACATCGGTAGCTATTGATTATTTCATCTTTCAATATTGATTTATTGATTTACCAAAGTGAAACACCAACAATTCTATGATTGTTTTCTAGAGTTACAGTTAATAAACTATAAAAAATAACAAATACGAATTTATTACAGATACCAATTAAGTAATTATATGATTGATTTTATAAGACAATTGTAGTATTAATTGATCATGACAATTATTTAACATCAATTTGATTAGTTTTATTAATCTCATATCAAGATATGAAAGGGATATGTACAACTTTCAAACAATCAAATATTTGTTACCATTTTTAGTTTTGTAAATAATTCAATTGTTTGTTTTTCTTAATTAAGGTAATATATTGTTTTCCAATCACAAACTTATGCACCCTTGGAAATTAAAAAAAAACAAAAAAAAAGAAGACAAAAAACTCCTATTGACAATTATTGTCTTTTTTTTTTTTAAGTTAAAAGGTACGATTTTCTCAATTTTTGTTAAACTTCTTGTCAATTATCCATTGCGTGTAGCATAGTAATATTCGATTAAAAAATATAAATAGATATTCTCAATTTGTTTACCAAATGCTTAGTTTTAAAATTCTTTCAATCAATAGTTGATGGTATCTATAGATTGAATAAATACAATAATAAATAATTATTGTATCTATAGTAATGATTACAATCAATTGTATAAGACAATTATAAGATTGATTATAGAATTTTTAAATTTTCAAATCTCAAAAAATATTACAATCATGATCGAAAACATAATTAGCCAATAAAATATTTATGTCACTAAAGATTCTTGCAATTGACTTACCAAATGAAAGCACAACTAATATTGAATAACTCCAAAACATGCATTGGTTAGGAGAATATTTGGATTGATTTGTCCAAAACTGTATCTTATTTTATATCTTTTCTTTTTTTATTCTTTTTTTTCCCGATTGAGTTGCCTTAGTTATATCATATATATACTAATTTTATCCAATAGTAATTAGAGTTATTAATTATTCTTAATTAAACAAATTATCATTAAATTTGACACCAACGTCGATCAGTGGACCAATTAGAAGATAATTCATTTTTCTAGACTGAACTTAATTAGTATATGTTCACACTTCTGAAAATACCAATATTTCAAAAACAAATATAATAAATAAATATTGCAACAACAATTGAATCAATATGAAATAAAAATCCTGACATTCCTTCAAAAGCATGATATAAAAATCAAACATCTTATTAATAATAAAATATTTTTGAAATTATCCATAAAAAAAGTTCATAATCCAAATTAATTTAAATATAAATGGAATTTGGTAGTAGAAAAAAATATTTCAATCAATATATGAAAGAGATATATACAATATTTCCGAGCAATAAATATTGTTACCATTTTGAGTTTTGTAAATCTTTCAATCAATTGTTTTTCTTAAGCTAATACGTTGTTGTCCAATTATACAATTATACTCCCTTGTAAATGGAAAAAAATGCTCCATTGACCAATTATTGTCTTTTTTGTTAAAAAGCAATACATTATAAATTTTCTAGATTAATAAATCTTTAATCTTAAAGTGCGATTTTCTCATTTTTTTAACCATCTTGTCAATTATCCGCTCACATAGTATTGTCAAATTCGATTAATAAAATATTAATAGATATTGTCTATGAATAAACCGACAATTGTTTTACCAAGGCTCAATTTTAAAAAATTCCAATCAATAGTTCGTTGTATCTATAAGTTTGATTAGAAAAATAATAAATACTATAAAAACTAATAATTGCCGAATCAATACTATAAAACTAATAATCAAAAAAAAAATATTGGCGCGAATAGAAGTTTATATATATGAACAGAAAATGTATGTTGACACAAAAAATATTGACACAAAATATATTGACAGAAAATATGTTAGTATGAGGAATAATAAAAAAACAAATCATACAAAAAAAAGCTTAAAAGAATACAACAAAACTATCAAGATAATAAAAAAAACTCACCAAATAATGTACGTACAAATCTACAATATAGTTTATATAAAAACTCTCATTTATTGTAGAATTCGAGTTCAATACTGTCGATGTTTGCGGGACACTTGATGCAAACGGAAATATAGGTGAATGTGAAGATGAAACCATATTTGGTAGTTATGCTTCGAATTTAGGATCAACAATATCAAAGTGCTTCTCTAATGCAATTTAAGTAGTATAAATATAAGAGGATTTTTAGCATAAATAATAAGCTACCAAAAAAATCTCTGAACACAAAATCAATTGTTAATTAAATGGTGAAAAATACATAAAATCATAATTCGTCTATTTTAACTATTATTAAATAATTTAGAAAAAAATGAATAGTCATCAATATTTAAAACTTGATTAATTAATATTATATTATACAAAATTGCATCGACACTATTGAAACAAATAAACAATATATTTCATGAAGATATGATGTTTATAATCAACAAATCATTGTAATATATATTTAAGAAGAACTGACAAATACTAATATCAATTATGGTAAAATACTATTGATAATTTTTATAATCTATATATTATATATAGATAGAATTGATATTATAGACTCGCTTTTGGTATAAAGTAGGTATACCAAGAATAAAATTTTCCTAATTTTTATACATATAGAATATGAATACCATTTATGATATTTTCCTAATTTATATACAAATAAAGTAGGAATACCATTTACAATCTTTTTTTATAATATTTTCCTAATTTATATAATTACAACGGTTTTCATATAATATTTTCCTAATATGAGAATTTATAATAATTACTATTTATAATGTTTACAATTGTTTCCTAATATAATAAGCAAAAAGAGCGGGAAAATAAAAATTCCGGATTTTTGCTATTATATATATATATATAGATATATACGTGGCCTGTGTGTTTGATATTAATATATTATATGTTCATACTAATTAAATATATATATATATATATCCCACTACATATATGTACAAGTATATATTACATACACATGTATGTATACATTAGTTATATATATATGTTACTTTTATTACATTGTTTTTTAACATGTACAACTAAACATAAAAGTGCGCAAGATGTAATTATAATATGTAAACGAAGGAACCAGTCAATTGAGTTGGTGAGTAGAATCTTTCGGATTTGGTAAATAATGTAAATTGCACATTACATTGTTATTTACACAGAAGGACTAATTTTATTTTCAAATTATGATTTTAAGTCACTTTCTCATATTATTGATATTTTAAATATTTGATTATTTTCTACAAGATACAATGGCATATGATGCTCTTCTTAATCTATTGCATAATCGACCACTTAACAAGTTAGTTAAAATTCAATAACTGGTATATGGTTTAAGGGTTTCTAAAGTCTACCTAAAATTGAAGTGTATCATGCAATATCATTTTTATATCACGTGGCATGTGCACATAATGTGTGTATACTGGTCAAATTAATAATTTGTTGCTCGGGTGTTATATGCCCAGAACAGCCTCGTCAGTTGATCGTTTTCGTCCACGTCATAACTAAAGGTCATTCCTGGACACATATTTTTTTTTCAAGAATTTGTCGATTATCAATTATGCGTCTATCCCACGTATGTATGCCTTCAAGTCTCTTTTGAAATTCTTGAAATCGATCTGTAATGCACCTGCTTGCGAATATCCTCCAACAATCTACCTAAATAAGTGGTGCGTCTTCGCAGCCTATGTTGGCCTTTGAACAATTTATTATTAATTATTGGTGACCAAAATTTAAACTTTGATTTACTTTAAGAAAATGCCAGTAAGATTCTGATGTGAAACAATGTGCGTGGCATTCTTCGAAATGCTTTATTGGGTATGCTATGTCCCCGTGGTTCTAGTACGCAGTTTACTTTGCAACCAATGCGGTTTGAAACTGTCTTGTATTTTCTTGTATGTTAACTGCTTCCTTCTCCATTTCCTGCAGTTGATGTATGTTTGTAGCCCTCTTGGTTACATACAATATACTGCAACCGGATCTCTTGGGGTTTAAATTTTCTAGAGGTGCTTGTTCGTATGTCAAAGCCGCATCTTTTGCCCTAGTCCTTATAACACTGCACACTGTCCTCCAATGTAGGAAATTTCATGCCTATTCGTGGTATTTTATCTTGTTCAATTTCAGTTATCCAGTACTTAGTAGAGCCAGGGGATATTATGATGTATTCTCGTACTTCATTGTGTTGGCTATTTTCATCAAGTAAATCTGCACACAATATTTTATCGTTGTGGCAGTAGGTAGATGTAATATTCATCATATTGTTTTGCACCAATTTCGTAATAATTATGCACCATATATGTACAAATAAGCATCAAATCATAAATGTTTTTTGCCATGGCTATCTAATTGGCACATGTTCGCAAATACCAACTAAATATGCATCGTTTTATTCGTATTTATGCACCACATTATCAATATCTTTATGCTTACATTTTACCAATCCCTATTTTTAATATTTCTGTAATGTGCATAAGTTACACATCAAGATAAGTATGTATCATTTGATTAGCAATTATGCATCAATTATACACTAGGTATGCATCACATTTTCAATGTATGTATCAAAATAACAAAGGTCATTTTCAACATAAGAATGAACCGTGCACTAAGCATTTGGATGAACATAAACACTAAATATGCATCATTTTTATAAAGTTATACATTACGTACACACTATATATGCATCAAAATAAACTAATTGTGCATAGCTTTTTATAAAATTGTGCATTACATATACACTATATATGCATAAAAAAAACTAATTGTGCATCGGTTTTTCCAGTGGACCAAAATTAAGCTATTATTTTTTAATTTACCAAGGTTCAAAGATAAACTAAATGTGCATCGTTTTTTCAAATTATACATAAAAAACTAATATATGTGATTTGTTTGTTATTCAAATGAGTAAATGCATAAACAGGGTTGTTTTTCGAGAATTTGTAGATAATTATGACATATTGTAATATTGTTATTTCGTATCAGAATTACACGTACCAGTTTTGTCGCCTGCAAATTCGATGTTTTCATCTGTATTTTTCCATTGATACGTCACTTTGATGTTGATGAGTAATTGATCTTCTATGGTGTATCTCGCAATGTTTTTGCTCGTTAGATTTTGTTTTTGCCCCAATTTTGTTTTTGCTCCAGTTTTGCAAGAAGAGATGGAGGGAGGAGAGAAGACGATATGGTGTGATTTTGTGTTTTTGTTTTGGAAACGTGATCTCCATCACTTCCATGATTACAGAGCATGATTACGGCAAGACGGATACATGATTTTGTTAGTTACTATTTTGCCATTTTCGTCTCTTAATTGATTGATAAATTATGTAATTTTAATAGGCATCTGGACCATTGATTAAAGGGAGTGGATAGATAGGATCAATCCATATTGTCTTACAGTAAGAGGTTGCCTTACGAGATCCTGTCAGTTGGTCTAACGGGCCAAAATTCGTTTGACGGATCCCAAAAACTGATTCAGTGATGTTTTTATTTTATTAGCAAGGACCGATATTAGCAGTCCATCTGAAAAGTATTAGCAGATCCCCTAAAAAGTATTAGTATGTAGTTCACTTGAAAATATTAGTTTTGTAATATTGAACAGCGATATAATATCACCAGAGCACTGAAAAGTATTAGGCTTCTATCTGAAAAGTATTAGTAGTCTCTCTTTAAAGTATTATTACGTACTTCACTTGAAAATATTTAATAACCTCCTAAAAAGTATTAGTTTTTTCACGTCAAAGTATTAGTAGTCCCCGTGAAATGTATTAGTTTTGCTTAAGAAAAATATTTAGTAGTCCCCTTAAAAATATTTAGTAACCTCTCTCAAAAGTAGTAATTTTTCCACTAAAATATATTAGTGGTCACCCTGGAAAGTATTAGTAGTTTCTCTCAAAAGTACTTAGCAGTCCATTAAAAAGTATCGAGTAATTATCTGAAAAGTATTAATAATCTGTCCGAAAAGTATTAGGTTTTCCTTTAAAAATATTAGTAGTTCCCACTTTAATATTATCTTGATTTTTTCCACTTGTATTTCTTTTTCTTCTTCATCCCTCTTTTTCCTTCTATCTTCTCCAAAAATATCACACACCAATTTATGGTTTTTCAACACTGTTACAAGTGCACTTATCTCCCTTCTCCATCTGCTTATTTGTTCTCTTGTTGGTTTTCTTACAGTGTCAACCGAAAAGCTTTTTCAAGCTATCTTTAGAATTACTTTCGAGATTAATAATCCTTGATTTTACTTCCTTTCCTTTGTCTTATATACTTATCTTTAACATTGCTCTTTCTCTTTAATCTCATAGGATCTCACCCCACCCTGTCCACTTCTTTTCTGCTCTCTTCATGCTAGATCTTTTTTCGCTTTTCGTTTTCAATGCAAATCTGAAAATAATAAGAAACCCTCTATTTTCTACTATGTTACTACAGTGAGAAAAAAAACCATGTTGTCTAGTAGGATAGTCAAATACACCGATCGATGTTGACCCGAATGACTCCTCCTTTGATCAAGAGGACAATTGAAACGACAAAGAGTCAATAACTTAATAAATAGATCAAATCCAGCCATGTTGTGGGTTGAGGTCCGGTATGGGGTAGAGTTTATGGATTAGATCCGTCAGACGGTCTAACATGAGACTTGCTCAATATATATATATATATATATATATATATATATAGAGAGAGAGAGAGAGAGAGAGAGAGAGAGAGATGTGATTTGAAAAAGTTAGTATTTCGCTGCTTTAACAATCTGGTTCTTGTGCAAAGAAAAAATATTTATCAGTTATGGAATTATTTGTTTGTTTATTTAGACATTAATTAAGTTATCAATTACTTTACTTAGATTAATGCCAAAGCCAGAGATACAAATAATTCTTTTATTTATGTGCATATCAGGGGATAATCATAGGGGGAATTTTTAAAGTACCCACTATGGATAGTGAGTATTCTTTTCTACTCATAGACATAAAAAAACTTTTTTCTACCCAATTTGACAAAAATGCCCCTCCTTTAATTTGAAGATTTTGAATTTTGAAACTGATGATTAATGTATTCCTTGAAAATTGTGTACACTCCCCCCCCAAATACAAACACACCTATGTATAAAATCGTATACCCATATCGTGCCATATCGTGCGAACCCCCATGTACATATACATATACATATCATGCCCAAAATCGTGACATATCATGCATATCGCGCATATCATGCCAACCTATATCGTGCCACATCATGCCATATCGTGCCGTATCGTGCCAACCTATATCGTGCCCAAAATCGTGTCATATCATGCATATTGTGCCAACTTATATCGTGTCATATTGTGCCATATCGCGCATATCGTGCCAACCTATATCGTACCCAAAATAGTGTCATATCATGCATATTGTGACAACTCCTATCGTGTCATATCTTGCATATCGTGTCGTATCGTGCCAACCCCTATCGTGCCCAAATCGTGCCCATATAAAAAAAAAACGACAATTTATTTAAAAAACAAAAAAAGAATCGCAGTTATTTTAAAATCAAAAAATTAGGTTCATTAATTTAAATTCATATTTCTCTTAGGGTTTTGCTTGGTGGAGTGAAAACCTAATCAGAGGAGATCTACTACCGGCGTGTAGGATTTTACCATCAAGGTTCTCTGAAGAACCTTTGGTGATTTCAAAGATCTGTGTTTCAATACATCATCTATGGATCACGAGAAGATTTTGCAACGGATAGCCAATATAAAAATATCGAAGAAGATGGACAATACTACAGTAACCCTAGAACAGGATTTACGGAAAAAGGGGGAAGCGCGCATAGCCAGTTGCTTGGTGGCTAAGGTACTATCGACGAAATTAATTAATAGAGACACATTTTGCCAACACATGCCTCGTATCATTCAGGTGACCAAGAGGATCGAAATCGAGGTGGTAGGAGAGAATCTATTCATATTAGAATTCATGAACCCTACGGACAGAATCAAGGCATTAAGGGGAGGGCCATGGCACTTTTTCAGTAATCTTATTCTTTTTCAAGAATTGAGGGGAGTCCAGAGCCCGGAAACATTGGATTTCTCGACGTGGGATGTATGGGTTCAATGCCACAATATCCTTGTGGCGTACATGCAGGAATAAGTCATCCAGCAAATTGGAGAAACGATCGGGAAAGTTATTGACATCGATAAAGGGGATCGTGATGTTATTCTGGGGAAATTTTCAAGAATTAAAATCCAAATAGAGATCTCTCAACCGTTAAAGAGCCATATCATAATAAAGGAGTCCGACGACAATGACGAAATTTATGTACTCTTAACGTATGAAAAGTTACCGGATTTCTGCTATTCTTGTGGTAGGGTGGGCCATACATGGAGAGAATGTGGTTAAACCGAGAAAGGGACGGATGTGTCGAATATGCCATACGGCAATTGGTTAAGGGCGAGTCTGTTAGCGGGGCATAATAGGAAGAAATAAGAGGATGAGACAGCAACCCAGCGACGATCACAGGGTTTGAAATCTCCTCCCATAAATAGGAGAAGTGAGACTCTTGAGATACGGGGATTGTTACTAGAGGAAGAGGATGCAGAGAAGGGCAGAAATAGTGATGAAAAAGAACATCGTTCGGGGGATAGTTCGGTGCTTATACCGGTGGGTACTAAAAAGATGGATGAGGTCATGAACAACCAGACTATGGAGATGAGCCAAATAATCCCATTGGAAACAGATAACAACACCATCCCCACTAGCCCACAAAATATCTCGGATCTATCGACGGGGCGCAGTCCTAAAACATGGAAAAAAAGAGCGAGGAAGCAGGGAGCAACAACAAAACCCCTTAAGACTACTGATAAAGGGGTTAAAAGAAATATATGAGAGTTGGAGGATTTAAATGAGGGATTTGGAGAAGCGAGGAAAAAATTGCACATTGGGAATATAGATGAATTGACAAACCAGTTCGCATGGTGTGCAGATAGCTTAATGGACTTGTTATGGCAGTCCATTTGTGCATGGTGTGCAGATAACCAGTTCATCCCCAATATCACGTCGTATTCGGAGATAGGTAATAGGATTAAATCGGCGGAAAGTTTATCTCAAAGAATCTTAACCGCATGCATTATAGATAATATCATTATCCGACTTGCACCCATAGGAGTTGACACTTCTAAACATATATGCATATGTTCCATGCATGCATGCGGTTTGTGTACAAAATGCGGTGCAACAAATGAATCGTTGATCCAGGGTCGTACAATATTTTAGCGTAGTGGTTAGATACTAGTAGCGTACCTTCCACCACATCTGTTGCCTCCGGAGCCTCCTGTCCGGCTAGTGCAAAAGCTCGAGCGGGCATCCTAGCCCGATTACCCTGGCCATTTCCCGGCTTCTGCGGCTGCGTCTGTTTTGTTCGGTCATCGTACTTCGGGCAATCTTACAGCTAGTGCTGATTACTACCACAACGCGAACACCTTCCTTGTTTACGCCAACAGTCGTTGGCAGTATGCCCCGATTTCTGGCAATGTGCACACACTTGACCCGGCTTTCCTTGTACTGGTATCTTTCCCTTATCTGTCTTATTAACTGGTCCCTTCTGAAACTTAGCAGGCGGTTTAGATGGTTGTCCCACAGCTGTCCTCTTAAGACTGTTCGATGGCCTATTCTGCTGAATCTGTCCCAATACGGTTCGATCCCGACTCAATGTGGAGAGTTGCCTTTCACCGCGGTGAGTAGGTTGTCGATTCAACATCAACATCCTATTGTTTTTTATGAAGTTCCGCCTCAATCCTCGAGTGAACTTGTAAAGCTTATCCTCTTGATCGATTGTCCCCAGGCATACTTGGACAATCGGTGAAATCGGACTCATCTTGAGCTACAAAAGTTCCCTTGCCTCAATCTGTGGAATTCATCTCGGTGCGCTTCTTTTTCACAACCCGTGGAATGTCTGCTCATTGAACTCGGCTAAGAAATTTCCCATGTTCTGCTACCCTGTCTGTTCCCATCTCCTTTCGATTGCCCTCCACTGAGTCTCACGGCGGCCCGATTCCAGGATTTAAATACGGCGAGTGTGACTTTCTGCTCATCTGAGTATTGGAGAGCATTGAAGATGTTCTCCAACTTTTCTACCCATTCTTCTGCCTTCAAATCGTTCGGTTCTCCTAAGAAGGCTGGTGGGTCGAACTGCAAAAATCGCTCTAACATGCGATCGTGCCTCTCTGGCGGGTTCGGGAGCATGGGGTTGAGGCTATGTCTGTTGCCTCATAAAAACCAGTATTTGCTGTAAGGCTTGTGCGGTCAAATTGTCTCCTGCAGCAGGTGGAGGAGGCGGTGGTAATTCAGGAGAGGGTACCCGATCATCATCCCCTCGTGGAACGCACGAGGTCTCCCACGTCCTCGATGTTCGGCCTTTCTGGTCAAACAAACTAAGGCGGATCAATCAAAGGCAAAGGAAAGATAAGAAGAGAATAAGGAAAGAAGGAATAAAGAAAGTCAGTCAAGAATCAACTAAGTCAAAACAAGTATGACTATGGAACCTCAAAATATGTGTTCTAACTTAGTTCAAACATCAATAAGGCGGTTCTATGCCAATTTGAAATCGATTTCACACTTAATTGGTCAAGTCGCGGTACTATCCAAAACACAGACCGAGGGTCCTATCCTGGGTCAGCTCGGTGTAAGTTTCCATCTTACTAGCCGAGCTCTGATACCACTCTAACTGTCACGCCCCAAACGGGACGCGACGACGATCCACAACTTAAATACAATAACCAAATAGTCCGGAAAATATCAACGAGAACCCAATGAAACAGAGTCTAAATAGCGTGAAATAAATAACAAGTACGAATACAACTTACAGTCCACAATCCATCACCCAAATTACACACCAAGATCAACCAAATATAACAACTTAAAGTCAAAGGGTCCTACGCCCTTGATTAAAACCTAATAGAAAGAAATACAAGAGTCCAACAACAAACACATGATAAGAGTCCAATCAACAACAAGAAGTAAGTAAAATCCAACAAGCGAAGTACAAGGTCTCAATCCAGGGCGGTTCCGCATCTTCAACGAAATCCTCATCTAAGGTTAGAAAATAGGTGGGGATGAGACATAAATCTCGATGGATGGGGTGATCGGTGCGGTGTGGCGCAATATAGTTAATGTGAGAAAACAGTTATATGAAAACGCGCGTGAGTATGATACATGAATTCACACACCAGATTCATAAGCGTCGTGATAAAAATATTTAAATAATATACTTATACAGTTCAAGAAAACAGTTCATGGTCACACTGGCACTATGTGATTCAGTCAAGACAGGAAGGATTGCGTACGGAAATGTAACGCCAATCCCATGCAAAGCAAATAATGGTTGTGTACGGATTTGTAGCGCCAACCAATGCAAAACAAGTAGCGGTTGCGTACGAAAAATGTGTTAGGAATTTTATTGTTTAGATTTTGATGAATGCCATGTAAAACTTAGAATAGAAAGTTGGCACCCCAATTCTTGTTGTAAAATGCATTGTAATGAATAGAGTGGCCAAGCTGAGTTAAGTCACCTACGCCCTAACATGCAAGAAGACAATCGAAGACTTGAAGGAAGACTCATTGCTGAAAACAGTGAGTATGGCAAAGAAGAGTAGATGGGAACTCTATCAAGAAGCGGTGAGATGAGATGTGAGTGGAGCATCACTCAAGTCAACTCAAGAAAAGCCAAGTCTCAAGTTGAAGTGACGAAGAGTCATCCATGATTGGAAGCTGACTCTAAGTCACCCGAGGAAAGCAAGGAAATGCGGTCAAGTCGAGATAATCAGAAAAGATCCGTTGCACGAAATCAAGAGAATTACTTAAACAAGTAATATCTCCATACCACCTTTCTCGAGTGCTCAGTCCCGCGTGCAAAAGGAATGAACCAATGGGAAGCACTACACCGTGTCGAACTCGAAAAGGTGAAAGAACAATTCATACGAGGAAATGGCAATTCCAAGAACTGCAACAAGACAAGCCAACGACTGCAAGTGACTTTCAAAAATAAGCCTATCTCTTCAACGGGCAAATTTTTGAAAGTTCACTATAAAAGGCTGAGGAGTTTGTTTGAGAAACAAGGGATACATAGATGACACATATGTGAGATATACAAGCATATTAGAAAAACTGAAATATTCTCAATCCTCAAGCCTACATTACGAAGAACATCAATCCAACACTCACCTGTGAAGGAAAGATAACTTCAATCAGCTGAAGAGGAAAATACTAAAAACAAGGGGTCTACATTCCAGGAAGGATTGTAGGAAGGTTCAAAGTTGAGCCAAGTCTTAAGCTTTTGGAGGGCTTCGTGATCAAATCCAAAGAGCTTGAGCAAGTGAGTCAGTAGTAGCAAAGCGCAAAACCCTGTGAAGAAGCCGAGTCGTCGAGAAGCCACCGAGTGATCAAGGCGTCTCACTAAGTCCCAAAGGATCAAGTCACCGTGTGTGATCAAGACTTGTATCCGGATATTACCACTTTGTAAACCGATCATTACTTAGTGGATTCCTCCGGAGTTGGAGAAGAGAGGAGTAGAAGAATTACCCCATCTTCGAACCTCTATAAAAATTTCATTGTGTCATTTACATTTCAAAGACTTTAATTCTTGCAATTTTAATCGCTTATATCTGTGATAAATTTGCTATCCACTTGATAAATTATAAGTACTAAACCAAGCACTAAACTCTTACTTAATCAAACTTAAGGGTGTTAAGTCTTCCGCTGAAAACAAAACCACGGTCAAGTTAATTTAGCTAGCTAACCGAAAGTTACTCCATCAACAAAATTTCGATTGAGTTTGTTGAGTGATTAACTCTACCGAGTGACTAAGTTGGTCGTCCATCAAGGACACAAAATGTGTAAGTATCAACTCTGTAGATTTAAAAGGACTAAATCAAAAATTTGGTAAGGTTTATTCAACCCCCTTCTAAACCTTACACTTACACCCCTTGGGACCTACAAGTGGTATCGGAGCGGTTGGTTCATTGAACCCTCCGCACCGGCAGTTACCGAACTAGATCTCCAAACTTTTCAAAATATGCTTTAGTACTTAAACTTTCAAAACTCTTCTTTATCATTAAAAGTTATTATCATGGAAGCAAATTTGACCCGCATCCCTATGTTCACTATTGAAGAATTTGATGATTGGAAAATTCGTATGCGAGCTCATCTATCAAAGATTACATGATGAGATGTGGATAGTGATAGAAGATGGGCCTCCGCAAATATTAAAGGTGAACACAAATTGTCGAAGAGTTGCGGTGAAGGAGAAGAAGATGTTGCTCTAGACCCAGTCATGGTTGAAAAACCAAGAACCGAGTGGACAAATGATGACGAAAAAAGATATAACCTGGACAATGTAGCCAAGGACATCCTCTACAAAACCTTGGACAAAGCCATGTTCAACAAAGTCAAATCATGCAAAACGGCTAAAGAAATGCGGACAAGTGACATTGATTGTGAAGGCTCGGAGCAAATCAAAGAAAACAAATTATCGGTGGTCAGTACATAAATTTGAGAACTTCAAAATGATCTCGGGAGAGAACCTGGATCAACTAGACGCTTCGGTTCACGAAATCACAAATGAGTATGCGCACTTGGAAAGGAATATACACGAAGAAATGTGTATGAAGATCCTAAAAGTCTTCCACCGAACGAATGGGAAATGAAGGTCATGGCACCGAGACATTCCATGGACCTATCAAAGACATCCAACCATGAGTTATTCTCGGACCTCAAAGCCTACGAGTTTGAGCCGAGAAGAAAAGACCGAGGAAGAGACAATTTGTACCCCAAAACAAAATTGCTCTAATTGTTAAAGATGGGAAGAGAGCGAGGTCAAAGAGGTCATTGACCCGAAAGAAATAATACGATGGTTAAAAGATTTAACAAGTTCTTTAATAAGAACTACAAGAGAGGAAAGGGTGAATCTTCCGTAAGACACTCACTCCCTCCAAATCAAGGGATGATAGGCCAACCAAGAGAACAGATCATCAAAAAGTTGAGTATCAAAGGTGACAATCCAAGAATGGAAAGAGCTGATCAAAAGGTTGAGTATCTATGTTGGAACTGTAGACAACCAGGTCACTATGCCATTGATTTGTCCATATCCTGTAGTCAACAAGTACGGGGATGAAGAAGAAAAGGAAGATCTTCAGAGAAAGAAGACAAGAAAAGAAAAAGGCAATGATGGTGCTGAGATCACTGAAAAGACCAAGTCAAGAGAGACAATGATTGAGAGAGCAAGCGAAGAAGGCGACTACTCAAGTGACTCAAGAAGCCTTGATCCGCTTGATGGCCAAAGAACAAGATCAAGAAGATGAGGTACAATCTAACTCAACAAACTCGGACACTAGTGATAGTGAGATCGTGACACACACACTTTATCACCCACTCGATCTTTATGATTCATTAGGCAAAATGATGAAAGATTTTGAACACATTAAATCCTCACACACACTATTGAATGAGGAAAACACTACTCAAAAGTCAAAACTCAAAGTGACTAAGGAGCCGAGTACTCTAAGTCAAATAGGTGATGAGAATGAAAGTTTAAAGGTTTGAAAATGCTAAATTAGTAGCGAAAATTGCTTTGCTATAGAAAAGAGGAGAATGACCTCAAGAATGTTATTGCCTCATTCACTAAGGCATCTAAATCATTGGATGATCTTATCATGAGTCAAAGAGAATGTGGAGACAAGACAGGCTTAGGATTTAATTCCTCTGTGCTTTATGTCAAACCTCAAAAGTAATTTTGGAAAAAGGATCTTCAAGTCATGAAGAGTCCGAAAAATCCAAAACTCTAAATGTTGCACACACATTCACTCCAAAGCACAATAACAAGCAAACGGCCTTGGTTACAAAGGAAAAGGAAAATGATTGAGTGTCTTTGAAAGACAAATTGAGAAGAGATTCAAATGAGTCCTCAAAAACTCCTAACGAAAATACTCGTAAAAAGGAAGCGAGCTACCAAAAATCCCAAAAATCCATAAAAGAAATACATATGATGGGAATGGTAGAAAATATCCAAGCCAAGTGATTGGGATAATGTGAACTATCGGATAAACTTATGGAATATAAGCCCAAATGGCAAAGGCCAAGAACTCAAAAAGGCCATTCCAAAAGTATAAGAGCTTTCATCAAAGACACCTATGCACCTAAGCATCACACTCAAAGTCACCACAATTACCCAAGGAAGGCAATTGCTAAAACACATATGCAGGCATACGACAAAAGAGACAATTTGTATGAACCTAGAATCCCCAAGCAATTTGCGAAATTAATTATGATTATGGTATCGATAGATGGCAACCCCTTAGAGTCAAATCATTTGGCTATAAGTTGGTTGGATCATCTTACAATTCTAACCCCTCGGGACCCGCAAGTATGGGTACCTAAAACTTAATTTCCTTGATTGCGAGTTCAAGGAACAGTGAAGTGCCAAGGAACCTGGTACATGGATAGTGGCTCATTTCCCGGACACATACACGACAGAAACAAGAAAAATCTGTCAAAATTCAAGGAAGTTAAAGGAGCAAAAGTCATATTTGGAGGAAATGAAGCTCCTGGTGAAATAAGAGGCATTGGAACCATCAAGAGGAATGGATTAGAAATCACAGACGTTGCATATGTTGAAGGACTCAACTTTAACTGCTAAGCATCATCAACTCTCAGACAAGGGTTACAACGTTGGATTCAACATGGGAATATGCCAAATCAAAGATATTGAATCAAATGAAGTTGTCTTTGCGCAATGTAGACAGAAAAATATATATGTAGTGGATTGGTCAATCGCAACACCCAATGACTGCCTACTAGCAAAAAGCACAAACAATCAAGTTGGTCACAACAAAAGCCGAGTCACCCGAATTTCAAAACAATTAACAAGTCGGCAAGAAGTCATCTTGTAGAAGGACTTCCGGACTTCGATATACAAGAAGGAGAGTATATGTGATGCATGTCGGGAAGGAAAGCAAATCAAATCGTCATTCAAAGAAAAGACATGCCCATCCTCAACAAGAATATTACATCCGCTTCATATGGATCTATTTGGCCCATGGAACCAAAACCGGATAAGTGGAAAGAAATACACCTTGGTGGTAGTAGATGACTATTCAAGATATACATGGACAATATTCATGTGCAAGAAGAAAGAAACTCTACAAAAACTACCACAAATGATGAAGAGGATTCAAAACGAGAAGAGTCAAACCATTATCAAAATAAGATCGATATAGAGAACCGAGTTTGTCAATGGAATAATAACTCAATATTGTATTGAGAATGGTATTGGTCATGAACTATCGGCAGCAAGGACTCCACAAACAGAATGGAGTTGCGAAAAGAAGAATAGAACCCTCAAAGAAGCGGCAAGGACCATGTTAGGTGAAGGGGGTTACCAAAAGATTTTGGGCTGAAGCAATCAACACAAACTTGCACACCCAAAAAAGCAGATGTATGATAAATAGACAAATGACAAAGACTCCTATGAGATCTAGACTGGAAGAAAACCAAATGTTGCATATTTGAAATATTTGGATGTAAATGCTTCATCCACAACAATGACAAAGACAATCTAAAGGCTTTTGATGCTAAAGGCGATGAAGGTATCTTCATAGGATACTCACCAAAGCAAAGCCTGAAAAAAAAAAAAAACTCAACAAAAGAACTATGGTTACGAAGAATCCATTCATGTAGTATTCGATGAGCCAAAGGTAAATGGAGAAGACATTGAAGAGTCACCGATAAGTTCAATCATCCAACCATATAGAAGAATCCTATCTTGTGACGAAGCCGGAATCATCAATTCGTAAGAAGATGAGATAGTGAATCTCAAAAACAATGGAAAATTTGCGGCTAAGTGATAACGAGAGAGGCGACCCACAAAAGAACACACAAATTGCAAGTCGATCAATCCGGCTAACTTACTCCAACTTTGATGTAAGATGGCCGAGAGACCATCCACCGAACTTGTCATTGGAGATATAAGAGAAGGTGTCAAAACAAGATCTAGAACTCAACAAGAAGCCATGTTCACATGCTTCATCTCGCAAATAGAGCCCAAAGATGTGTCCCAAGTATTGGACGACACACATTGGATTCAAGCTATGCAAGAAGAGTCAATCGGTTTGAGAGAAATAAAGTATGGGAATTAGTGCAAAGACCCATACATCAAAATATTATTGGAACCAAATGGGTGTTCGAAATAAGATGAACGCGAGGAAGGTTACTGTGGTAAGAAACAAAGCAAGACTAGTAGCCAAAGGATATTGCCAAGAAGAAGGGATAGATTTTGATGAAACATTTGCCCCTGTAGCAAGATTGGAAGCTATAAGGATGTTTCTTGCCTATGCGACTCACAAGAATTTCATTGTATATCGATAGATGTAAAAAGTGCATTCCTAAATGGTTTATTGGAAGAAGAAGTGTATGTTGAACAACCTCCGGATTTGAACAGAAGACTCTTGGAGATAAGGTATACAAACTCAAGAAAGCTCTGTATGGATTGAAAATCAGGCACCCGAGCATGGTATGATACCTTGTCACAATTCCTAACTCGAAAATGGATTCACAAAAGGAAAAGTAGATAGAACACTTTTCGAATTCAAGACAAGAAGAGTATTCTACTTGTTCAAATATATGTTGATGACATCATCTTTGGATCCACAAACAAAGAGTCGTGTGAAAAGTTTTCAAACCTCATGCAAAGTAAATTTGAAATGAGCATGATGGGAGAGAGCGATATTCTTCCTTGGACTCCAAGTGAAACAAAGAAGGATGAAACCTTCATAAGTCGGACAAAATACACCGGAGATTTAATGAAAAATTTGGTATGGAAGAGAAGTCTTCCGAAAATCCCAATGAACACATCGGTCAAAATGGACATGGATGCGGATGGCAAGCCTCAGAGATCAAACAAGATCTGAGCACTTATTGGATCAACGCTTCTATCTCACAAAGAAGCATGCGGACATCACCTTTCTTTGTAGGTGTATGTGTAAGATTTCAATCTGCTCCAAAAGAAAGCCATATGACAAAGAAACTAAGAGAGTATTGAGATACTTGAAAGGAAGCCAAGAAGAAGGGCTTATGGTATCCAAAGGAAGGTGGATTCAAGCTAATTGGCTATTCGATTCTCGACTATCTTTGGATGCAGAGTTGATAGGAAGAGCACTTGAGCACATGTCAAATGCTAGAAACAAAGTGATTTCCCGGTTTAGCAAGAAGCAAAACTCAATAGCCACCTCTACAAATTGAGGCGAGAATACATATGGGCAAAAGCAAAAGTGCCCAAGTCCTATGGATGAGACAAAGAAATGAGAGACTATGAAATTGAGGAAAAAGAAATTCCAATCATGTGTGATAACACAAGTGCAATTGCAATTACTCAAAATCTGTGTTGCATTCAAGAACAAAGCATATTGATGTCGAGATATCACTTCATAAGAGATCATGTTGAAAAGAAAGATATCATCCTGGAATATATTTCAACCGATAAACAACTAGTGACATCTTCACAAAACCATTATGTGAGTCAAGATTTGAAGAACTCAAGCACGAGTTGGGGTTAATAGAGTGAGTGACACTCAGGCGAATCAAAGAAGAGAAATGGAACAGAAAAGGGGTGAAAAAGAGTCAAAAACAAAATCACCAAGAATCACCAGATCGAAAAAGACAACTACACCGAGTCGGTGATAGCTTTGAGTCACTAAGAGAACTGTGAGAAGTAGAGTTAAATCGGCTAAGGGATAAGCTGAATAATTTATGAGCAAAGTGACAAAAAACGGCTGTCGTTTTGACTAAGCGGGAATGTTTTAAGAAATACGTCAAAGACAATGATGATGTGTACAGACATAAAGCCGCACACCAAGCTTATGATTGGATATAAATGCTTTGCCGCATTAAATACGAGACATGAAATGCTAAATAGGCGTGCATAATCTAAGCCGTTGATTTCGATCACATTTCAAAACCACCCGCACGTCCTTTCATAAACCATATTTAAACCATTTTCGTCCGTTTTCTCTCTCACACTTCTAAAAACTGTTCACTTCTTTCTCTCAAAAGCAAAGGCAAAATTCTCTCGAAACCCTATCTATCTTCAAGTCAATTTCTCGAGTTTTCTTCGATATAATCCTGAAAAATGGCACCAACTTATGACTTTACCAAGTTAGGAAAGCAAATCCACACCTCTACGGTGGATTTCGAAACGGAATAATGAAACAGGGTCCGACGACACCCTAGTGAAGAAAATCGCTGAAAAGTTAAAACGTCCGTCTAAAAAACATTTACGACGATAGAATACCCGATGACATATATGGAGGAGGTCGCACAATTCTACGTGAATGCCGAGATTCACGATGAAGGAATCAAGTCATCTGTTCACGGAAAGCGGTGACTATCTCTCGCGAAGATTTGGTGACCACTTACTCACTACCGGCGGAAGGAGCATCGAGATTAACGGCTGATGTAAACCTGGTTGATGCTTGGAAAGAAATAGCCAAGCGACTTTGCCGATAAAATTGTGTTTACAAAGAAACAAGAGATCTAAAAGGGAGGACTATCACAAGTTGTTGGACATAGTTGCCAAATGTATCGACATCAAGTTTGGCGGCTTTGACCAACTGTCAAAGGCAAAGCCGATTGTAATGGCTGCAATCATCGCAGAAAAAAGAAGATAAATCCGAGTTTGTCTTACAGAGACTCTGCCCGAACGTGGGAACAAATCCTTCAAAGAAGATGGCACATTTGGAGGATCCTAGGATATGGCCTAGTGATTGGCGGCTAATGGAGGTGAAAGGAGTCCTCTTAGACATGGGAAGGCATTCCATGTTAACAAGAGGATGTTCGAGCAAACCTCTCAGCGCACAAGAGAGCTTACGCCAAGAGAGCGACACCGATGAAGGGAATCACCGACCCGAAGATACAAAATTGTTTCCTCTCCGGCCAAGAAAAAAGCTGCCCTGCAACTAAGAAAAATCCGCCCCAAAGAAAGAAAACCAAACATGCTCCTCGCCCGCAGCGAGTCACCGCCCTGCGCAGCCGTGTCTCCTGCCCCTGCAGAGCCGGCGGTCGAGAAGGACTCACAAATACCTTCTCCGATCGTCAAAAGAGGAGAACCGAGAAGCCACGACGGCCCGCTCCCGAGAAAAAGACACCAAAGACGCCCAGCCAAACTCAAGACTCGAGAGGACACCGTCTCTCGAACTGAAATCCCTCCGTACAAACAAGGAGACGAAGAAGAATCATCAAGCGAATCCGGCCCCGGAGAAACCAAATGAGTCGATTACTCACTAGAGAAAGATACCGGAGATCATCGGAGAAGTAGAGTCTCCGGATGTAGTTGATGAAACAAACGGAAGTCTGTCGAAGGCGTCAGCCAGGCAACCCGAAGACACAGCTTGTAATTCACACAAATTAAGCACAAGAAGAACTCTCGAGAGCGGTTAGTGATGTAATGGTCCTATCTCCACCTTACCCGGACATCCAAAATCGTCTGCGTGAGTGGAGGAAATGGAAGTTGAGTAAGTCAAAGGAACAGTTCAACGGCCCGAGTTTATAGAAGAAGAAGAGGAACTGCTAAATTTCCTTGGACTAAAAATCGCGCCTGACTTGATGAAGACAAGCTCGCTTAGACATCCTGCAGATTTACAAGGAAAAGGAGAGAGAAAAGCAAAGCCGAGGAAGCCGAGGCACGTGAGAAGGCAAGCATCGCCCTATCTCCTAAGACCACGAACACACACATCCTCTCCTTGATGTCTTCTCGGGCAAAGTGATGAGTATCCAGAGAATGCTATCACGCCCCGACGTAAGAGTTGCAAAATGCAGCAAGCATTGCCGCGAATCAAGAATCCTTCACGAGCAAAGATTGATGGAGG
This sequence comes from Rehmannia glutinosa, assembly GCA_016081115.2. Taxonomy (NCBI): domain Eukaryota; kingdom Viridiplantae; phylum Streptophyta; class Magnoliopsida; order Lamiales; family Orobanchaceae; genus Rehmannia; species Rehmannia glutinosa. The sequence continues at coordinate 231,228 of JABTTQ020002497.1, read as the reverse complement.
GACCAGGAGAGTCCTCGAACACACCGAAATTGATCCAATGGGAGTGGTTCAAGAAATCGCCAATGTTGTTCTTTGCTACCACTTCCCCACTCACTCGGAAGAAGGCAATAAGGAACTGGCGATGAAATGGGACAATGGGGACCCCAAATCGAGCAACCCCTATTGAAGGTGTGTTACCACCTGCCCCAACTTGAACAATCAATCGAAACAATGAGCTTGGAGACGAGTGACCCCATTCCAAGTCACTCACCGGTGCGCGCACCGAGGGGAAAACTCCTCCACCGCAAAGGCAAGGTCGGAGGATGCTTTGCAGATGACTCCACAACGAATCAAGGAGGCGAAGTAGAGAAAATACAAACACAAGAAGAAGAACAAAGTTGCCATCAACGAAGCTCGAGATAGTTGAGACTGTCTCACCGAGGTGCCAACCGCTCGAAAAGGCTAATGACGCTGCGATGCAATCGAGGCACAGAGATGGAACGCCCGGGAGTTAACACTGGCGATGAAAGTGCAATCCATAGGTTGAGACTCCAATGGATGCCACCGCAGAAGACCCTAAGACAGGTACCCGACACGTCGAAAGGGAGGACTAAACTCGCATTAAAGAGAGACCGCCGGAGGTAATGAAGGCCCACGGGAGGTTGAGACTTCCCTGGGGTAAAGAAGTCAAGTAGAGAACATCCCTCCCGCTATAATCGACCCATCCGAGAAGGAGATAAAGCGCACTTCATGATTCCCAGGATAATCCCGATGTATCCTTTCTCGGATCGGCGAAGAAAAGTTCGAGTCATCCCCATGCGAATCCAAAAGACTCAATTGCGGATGTTCCAAGCACGAGTAATTCGATCCCAAGACTACTCATCAAACCTTTAACTTTGATGATGAGCCACCAATGGAAATCTCATCATCGTCCGATGACGCTACGATAAGGCCGAGACCATCTACGATTGGAAAAATCACCGAGACCAACGAAGTCAAGTTAAGACAATGAGCTCAAGATATCGAGACCAACGGCCGTTGAGACAAACAGGCTCGAAATCGGGACTACTTCACAACAAAACCCAGTGAACAAGCATCCACCGAGCAGCTCCTCAAGTCTGCAAAGGATCGATTCCCAAAAGAACTTCACGCGCACCGCTCATCATCGAACATCCTGGTTAGCGGCAATGAATCTTTTGTAGAATCTTTCCGTTTTCACCGAGATACGAGAACTCCACGAAGAGTCGAAAAAAAGCGAACAAGCACGCTATAACAAACCAGCTCTGTTCTTCCATCGTGACACCATTGTTCCAAATGATTATGATTTTGATGTTTGCATGGCCATCGCCTTCAATGAAGAAGAATCACCGAAGTTCGAGTAGTGTTCAAGGCACTATTTGGTTTGAGGTTGAACGAATGGAGAGGCATCGCCTCTTTGGATATGCGATCGGACAACAGAGATGCCACCCTTTACAAAATTTACTTGAGAGGCATAACAATCGAGAATCGAGAGAATGGTGGCAACAAAGAAGAAACAATGCGTGTGGAACAAGTGAGATACTTCAGGACATTGTTCAACAAGTGCTAGTGTGGAGAGTCGAAAATGCTTGATGCAAAAACGGGCGAGAGAACATATTGAGCACATGCATGAAGCTCATACTCGCCGAGATAAAGCTTACTCTTTGCGTGAGCGTATCGAAATTTAATGATCTACGGCGTTTGGAAGAACACATGACTAGAAAATTCAGCCTTCTCATTTGAGATGAAGTCGATTTCAAAGTCCAACGCTACTCGATCCGAATTCGTCTTTGCTTACAACGTAGCGGACTTGAAGCGAACTCGACTATCCGCAGCTCGACTTCATGCTTGCCAAAGATGTTCCCTGGGTTCCTCTATCCTTTGATGATGCCAAAAAGGGGAAGAGGAATACCTTAAAGCAAAGAAAAATCAAGTGAAAAGAAAGGAAGCGGTGAGAAGGAAAATCACCGAGGAAATTTTGAAACAAAAGAAAGGAAAATCTGAGGGGAAGGATCAAAAGATATGACCTTGATGATTGCACAAACCCCTCAACAGTCCTCACACCGACATTATAAGCGGCAAACTCCCCACGACTCGCCACTCCAACACTCTGATTCTATCTATGAAGAGAAAAACAATTGAAGCGAGGGATGAAGGAAGTGGAAGGAAGAATGGATGCGAGTTATGAACATCTTGAAAGAACACGGAGGCATTCCAAAGAGAAGCGAGACACTTATGCCATTTCGTATGTCGGGACGAGCCACGATCGGTTGACGAATTCAAAACGCTCGAATCGAAGGATACTTTGCAAATATGTCTATGGCTCAAGCTTGGGACTTGTAGATCTTGGGAAAAGGGTCTCACATTATGTGAAGAAGGCGACAGCACAGACTACTGGGCGGATCACTCTGTCACTCTGCTGGTCACTCACCGAAAAAGAAGACCCCAAGACAAAGATACGCCCGAGGTAGAGGAAGAAGCGATAGTGGAGGAAGAAGCTTGGACTCCAGGCCTCCGCCCAAGAATATTGAATACGTAGATCCGGGAAAGAAGGAGGGATCTATCTTGGGCTTGACCAAGTGGCAAATTTGAAAGTGGCTAAAACTAACGCCGAGTATGCAAAAAGAATAGAAGAAGAAAACAAGAGACAAACTCAATGCTATGGCAGGAGAGACATGAAAGAATAAGAAAAGATGAAGCCGCCAGGAAGGCATATGAAAAGAAAAAAAAGAAAGCGGTGACGACGAGAAGAGAGAAGAAGAGAAGAAGATCTTTGAACAAGATGAAAGAAGAGACAAATGAAGGAGATGAAGTGTTGATGTCCAACCCTTCGTGTATTTTATTATGTAAATACATACAATGTAAGTCTTCTCGTAATAAAGCTATAAATTCTTTATTTTTTTTGAAGACAATTATATACTCGATACACCTTGTAAATTGTGTTAAGTACAAGAATGATTCTCACAGATACATTCTATGTCAATAAAAAGATTGATTCTCGCATACATTCTATGTCAATACACTATCGTATGTATCTTTGTTATTTGCATTTTTGTATGGTTTAAGTTTTGGCATCATCAAAAAGGGGGAAATTTTTAGGAATTTTATTGTTTAGATTTTGATGAATGCCATGTAAAACTTAGAATAGAAAGTTGGCACCCCAATTCTTGTTGTAAAATGCATTGTAATGAATAGAGTGGCCAAGCCGAGTTAAGTCACTACGCCCTAACATGCAAGAAGACAATCAAGACTTGAAGGAAGACTCACGCCGCGAAACAAATTGAGTATGGCAAAGAAGAGTAGATGGGAACTCTATCAAGAAGCGGTGATGCATCAGTGGAGCATCGCCAAGTCAACTCAAGAAAAGCCAAGTCTCAAGTTGAAGTGACAAGAGTCATCCATGATTGGAAGTCGACTCTAAGTCACCCGAGGAAAGCAAGGAAATGCAATCAAGTCGAGATAATCAGAAAAAGATCCGTTGCCGTAAATCAAGAGAATTACTTAAACAAGTAATATCTCCATACCACCTTTCTCGGAGTGCTCAGTCCCGAAGCGTGCAAAAGGAATGAACCAATGGGAAGCACTACACCGTGTCGAACTCGAAAAGGTGAAAGAACAATTCATACGAGAAATGGCAATTCCAAGAACTCGCAACAAGACAAGCCAACGACGCAAGTGACTTTCAAAAATAAGCCTATCTCTTCAACGGGCAAATTTTTGAAAGTTCACTATAAAAGGCCGAGGAGTTTGTTTGAGAAACAAGGGATACATAGATGACACATATGTGAGATATACAAGCATATTAGAAAAACTCAAATATTCTCAATCCTCAAGCCTACATTACGAAGAACATCAATCCAACACTCACCGTGAAGGAAAGATAACTTCAATCACCAAGAGGAAAATACTAAAAACAAGGGGGTCTACATTCCGGGGAAGGATTGTAGGAAGGTTCAAAGTTGAGCCAAGTCTTAAGCTTTTGGAGGGCTTCGTGATCAAATCCAAAGAGCTTGAGCAAGTGAGTCAGAGTAGCAAAGCGCAATGCCTGTGAAGAAGGCGAGTCGTCGAGAAGCCACCGAGTGATCAAGGCGTCTCGGACTAAGTCCCAAAGGATCAAGTCACCGTGTGATCAAGACTTGTATCCGGGATTACCACTTTGTAAACCGATCATTACTTAGTGGATTCCTCCGGAGTTGGAGAAGAGAGGAGTAGAAGAATTACCCCATCTTCGAACCTCTATAAAAATTTCATTGTGTCATTTACATTTCAACTTTAATTCTTGCAATTTTAACTCGCTTATATCTGATAAATTTGCTATCCACTTGATAAATTATAAGTACTAAACCAAGCACTAAACTCTTACTTAATCAAACTTAAGGGTGTTAAGTCTTCCGTAAAACAAAACCACGAGTCAAGTTAATTTAGAGCTAATTTGAGTTACTCCATCAACAACTCGATTGAGTTTGTTGAGTGATTAACTCTTGAAAGTGACTAAGTTATCCATCAAGACACAAATTGCAGTGTAAGATCAACTCAGAGATTTAAAAGGACTAAATCAAAAATTTGGTAAGGTTTATTCAACCCCCCTTCTAAACCTTACACTTACACCCCTCGGGACCTACAAAATGTAACGCCAACCAAACGGTCCGATAACTCCTAATCATGTGGATCGACAACGATTCCTTCGTTCTTCCTTGTAACTCCCTCAGCAGATGGTCCAAGACCGGTCACCTTATCGCTCCATGGCAAAGACAAAATCCACAAGTGGAGCTTGCAAGGCCGGATCTGTCATAATCATGATTATACCTCAAGTACTACGACCCGCTTCCCTTGGACACTCCGTCCCTCGATTCTGCGGGATTAGGGCGATGGGGCCGGAGAGTGGAATAGCACCGAGCCGCCTGTTCCATCCCGACATATCCATTCCGAGTCGTAAGCTCGACACACCAAGTTGACTCAGGCAGGAAAGTAATTACAAGTACAGGCAGTCAACCAGGCAGTCGAGTATTATTGATTCAGGGAAGTAGTTTTAGGAAAATTTTTGAAATAACGCGAAGGCAATTTTGGCGTTGGTGGAGTATTTGGATGAAGATGATTATCGGATGGATAAGCAACCTTCGATATCTTGAAAGATTAGGTGGAACATAAGTCCCTAGCTGATTCAAAATCGCAAGCGAGGAAGTCGCTCCGCGATCGGGTATTAATCGGTCAAATTGATTCGATAAGTCAAGGATTTTTGGGAAAGTAAAATACTTAAATTAAATCTCCAAGTCAGAGGGTCCAGAGCTATTTTAGTAAAAGAGGAAATAATTTGAGTTAGGTCCTTTATAAAAGAAGAATTGCAATTTAGCCCCGTTTTGTAAAAACCAATACTTTTGGGGTAAAAATTGAATAAATAAATATCCCGACCTTGAAACATTATGAGGTCAGTTCCTAAATTCTCCAAATTGTCCAGAGATTCAGGTTTTTAAAGTTTTGAGGTTGAGTTTTTATAAAATTCTCACATTGGCCCCAAATTTGTAAAAATTATCATTTCGGACCTTAAGTTAAAATAATCGGAACTCACAAACCGGAAGGGATTTTAATGTGATTCCAGTTGGAAAATGTCATTAAGGTTAGTGGGATATTGGGAAAAAAGCAGTTTTTAAAAGAAATATGTGTAGGTCCTTTAACTTTTGAAAATATCATTTTCGTCCCATTTTGAAATAATTACCTTTAAGGCTTTTAGGGGTCCAATTGTTATGAAATTTGAACCCTGGGTTCAAAATATAATTAATTTATAGTTAAGTTAGTATTTCCAGGTGCATGGGCTGCATAAGTCCTGGAAATTTCATTTGGGTCCTCAAGTTTAGTATTTTACACATTAGTCCCTTAATTTTTGTAAAATTACTTTCCAAGCCCTAAACACTTGGATTTTTGGAATACTTTTAAAATATGTAATTCCCAGTACCTTAAGAGTAAAAATTTCAAATTTTAAAGTTTAGGTCTGGTGCAGTTTTAAAAATTGCAAAGTAGCCCTTAAACTTTCAAAATTTTACAATCTAGTCCTTGGGCTTTTAAAGGTTGATTTTATTTATCTTAAAACTCTTAAAACTTTATTAAAATGTCCAAAAGTCATTTTTGAACCTGAGTACAGTCCCAAATTTCGAAATTTGCAGAGGGGTCCTTTAACTTTCATTTTCTGCAATTTAGTCCACCAACTTTCCAGTTTTACATTTTTAAGTCCAAAATTGAAATTTAATCAATTATGCTCGACTTTTCCAGGTTATAAGGCATCCAAAACATAGATTTTAAAGACCATACACATGCATGTCTAATACATACAAGAATTCATCAATTAAAACATTAAATTGCACATGCATGCACCTAAAATTCAATAAATAGCAAATTTGAGAAACTCTTGAGAATTTTCATGACTTGATACATGAAATTGACATGCAATACATAGATTATATATATCTCAAGGCTCATGATCAAATTTTCTACATGCATTTAATAAAAACACCTAATAGTTGGAAAATATTTTTCCACCCACCTTAAAATTGGAAATTGTGAAATAAAAGGATAATTTCACAATTTTTGGATGAGGCTTCTTAGGTCAGCCCCTAAGTCAAAAAAATATCAAAAATTTGAAGTTAGAAAAATGAGAAAAAAATTAGAGAGAAAAAAGAAGGAGATAAGAAAATGAGAAGGACTACACTTTACCTCACAGTAGTAGGTGTTTGGAGACTAGTTGAAGCTTAAAAATTGGAAATTTTGGTTCAACTCCAAAATCTCCTAAGGTCAGCCCCTATTTCTCAAAAATGAAAAAGGGGTGTTAAAATTTGAAAAAAAATAGAAAGAGGAAAGAAGGGGTCTAGTACTCAATTCTTACCTTGTAGTCCAAATTCCTCTACTAGTTCTTCTTCAAGTTTGAAGTCCTTCTTCAAAATGATGTCAAGCTCTAATCTTCAAAGTCTTCTAAATGTACCTCCAAATCAAATTCAAACTTAAGTTAAGAAGGTGGAAGAGGTTAACTATGTGATATCAAAAATGGATTGGATATAAAATTTCTTACCTTGTAGGGGGTGTTCGACTTTTTTGAAGAAATAGGGGGAAAATCTTGAAAATTTTCTAAGTGTAGAAGAAGAAAGTAAGAAGAAGAGTAGAGAGAAGTTGGGAGTTTAGAGAGAAGGAGGAGAATTTTGTGTAGGAGATGAATGTGTTAGTGATAAAATGAGATGAAATTTTTGGCACAAAATGGCCATATGGCCGTCCACTTTGATGAGAGAGGGGGGAGGAATTTTGTTCAAATTGTGTCTTGCATTTTGCCTCATGCATGGGAGACAATTTGAAGATCAAAGGTATGGGCAAGACTTGGTTTGAATGGAATGTTGGAAGACTTCCAACATGTTGACAAAAATATTATTAAAGAAGTAATATAAGAGATGATGTGTATAATGTTTGAATTAATGGTATAATTATACACAAGATGACTAATATAAGGTGTAGGTGTATAAGAGTTGGATGATATTTTTACTCCAAAAATATTCATGTTGGCCGTCCACTATAAGGGCATTATGGTAATTCCATATTTTTTTTGTCCCAAATTTGATGATAATAGATCAAATATATCCATCTCCAAAATAATTAGTGATTTCCTTGATCACTTGTAAGTCTCATGATTACTTATACTAAATCAAAATCTTAATTCTATAAGGTAAAAGTCTCTAAAATAAATAGTCTCTTAAAATTCTAAGGTGGCTAATAAATACAAAAATAGTAATAATGATCAATCAAGTGATGATCATGATCACAAGTAATTAAGTAAAATAAAATAAAATACAAAATGTATATATTATTAATAATTACCCGTCACAATGACGCGGTAAAATAGTCGATCAAAAGTATAAACGACAATAAGGATCAATTATAAGCTCGGAAAAATCGGGGCTTCACATGGAAAGCAATGATACGGCGGGATTGCGATGCAACCCCGCCATGATCAATGAGTTGTGTTGTTTGGAATGCTCGGGGGCTTGGGAACCAACGAGCATTCCGGGAACTAAGGCGTCTTATCGCCGAAAAGGACCCAAAGCTCTTGTTTTTGTGTGAGACAAAAATGAGAGCTACTAGTTGTAACAATTGGAAAGCTATTTTGGGATATGAGGGAATGTTTGTGGTAGACTGTGTGGGTAAAAAAGGGGGACTAATGCTTATGTGGAAAGAGCCGCTTAAGGTGATAATTCAATCATATTCCGAGGGACATATAGACATGAATTCGTGATGAGAAAGTCCTATGGAGGTTTACGGGTTTCTATGGCAATCCCGATGCGAGCAAAAGGAGTCAGTCATGCCACCTTCTATGTCGGTTAGCGGACATACCAGAAATTAAAGAACTTCCATGGCTTATCGGGGGAGACTTTAATGAAATTTCCCATCACAACGATAAATGCGGTGGAAGACGAATGCCAGAAATCAGATGGAGGAATTTCGTAATGTTATTGAAGAATGCGAGTTGAGAGAATTATATGGTACGGGAGAACATTTCACATGGGTTAATCGACGAGCTGGCAACGATATTATTTTTGAGAAACTTGATAATTTTTTAGCACTTTTTAATGGCGACTTCTTTTCCCCACAGCAAGTACAACCACCTTGGAGTATTTTTCGTCGGATCATCGAGACATAATTATAATTTGGCAAATATGGGGGGGAAACGAAGAGGAACTCAGAAGAATGTCATCCACGATGATTCAGGTTCGAGAAATTTTGGTCCCTCGAGTCGGATTGTAAAGATATTGTGTCTCATAGTTGGAACATTGAAGATCCTAACAGTCCGTTAAGGAGAAAATTTGATAGTTGTAAATGATTCTTACAAAATTGGGCAGATCGTAAATTTCGCTATGTCCCCAGACACATTAAAAAAGAGAGGGAGAAGCTTAATGTGCTAAAGAAGGCGTGTAATTAGCAGATGTCAGATAGACAAATTGCTCAGCTAGAGGGAGTAATTGAGAAACTTTCAAATAAAAGAGAGATGTTTTGGCAACAACGGAGCAGTAAATCGCTTAAACATGGAGATAAAAATACCCCGTATTTCCATGCGCAGGCCTCTAATCGGCGTAAACAAAATACAATAAATGGTTTGGCCTCTAAACAAGGCGATCTAGTTACTGAAAAGGGGGCGATGTTTGAAATTATTTCGGATTATTTCAATGAAATTTTTTCCACGAGTAATCCATCGGATTTGGAGATTGCTGAAGTGTTGAATTGCGTGGAAATGAAGGTTACAAACGAAATGAACAACCTTCTATGTAAGCCTTTTGACGCAAAGGATGTGAAGAGAGCGTTATTCGATATGTACACTGACAAGGCGCCCGCCCTGATGGATTTTCTGCACTATTTTATCAGACCTACTGGTACATTATTGGGGAGGATGTCACCAGAGATATTCTACACATTCTAAACAACAATGTTGATCTCAGAGAATGGAATGAGGCAACTATCACATTAATTCATAAGGTAAGCAATCCTCTGCTTGTGAAGGAATTCCGGCCTATCAGTTTATGTAATGTGTTCTATAAAATTATTGCTCGCGCAATAACGAATAGATTATGTGGGGTCCTTCAGGATGTTGTTGACGACGCGCGTTTATCCCAGGTCGGCTTATTACGGATAATGTCATATTGGGGTTTGAGTGTATTCATTGATTCAAATCATCGAGCGAGCGAACATGGGGTATGCGACGCTTAAACTCGATAGCATGAGTAAAGCATACGATAGTAGAATGGAATTTTCTCAAGAGATATTGAAAATTTGGGCTTTGAGGACCAAAGGGACAAAATTGATGATGAATTGCAGACCGGTTAAATATTCATTTTGTGTAAACGGGAGGTGGCAGTCACAAGTACGCCACATGAAAGCTAAGCAAGGTGACCCCTATCCCCTATTTATTTGTTTTTATGCGCTCACGAGCTATCTTCTATGTTTAATCACCATTTAGACACCGTAAGGATTAATGGGGTTAAAATAGCTCCAAGGTGCCTACCGATTTCACATTTGTTCTTTGCCGATGATAGTCCCGATATTTTGCCGAGCAAATCAAGAATGTACTCAGTCCGTAGTATACTCCACATGTATGAGAAAGCTTCTCGACAACTCATTAATTTTGAGAAGTCCCCATCACTTTCAAATCTAATGCTTCCTACATTGTGGATTTCTTTAAGAATACTTTATGGGTTTTGGTTGTCCAGGGACATGAGGTGTACTTAGCCCCGCCAACACCTCGCTCAAAAATAAAAGACTCAGTTTGATACTTAAAGGAGAGAATCTTAAAACGAATCGAGGTTGGAGTGGTAAAATATTTTCAAGGGGGAAAAGAAGTGATGATCAAAGCGGTGTTACAAGTTATTCGACATATACATGTCGTGTTTCTAAATTCCCAATTCGATTTGTGAGGAGATTTAACGTGTGTGCGCTAACTTCAGGGGGTATGGAAGGGGGGTCATCGAAAATCGCATCGATGAATCAAGCGCCCTGTGGTCGCCCAAGAATATGGGAGGTATGGGTTTTCGTAATCTCACTAAATTTAATGCGCCCTCGCGAAACAAATATCGAGGATAATTCTTAAACCGGACAATCTAGTGGCGAGAGTATTGAAAGCGAGGTATTTCCTATGATGGGGATATTATGGAAGTCGATTGGTACAAAGCCGTCCTTTATATAGATATCACTTTTATGGAGCAGAGAACTTCTTCATTATGGTTTATCTTGAGGATTGGAAATGGAGTGAAGGGGGCATATTTGAAGATCACCGATTCCAACACTTCAAAGTAAAATTCTAAACCGGTCGCCCAACCTCGAGGAAACCGACATCATGGGATTTGCTAACAAATGGAGCACACGGGATGAAAATACAACTCGAGAGAATTTTCTACCATACGTAGCCAGGGAAATTCTGAACCTTCCCCCCCCAATCCATCCAGATCGAATACACGGTATTGGCAATTTGATCCGAAGGGAGAGTATTCTGTTAAATCTGGGTACCAAGTGGTGATAGGATCTCACCTGATGACGATAATTGCTCATCAATTGAAATGAATAAATGGTGGAAGTTTGTGTGGGCATTATCCATCCCGCCCAAAGTTCGTATTTTTTGGTGGAAGGCGTCACATAATTTAATTGCGGCTAGGATGAATCTTCAAAGGTTACACGTTCCAGTTGAAGGTGATTGCTCAATATGTCACTACAATATGGATACTACTACACATTCTCTTTACTTTTGTACAACTATCCGACATTTATGGAGGAAATCCGAATTATGGATATGGCTTAAACAGGTGCAATATGGCAATTTTTTAGATATTGGATGGTGGATGAAGCATAAGCTGACTAAGAGCCAATTTGAAGCTTTTGTATGTCAAACTTGGGCAATTTGGAAGGAAAGGCAGAGGTACATGCACGCATCTGAGGATCGCCGTCTGGGGGCTTCAGTGAACTGGGTAGAGGACTTTTTACAGGCCTATCAAACAGCCCAGCTGGTAGGTAAAGCTAACACGGAAAGGGCGAAGGATATTTCAGAGTCTAAATGGCAAAAACCTCCTCCGGGGCATTATAGATTAGATGTGGACGCGTGTTGTAATGCGAAAGAGAATCGATTTGCAACAGGGAGTGTTATACAAGATGAGGGAGGCAAGGCTATTCTAGCTTTTGGTAAGAAGGTGGATACTATGAATGGAGCATACGAGGGGGAACTTATAGCTCTCAAAGAAGGCCTGTTACAGGTTGTGGCTAAGAATTTTGTCCCTATCATTGTTACTTTGGACTCGTTGTTGGCGGTGCAAGCAGTCACGGCCAACCACGAGGACCTCAGTTATAACGGCATTTTACTACAGGAGATTCGTCATTATTTAACGGATTTAGGAGTAACCAATATTTCACATGTTCGTCGCACGGCTAATAGTGTTGCTCATGGATTAGCTTCTTTTGTTGCTTTTTCCTCTTCGTCGTTTTGTTGGGGGATTGATGATATCCCGTATTGGGTTGTAGAAATTGTATTAGCGATATTACCCGATATTAATAAAGCTATGCAATTTGTCAGAAAAAATCAAAAAATTATAAAAAATAATAATGAAAATGTTTTAAAAAATATTATACACTTTTTTAAAAATATTGTTTATTTATTTATAGTATATTAAATTATAAAATAATAAAAACTCAAAATTATTTTCAAAAAGTTGTTCTTTTATAATAAACGATTTTAAATAAACTAAAACTTGTGTTAAAAATCTGGAAATAAAGAAAGTATATTTATGTGAGAGAGAAATATGTGAGAGAGAAAGTATCAAGATTATTTGGGTAAAAAAAAACAAAAAATTGGATAGAAAACTTAATTTTTTTTATCTTACATGTCATAAAATATTTTGTCCTATCCTAAATGGGTAGTTCCCACAATTTCCTCATAATTATATGAGGAATATATACAATCGAGAAATAACAAGAAAACAAAAAATGTACACTCTTTCGTCTTCCTCTCATTTCATAGAGGATTTGGATTACACAAAAGATTGTGTACAATTTCTAAGTCTACAATTTGTGGAATTCGTCAAAGTAGTTGATTGTGGAATCATCATTTACCTTGAATATATTTATGTTCTATTGTTTTTTTTTTTCCTCAAAGATATTTAGACCCGCCTTTTAATCGGACCACTAAACCCTCAACCCGCCCCTATCTTTGGGGGGTGGAGCGGCGGCGGGGCTTGACCTATTTTAACAACTCTAAATTGGTACCACATCATCGGGGCATTTGGGGTCGGGATACTTGCTCGTAACCATTCGAGGGAAATGGTCAGGTGGTGCCAAACGCTGATGCTTGATTATTTTCATTCAACTATAGTCAAGCTTTGGCAACACGTAATACAATCATGTTTGCAAATCAAGGGGGATGAAAATTATGGTGGAGGGATAATAGGCCGGCCCTAATATTTTGGAGGCCCGGCAAAAATGAGAACGAGCCCTTTTCAAGCTTAGTTGTTCGACTTTCTCTTTTTCTTTTCTTACAACGAAATCATATTTTCATGAAACATAATAATCAAAACAAAATATTAACAAATTAAAAAAGAAAAGAAAGCTTTTGGTGGATGGATGCAAAACGAAATAGAAGACACGAATATCGAATACGCTATGCAAAAGGGTTGTGATTTTATAGTACTATATCCAATGATACTTGTTGAGTTGTTGCATAGAATATATATATATATATATATATATATAGGATTGGTTCAAATGAGACCAATCCTTCAAAGTTAGTCCATAAGACCCGCATATAGACTCTTTGATTTAATTTTTTAATGGTGTAGATCTCTTTAGTTATTTTTGGAATATAAGTATGATTGTATTTTTATATTTTTTCAAAGTAAATCACGTTAATTGCTAATTATTAGGAAAACAGAATATTTATCATTTTCCCAATTTTTGTGTAAAAACCATAGATTTCAATCGTTTTTTAAAACCGATACCTATCGCTTCACGATTTTTTTCTATATAGAGTGATCTTTTTTAAGATGAAATTATTTTTTTGATTTATACAATAGATGCAAGAAATTGTATAGATAGATATGTCGAATCAAATATTTAAGGGTTCCATTTGTTTATTTTGGGTTTAGTTGAATTGTATTTTTGTTATATAAATAGTTTAATATATTTGCTTAATTAGTTACGTGGTTTGTATCTTTATTTGGTGGATTTGTATACTTAATTGTATGGGTGATTCACCGATTTTAGTTCAAATGAATTGTATACGATTGCATGATACGTATAAATAGATATGTCGAATTGTATATTTAATGTGTATCATTTGTTTATTTTGGATTAGATGAATTGTATTATTTGATTAGTAGATTAATATGTTTGTTTACTTAGTTAAGTTGAATTGCATATTTATTTGGTGGATTTGTATATTTAGTTGTATGGGTGATTTATTTGATTTTAGTTTTCGCTTGATTTGTATTTAGGTGCTTATGGACTTGTATAAATAGATATGTAGAATTGTATGTTTAATATGTTGCATTTGTCTATTTTGTTGGATTAGTTGAATTGTATTATTTGCTGGATAACTAGATTAATACATTTGCATGAATCTTAAGGTGCAGATTAGATACATTGTAATTGTATACATAATAAAACAATTATGTATGCTTGGCGTTTTTTTTTTTTTTTTTTGTATATTTAGTTGAATGTAATTTTTATATGCAATACATGTTTAGGAAAAAAATAACATTAAAGATAAATTAATAGTTCACACAATGTTACAAAAAAATAAAAATCATTAAACAATAAACTAACAGTTCCACACTACCCATTTTTTTTTTGCAAAAATACAAACATCGCACTAGGGTGTGGTGTCGCGGTTTGGACATCGCTATTCCAATCTCACGCATGTTCCACATCATCTTTTGAGTTTTGTGCTTGCTTTAATGGTTCCATAGTTTCATTGTACACCTTTTTCAACGTAGCGAAATGCATTCCCACTCTTGAATCTTTTCTTGTTCCACCTCCACTCCGTATCCAATATTTTGTTGATCCCTAATGAGATTTCGAGTCGTTGTCCTACGTTTTTTTGACATCACAAAAGTTATTACACAATAATACAAAATGGATATATTATACATACAGTTATATAATTTCATTCATATAACGTTTGTTACCTAATAATACGAACGCATCCTCTCTGCTCTCAAAGACTTGTTAGAATACAATAATCAATCAGTATAAAACATACGCTTTTAATAGTCTATTTATGCACGTTTTGATTTATAAGTATACAAAGAACGTTTAGTTGATATTCAATTTTTTTTGGATCAAACTTAATTTATTATGACAGACAATTTCTACCATACAATGAAATAAGCATGAGTAGATTCTTAATTGAACAAATTACGATGAAAATATACAAGTGTTATATTATAAATATACAAATCGAATAAATGAATATATACATGTTGTAAATACTAAATAAATAGCAAATTAATTTGGTAACAAATGTACTATATGCGATAAGCGTAAGTATGCATATACATAATTCTATATACGCAAAGACTTATATTCTAAATAGGCAAACTATCCATACTAAACATACAAACTATTAATTGAGATGCAATCTTCATACAAGAGTTGATCCACAAAAATATAAAACTATATATACAATGTTGACACACTAAATAGACAACATTTGTATACTAAACATACAAACCAACAATAACAGAGGTGCATATATTTCATTCAAGAATCAATTTGTTGATTCGGGATGAATATTGTAGCAAGTTTCTCGTTAGAAATTACCCGAGGACATTCTTGATTGAAATCAATATTTTTTGCCATTGTATAAATCTTTCCAATCAAATGGATGATAACTCATTGCAAATTGTTAGAAATCGTCGCGTTAATTTTTGTGGATCAATTGGAGGCCGATTTTTGAGTGATAATGGTGATTACCGATGCAATGTTTACGTTGAGAAGGAGACATACATTTGGTTGTATATGGTGCATATTTATGGGGAATCAATATCACGTCCCTATAATGTATGAGGAGGTTACCATGTCCCGATTTTATGGATTCCAATTTTACCCTTCTATTGTATAGTTACTTTCAAAACCCATAGATTGTAATGCATCTCGGCCATTGATTTACTATTTGGATGGTTTAGATTCTGGCATTGGACTAACCTATAAGGATGGTCTCACAGATCCTATCCCTATATATATATATATATATATATATATATATATATATATATATATGGTAGTTCTAGTGGGCCCATAAAAATTTGGAGGTCGGAGCGTCGCCATTTGGGCCCCTCCTCAGGGCCGCCACTGTCGAGGGAGGTTGCTTGACTGTTATTGAAGGAATCTCCATCACAGATGATACGCATTCTTTTGAAAGTCCAATAAATATATGCAAATAGAAAGTTCAATAAATATATGTAAATATCCAAAATTCTACGAATCATGTTTCATGTTCCCTTAATGATATTGCTCATAAGCTAGCGACAGACAATTATGTTAATGTTTCATTCTTCGGTTCTAACCATGCTAGCTTCTATCTTTTGTTACCTGTGAATTATGATGTGGAATCGAAGTTTTCGATGTTCTCAAAAATAAATAAATAAATAAATTATGAGCTTTTATGGTCTTATTTATAGCAGGTTTTTAACTTGGTTTTTGGTCAAGTGCGCCCTCTCAGTTTTAGTAGTAAAACTTAAAATTCCTAAAACAGCACAAGTTTTTTTTTTTTTTTTTTTTTTGAGAAAAACATCACAAGTTAAGAATAGAAGAATTACCAATCTTTTAGAAGGGTGGCGCTATTTGCACCCCAATATTCGATTAATACACCACATTTCTATATACACCCCATCCTTATTTTATAAACCCATCTAATTACTAAATACACCACACCTATATTTCCAATTTTACCTTCCAAACTAAAAAACCATAACTTAAAAATTCAGCTTTTTTCGGGAAAAAAGAGAAACAACTTTTTTTGGGAAAAAAAAGTTGTTTCCAGTGTTTTTGGAAAAAAAAAACAGATTTTTTCGGAAAAAAAAGCTGGAAGAAAACAGCTTTTTTTGGGAAAAAAGCTGGAAAAAATCAGCTTTTTTGGGAAAAAGCTGTTTTAGAAAAAAAACAGCTTTTTCTCGGAAAACAAAAGCTGGAAAAAATCAGCTTTTTTCGGGGAAAAAAGTTGTTTCCAGCGTTTTTTGAAAAAAAAATCTTTTATTGGGAAAAAAAAGCTGGAAAATCAGCTTTTTTTGGGAAAAAAAGTTGTTTCCAGCGTTTTTTTTATAAAAAAAACAGCTTTTCGCAAGAAAAAAAAGCTGGAAAAAATCAGTTTTTTTTTTTTTGGGAAAAAGAGAAACAAATTTTTGGGGAAAAAAACTGTTTCAGCATTTTGGAAAAAAAAAGCTTTTTCGGAAAAAAAGCAGCCGGAAAAAATCAGCTTTTCTCGAAAAAAAAATAGGAAAAAATCATTTGTTTTTGGGAAAAAAGAGAAACAGCTTCTTTTTCCCAGCGTTTAAAATGGGTGTATTTATACTGTTTTATTTTATTAAGGGTATCATAGTCTTTTTAACTTATGGCATTTTTGTAAATATTGGTAATGGGGTGTATTAATCAAATGTTGGGGGGCAAATAGCGCCACCCCTTTTAGAATCTTATTTAATAAAAAAAAATGGCAGATTCATTTACATTTATAGTATGTTATAAATAATCTTGTAACATTTGTTAAGTTATGAATTGAGAGTATACATAAATTATCAGAACAGTCCTCTTAGTAGTGGTAGCTTGAAGTAATGCCTCAATTATTAAATTAAAAAACATCTTTAAAATTTGTTTATAGTCCAATTTTGATTTGACAAGAAATTCAAAACCAGAGTTGAGAATTTTAAATTTAAATCAATAAATAAATAGATAAAAGTTTTTTCAATAACTTTGGTTACTTAAAAGCATCGAATGAGTAAGTGATTCATCAATATATACGTCTCAAATAATATTCTAAATCCATTTACACATCAAAAACACCCACTTAATTAATAGGGTGGCGCTATTTGCCCCCAAGATTTGATTAATACATCACACTCCCAATATTTACAAAAATGCCACAAGTTAAAAAGACTATGATACCCTTAATAAAATAAAATAGTGTAAATACACCTCCTTAAACGTTGGAAACAACTTTTTTTCCCAAAAAAAGCTGTTTTTCTTTTTTCCCAAAAAAAACTGATTTTTTCCAGCTTTTTTTTCGAGAAAGGCTGATTTTTTCCAGCTTATTTTTTCCGAAAAAGCTATTTTTTTCCAAAATACGTTGGAAACAGCTTTTTTCCCCAAAAAAGTTGTTTCTCTTTTTTACCTAAAAAAGCTGATTTTTTCCAGCTTTTTTTTTCCGAGAAAAAGCTGTTTTTTTTCCAAAATAACAAAAAAAGGTTGTTTCTCTTTTTTCCCAAAAAAAGCTGATTTTTTCCAGTTTTTTTTTTCCAAAAAAAAGCTGATTTTTTCCAGCTTTTTTTTCCGAAAAAAAGCTGATTTTTTCCAGCTTTTTTTTTTTTCCCCAAAAAGCTGATTTTTCCAGTTTTTTTTCTCAAAAAAAAGCTGTTTCCAGCTTTTTCCCCAAAAAGCTGATTTTTTCCAGCTTTTTTTTTCCAGCTTTGTTTTTCCCAAAAAAAAACTGAGTTTTCCAGCTTTTTCTCGGAGAAAAAGCTGTTTTTTTCCAAAAACAGCTGGAAACAGCTTTTTTTCCCAAAAAAAACTGATTTTTTTCCAGCTTTTTTTTCCGAAAAAAGCTGTTTTTTTCCATAAACGCTGAAACAGCTTTTTCCCCAAAAAAGTTGTTTCTCTTTTTCCCGAAAAAAACTGATTTTTTATGTTAGGGTTTTTAGTTTGGAGGATAAAATTGGAAATATAGGTGTGATGTATTTAGTAATTAGATGGGTTTGTAAAATAGGGATGGGGTGTATTAATCAAATTTTGGGGTGCAAATAGGGCCACCCAAATTAATATGAGCAGGGGCATTTGGATTAATTCTTCATATTCATGGGTAGTAAATGAGTATCTGCAATGAAAGCTTGTCCTCATTTATCAATCCTATTTTGGTATGCATCAAATTAAACACTTGAGAAAAACATTATTTTGGTTGCTCACCACCAGCCAAGCTTCTCTTCTCTTCCTCAACCTGTTCAAGCAGTGCTTCTATCTCTGCTTCTGTTAAGCTCTCCAATCTTTTCTGTTCAAGTTGAACAAAACCAAATTTAAGCTCCATGCTATTAAATCTCAGAAATTCATAAAGATAACGGAGATTACATTGTTACCACTTACCAGCAAACACCGAAATCACAAAATCAGCTTTTATGGAAGCAGCAGAAATACCAAAGTTAGCTTGTTTCCGGTACGATCCCATTCATTTCATCTAAAAACAAGGAATAATTGCAAAAAGTCCCCTATGATTTGGGCTAATTACAAAAATCCCTTGAGGTTTGATTGTCTTTTATATTTAAGGGGGTAAATGTGATATTCTGATAAACATAAGAGAAGCTTTTGAAATGTACTTTTGCACATGAAGGGAGAAAATGTAAGATGGAACAAACCTAAAAGTCTTTTTCTTTTGTAATTAGCCCAAACCTCATGGTTTTTTTTTCCCAATTATCATCCCTAAAAAGAATGAGTGGCACAGTTTTCCTTTTAGTCTATTCCTTTTAATGAATGCACAAAAATGCTTGCTGTATCCATATCTCTAAACAATATATCTCAAGCTTCTACAAACTTGTGTGTTTGTAAATAGGAAGACATAACGTCCCTCATTGGGTGGCCTAGTGGTGTAGGGTGAGTTCTTGAGCCCAAGGTCTCAAGTTCGAATCCCCTCCTCTGCACCACTTGGTCGAGCCTATTTTCACAATGCTTGGCTAGTGTGGTTTACCAGACTGGCTTGGTTTGCATTCAAAGTCAAGGGTTTACCCAATGCTTACCTGAAAACATAGCAATTTTACTTTTTGCATGATTTCTATGAAGTTTAGCGCTCTCTCAAATTATGCCGTCAAATACTTTATTCTCCATTCAACAGTTTGCAGACAAATCACTTTCTGTATGAACCAAGTGTCCTTCCTTTTTACTCGAAATCATACAGGTTGTGAAAGAGAAGTTTCATACGCACAAATAAGAAAGGAAAAATTAAACTTGAGAATGAAGGGGAGGAAGGATTGAAATTAATTCTAAAGGATAATTACAAAAAAAAAACCCAGTTTCGGCTAATTACAAAAACAATCTAGACATTTTTGAAAATTGCAAAAAACTCCTTGATGTTTGATTCCGTATTACATTTTCTCCCTTCATATGCAAAAAGCACCCCCCTGATATTTATAAAAATGCTACACTTATCCCTTAATTTTCAGAGATAATCAAACCTACTGGGGCTTTTTATAATTTCAAAACATCTCTGGTTTTTTGTAATTAGCCCAAACCTCAGGGGGGTTTTGTAATTATCCCATATTCTAGTTTGGTTCTTGCCCAGAAAATAGAAGATGCAAGATATTGAGATGCCAAAAACAAACAAGAAAGTAACAAGTTAACATGACTTGACCTGCATGACTTTGCCTTCATAGTCGCGTAACTGTTGGGCATATGTCATTTCCTTATTTGAGACTCTGAAGATATATGTTGAAATCCACCCAACCGTTAGACCTAAAACCAAGACTAACTGAACAACATTCCCAGCCTGTAAGGGATCAACTCCAACATACTGCATTAAGATTTCAAAAAAAGCAGTGAGGTACGATATATCAAGCTCCAAGTATCTCTTGGTATTTAGTCTTGACAAAAATAATACAAGCAACTGCAAATACTTTATGTAAACGTCTCATTGTTTCAGATGCACAAGTAGTGTAAGCCGAGATTTTCCAGTGAGTAAGAGCAGCATAGCCATAGGCAAGAAGGAATAGCATAGAAATAAAGTATGGTTAACACTTATCTATAGGATAATTATAATAGTTATCTGCATTTTTTTTTTTAATTCTTATTTCCTAGTTGAATTATATTTTCAGCTTTGATTAAGTATATTTATTTTATAAGCCTAAAGTTATATGTGCTAGACTCTCATTATGTTACCTTCAAATGGTGAATTGATTGAATATTTCTTTATTTTTATAAGTCATTATCATTTTCTTTTCTTTTCTTTTTTTTTTTTTTAATTTTCTTTGATTACTTGTCCTACATCAGGTGGAGTACGAAGAAAGGGAAGGACATCATTTTGGAAAAAAAAGATGTAAAAACGAAAACATTGGGAGCTAAGATACCTCCAATCCACTTTCCAGGGCAATGCCAGCAACAGTAACTCCAAGTCCTATTAGTAAAACATCCTTCCTTGAATATCCAAAAGGTGTCTGCATTTGCAACATGTAATTAATATGTCTCATCTGACTAAGATATACCCATAAGAAATAATTAATATGTGCACTTTTATAGCAAAAAAGTCTAACAATCTAAGTCAACACTCAGGCAGAAGAAATATACTGCCATGTGCTACGAAAACAAGGGATAAAGGAAGAATGTATACATTAAAAACTCATCAAAATGGGACAATTACAAAACTACCCTTGAGGTTTGATTCTGTCTTAATTTTAAGGAGCTAACTGTAATATTTCTGTAAATGTAAGGGGGCTTTTGAAAAAAATTCTTATGAAAGGGAAAAATGTAAGACGGAATCAAAACTCAAGGTTTTTTTTATAATTTTGAAAATTCTCTGGGTTGCTTTGTAATTACTCCAAACCTCAGCGGTAGTTTTTGTAACTATCCCTTAAAAAAAGGAAAGACTTTGCAGGCATAGAGAAAAATATAAAGTGATTTTGAAATCAATGGTGTGTAGACATGCCTTCTCCTGGTTTGAAATTTCGTCTTTATCACCGGTTGAGTCTGAGGAGCTGCTGCATCTGGGGATTGTCGAGAGTAATTTCTTCGATATTGAGGAATAAGAAGTTCTTCTCTTCAGGAAAGGAGAAACTCCGTGTGTAGAAAATTTTCGAGAATAAATCCTTTCTGTAACTATAATTCACATCAAAATCAAGTGAAAAGGAACATGTAAATAAAGGTAACACAGAAACTGAAATAAACATCGATGATATAATAGTTTCTGGGAAATTTATAATAATACCTACTGATAAAACTAAACAATGTACAGAAATCAGTGATAAAAATTTGATTTATCAATCCAACATAAACCCGACCTCTCTCTGTCCCGTTTTCTTTATCGTTGAGAGCAACAATGTCAGTATTTTGTATCCAAACCTATATACTGGTAAATTAATCCTAAGCTACTTTTTCTTTTTCATTATTGAATCTTTTTCTTAGCTTATCTTCTGCTAATCCTAGTTTCTATTTCTAACATTTCACAGATTTTCTCATCTGCTTATTCCCCACAACAATTATTCTGAGTTTCCAGAGTTAAACCTATTGAGGATGCATATTAGCCCACAAACCACCAATGCAATACAACCATATAGAGTGTTTGGGCTCACCCCAAGGGTATTTGACTCTCTAATCTCTATCGTTGTCAAAAATTGCAAATGTGATTAAATTCCATAATTTGGTCATCATGCTGGGTAAGGTGACTCAGATTAAGAATTACGTTTCGAACATATTAGGTCCACCATGCTACAAGTTTTCTCTTTCTCTAAGTGAGTGTTTGCAATCACTATAAAAAGTGTTTCTCAGCTTTTTGATCAAAAAAAATTCACTTTTTAGCATTTGGAACTGCTTCTGATTTTGCTTCATTTAATGAGAATCTAAAAGCAAGAAGATGGGTGCTTCTCGTTTGACTTTTACAAACAAATAAGCATTTTGACAGCTTTCACCAAACACTCTCAACTTCTTATTTTCAACTTTTATTTTCAACTTCTTATTTTATTTGCAATCACAACAACTTCCGATTCTCAACTACTTGTATTTCTGCTTCAATAAATCACTTCTTATAAAAGCAAAAGTTTTTGCAAACACTCCCTAACTTACGGAGAATTATACCAATAAATGCAATGTTTTGCACTGAAGTACATCTGAGTAGAACGTGTTTAGCACAACAAAGACACTTTTGTTGCATTTTACGTTGCAAAATCTAGAATTGGATATAACATCTCTGTTAGAAAAATCAATGAGTTTAAACAACACACAATTCACCGTCAGACTTTGCTTGGATCAGTGTTCCAGAATAATTTGTCCAGAATTTCTTAATTCCTTTAAGTGTGTCTTGCTACTTTACTACACTGAATAATCCAAACACAAGATTTCACTCATCCTATCACGCCACAGCATACCATTTAACTGATAACCTTGGACAGAGTAATATTTCAAACCCAGAAGAAAAATATTTCCTGAAATACCACAATCAATTTTCATATCAAATTACTAAAGTCATAAGGGCTGCATAATTAGCTCACGTAACACCTAAATTTTTTAAATTAAAAATCACCATAATCCATAACAACTAGAAAATTATCATCTAAGTACCACTTATAAAGTAAAAATTGAGAATCAACTAATAAAGAAAATTAGCCAACTGAACTGACCTTTCAAGTAACCCTGAGCAGGTGTTGTTCGTGGTTCTTGATATGGAAAAGCTGATAAACGCATAAGAGAAATTGGCCTATTTTTGCAAAATATGCTGTTTCTATAAAGATCTGTGCATGGCGTGACTGCCATTGCTGTTATCTTCCTCTGCTTTTTTAATAAAATAAAATGGGTCTTTATTTTATTTGTGGAAAGTGGGAAGAGAATATGAGACTGTATGAGTGGCGCAAAACTATCTTCAACTAAACAGTTTAAGTATGACCAGCCGTAGCCCGTTATCCATCCATTTATGTTCACAACACCCAATTGACTCCAGATCTTTTTACATAATTACATTGCACTGTTTCAGGGTCGGTTGGAAACCAGACCGCAATTAATATGCCTATCTTTTTTAGTCATTCCTTAAAATTCAAAATATTTTTTAGCTATTTTTCTGAAACACATATTATTAATTATTTTCTACATGAAAAACCATATTTGCCCCTTAAGCAAAATAACACCGAGTAACATACACGCACCTTCAAAACTCAGCAACTGAAACTTTGGACAAAAACTTGACTTCCGGCGACGAGCACTCATCCAAATATGGCTTCGACTCCGGTGACTGTAACAACGGCACAACAAGTACACATCTACACTTCAATTCATTTAATTAGTGCCCAAGTTTTTTAGCACTTCCTCTAATATCAAAATATTTTTTAGCAATTTTTTTAACACATGTTTTTTAGCCATTTAACTACATGGAAAACTTTCCTTAAAAAAAACTCATGAAAAACTCAATTTACCTCGAAATCATTTAATTACACCGAAGATACACCTCTCTCTAACTCAGCAAACCATAACTTGGAAGAAAAAATTAACTACTATTGAACGAGTACTCATCAATTAATGGCTTCGACTCCGGCTACTGTAGCAGCTATGGACTTCAATTCAATTAATTCTACATTTTTTTGTTGAATTAGTTAGTTTGTAGTTGTTTAGGTTAAGATTTGTTGTTACATTGGTTGAATTTGTTTAGGTTTAGATATTTTAGATCGAGATTGTTGATGTAGAAAACCTTGTTGCATCATTAATGATAGTTTTGGGTGAACGAGAGAGATGACAGATTCTTTGTCGCGTAACATGGTATCGAGTTATCCTAGCTGGGTATCGAGTTCTGCAACTGCATCATTAATGGTGGTAGGGGGTGAACGAGAAAGGTGACAATGGTATTTGTCGCATAACTTGGTATCGAGTTATCGTAACTTGGTATCGAGTTATGCAACTGCATCATTAATGGTAGTTGCAGGTCTGAGAATGGAAATGGGGTGGGCTGCAAAATTGGACAGAGAAACTTAATACCTTTACGAAGTTTTAGCTAATAAATGGCATATCGAAAGAGTTTAATACCATTTTCATGATGCCCATGAGAAAGACTACGTCAATGTTGGCCGAAAAGTTTTAAAATATTTGAAGGAGAGAGTAAGACGATAGATTAAAAGAGAGAGAGAGAGAGAGAGGTGAAGGACAAAGAGAGAAAAGCCAATTTGTTTTCAAAAAATTGTTAAGTTTTCATATTTTCATTATAGAAGTGGCCATTTTGGCCCATTTTCACTCATTTAATTTTATATTTTCTTGTTAGTTAGTTTGTAGTTGCTTAAGTTAAGATTTGTAGAATTTGTTTAGGTTGAGATATTTTAGATTGAGATTATTGATATTGAATACCTTGATGCTTTGTTAATGGTGGTTGGGGTGAATGAGGAAGACGGCGGAGTTTTCGTCCGCATAACTCGATGTCGGTTACATAGCTCAGATCGTGTTATGTAACCTGGCATCGAGGTATGTAACATGAAATCGAGTTATCGGATCCGCATCGAGTTATATTTGTAAGACACGGGATCGAGTTAGTAAACTCTTTTTTTTTTTTTTCAAAGTGAAAGGGAATTTGTTTTCAAGTTACATATAACTTTTTATCGGGTTATGTGACTCGATATCGATTTATAACACTCGCATCGAAGTTACTATAACTCCGGATAGAGTTATGTGATTTTGTGTCTGACTTCTATACATTATGTTCTTTTTCTAATGTTCTTTTCTAATAATGTTCTTATGTTTAATTCCGTAGGCCTGTGAATGGAAATGGGGTGGGCCGCAAAATTGGAACGAGTAGCTTAATATCTACACGAAGTTCCAACTAATACATGACATATCAAAAGAGTCGACGACCGTCGAAATAATTGATCGAGTTTAGGAGTGGTGTATTTGTGTAGTTCGGACATTGATGAGAATGCTTATTATACAAGCAAATGTGTATTATTGTTGCTTGATACAAAGATCAAACCAGCCAAGGTTGGTGATTGCGAGTTGTGGTTTTGCATTGAGGGGAGGGGGCGTAACCACAAATTTGGCATGCTCGAAGTTCTCGCATGATCACATAGCTATGATTCGCCTTTCTACATTTGACCCCAATGCCCTTATCATGTCCCACCGCACGAGGAGTTTTCCGCCAATATTTTGATGATGAGTCCGTGATGGTAGTGAATTTGTTGAAGTCTTTCACGGACGACAAACTCGTAGAGTGGCCGGATGGTGATCTGAAGGTCGCATATATATTGTTTGTGACAATATACCTTTTTGGGGTGGATCCATGGACCCCTGTCAGTTTGTGGTTGTAGACATTAGTGGAGGATGTTGAGGCGTTTAGGACATTCCGATGGGGCTTCTATATTTTCGGTCGGCTATGCTATTATTTAGAGAATGGAGTCCGATTCCATTGATCCCGATAATAACGTATAGTTTTATGTGCACACGTATTTGATGGCTCTACAGGTAGTTATTATATATATTTAACATGTATTGTTGTTAACACAAGCATTACATAATGAATTAGTTTTTATTTTTTATTTTGTTAGTTGGTGAATACAAATATGAGCATATGAGAACATCTCTTTACTTGGGCGGACCCTTGGGCTAAGTTTTGGGTTGCAGGGCTATCCGAGGGGCATACGATTGAGATGTCCGAAGAGCCCTTCACTTTAACTACTTTATATATGACAGTCCACGTAAGTGTGGTTTGTTGATTACATATTATTGTGCTCTTTATGCCATTCTATTTACTAACACGTTATTTCTCTCTTTTTTTTTTGACAGAATAGATGCACACCACTTCACTCAACCAAGGAGGAGTTAGGAGCCCCGTATATGCAGGGTATTGACGTGGACATATCATAGGGATTATGATATGTCCATACAAAGCATTATATCGATTCATGTGCTATTCTTGATAGAGATATTAGAAGAGTGATCTCGGAGTAGGGATCGGTCGGATAGTGCGTACGCCACAAACACTAATAGACTGATTCGAGATCGACGGATCATACAAGAATACTTGGATACTCGCGTGCCTGATTTACTATGACATGTATTACAAGAGCACGTTGTAGAGCCAATCTATCACCCCCGATCATTTAGGTGATGCACGACACACAGGACTGGATGAGATTAGCAGTCGATAAATACTACTCAAACATTAGATTTTGTGTGTATGGGGTAAGAATATGTTATGCATTCAATCTCTAATGATTCTCCTTTCGTGTATATAATATGTTAATATTCATACAATAATATTTTGACAGGACACTAGACTACCAGCCGTGATGGAGGATTTTTAACAGGCATGTCTGGATGGTGCTACCCGAGACCCACCCACGTCCCCACCAATTCCACCCCCACAGTTGTCAAGCACTACACAAAGACCACCCCATAGAGTACTGACGATGTAGGAGCACCGATTGTGGGGACGAAGCAGAGGGCACTACCCTCACTGCATGTGCATTTCCCGTTAAATTATTTAAAGTCTCCGTACATAGACCTCAATGAGCAGAAGAGGCAATGATAGCTACGACAACAATATACGAGATTTATGTGTCGCTACGACAACAGTATACGAGATTTATGGAGTCCACTGGTCAGCCTTAGCATGTCAAGCTTATTTTAAGTAATCAATATTTCATCCCTCATTGTATTGATATTTAACAATTTTCCTATGTCATTCATCCAAGATGTAGGTATATCGAGTTTGCCAATGGGCCTCGATTACTTTCGTGAGCTTGAGGATGTCGAGGTTGATCTTCCCAATAATGTAACTAAAATTACAGTTTGTTCATATTTGTTTCAAAAATACCATTACTGATTTAACACCATGTTGTCTAATTTGGTACAACATATAGATCCATACCTCTGGGGTTTGATTCGGAGGCTGCACGGGAGGGGGGATTTGACTGCTCCCGTAGTCAGAGCGGACACGTTGAACATAATGGATTGCCTATTTTTTTGTAAGTTTTTACTTTCACCCAATTCTTAATCTAAGACATACTACATACTTTCTAGTTTGACATAATGATCAAAAATTACATTTTACCTACGAGACGTGCTTTGAAAAGCGAGTGGGATAGGTTACATCCTAATGACAAAGAGTGTTGGGGGTAACTATATGGACAACACATCGTGTTTGAATTGGATAGTCTTGGATTTTGTTGAAGTATATTTGTGGCCTCACCCGCATCAGGGGCAACTCTAAGCATATAGCAGATCGGATGTATGTATTAGTCATATTTTCTCAAAGTAATTTGTTTACCTTGTAAAATACTATTTATACTTGTTTGTCCAACCATTTGTGAAATACTATTTTATAATATGTAGATCGATCTTTGTATGCATATGTTCATCACATTGGGTCGCTTTATCGAGTTTGACTCGTCGATTAGATATCTAGTTATACGACTCGTTGTCGCACAACATGGACGGTTTTAGTGATCTGGAGATTGTTTATAATCACACTAACATATGCTCCAATTTCGATGCCTACTATCCGGATAATCGTTCTTTGGCTAGTATTTTGAGAAGTTGAAGATACAACCCAGTGTGACATGCTTCGATCAAGATGATGCTTGGCTTGACTAGGAGGCTATATAGATGGACAACCATAGTTGTGATGCGTTCGCAGTATGTATATTGAGCGCATGTTGGGCGAGCCGATCCCCTCGGAGCGACTACGAGACATGATGCGTGAGTACCGACAAAAAAGATGGCACTCGACAATTTTTTCCCACAAAGACATAAACTAATATATTAGTAGACTAGGGCCTTAATTGTTTTCTACTATTGTTGTGCCATTATTGTGCTTTTGTATATATTTTGTTGTTTTTTTAATATGGTTTGTATTTTTTTTTACCGAATTAGAAAATATATATAAAAATGAAAGGTTCTTTGCTTTAATATGGTTTGTATATGTTTTGACTATATTTTTGTAAATTCCATTCTGTTTTTCGAAAATGTTTGGATTTTTACTAATATAGATACATGTTAAATACAAACACATAATCTTCTTGAATCATTCAGATGAATAAGTGTACGCAACCTTTTGGTATAAGCTCACCAATTGACTTCGATAATTTCAAATAATTTTCCTCAAGTGTTATGTGCATATCCATGTGCAACATCGGGTATACACTACCAACTCGTATTCTTGATATTTTGTGTCAATTAGAGATAATGAGCATATTTTCAGACATCCGTATGTGATACATAATTGCTTCATAAACCATTTCCACGATTTTTCCTTCTCCTTATCAGCCTACACCAAGTGCCATCGGAAACACTTATTCATTGATGTATTTTGTAATAACAACGAAGAACACACCTTTAAACTTGCCCTTTTGGTGTGTCCCGGTAACAACAATCACATGTCTGCAATACTTACCGAATCCTCCAACTGATGCATATAAGGTAATAAAAATAAACTTGAACTTATCATCTCAATCTCATATAGTGCAGTTGTACCAGATTTATTTTTTAACATGTACAAGAATGCAAGCAATATCCCCCAAGATTGTACGTGGTCTCCATGTATATAGTTGTAAGTCCGATGTTGTGACTTATGTGCCTTATCATACAAATATATATATCCCATGTTGAGCAGACAAATAATCAATAATATCTAGGCTTAAGGGATCGTCCCTCCTTTAGTAGTATTGGCGCAAACAAGACCTCAATTATCTTCAAAGGCAATTATCGAGGAGCATGTCTACTAAGGTTCACCTGACATGTATGAGGTTGTTCGGGATTTAGTGATCTTCCGACTTCCCCCTTGGATAGAATTAGCACGAAACAAGAAGTTGCATCCCCTATATTTGCAAACTGCCTTATAACGTGAAGTCGAAGACCGAGTTATTCTACACTCCACACGTTGGTGTAGATGATAGAAGCCTAATTTTTTTAGGCTTCCTTGCTTTCACGCACTGCGTCTTTAAATAAGCCGCGCGATGTTAGGTAGTTCTTGTGCAATGGAGATAGAGTCGGGATAATGATATGATTTTCTAGGAACCATCCAAGCATGTTGTGACCTCACCATTGGTACCTCCATATGTTTGGCATTTAAATTGTCTATTTCATTGACATCAACATGAGCCATTCTATGGATTGAAATCATCAATTACAAAGAACATGTTCGTCATTGTCTCCTACTATGTTATCATTGTTAGCATCATTCACTTCACGATTAGCTTGGGACAAAATAGTCATCTTTCTATCCAAAATGATCATATATCAATCTACGGACTAGTTCATCATTAACATGATACTCTAATCATCATATTTCTCCTCATATGTGCCACATCACTGTCCCCCAATGAAACAAATTGTTTATCTTGACGGTTTTTATCACTAACATCATCTTGGTTATCATAATAGCCACCGCCCCCAAAGTCATCATATTGCCCAAAATCATCATTATATCCACCATCACTAAGTACATTAATATTATAACCATGATGACTTCACGATCCACATGACCAATACTACTGATTTTCGATTGATGCTCCGGATCGGAGATTTACTTGGAAAAATATCGTGGCACAACATGTTGCACATTTATTGGCATGCACTATGGTGTACCATGCATATAATTCATGTCGTAAGTTGAATTATATAGATTAAAGGGGGGGAATTGAGTGTCAAAACTATAAGAATAAATTGATGTAGATTGAGCAGCAATAAGGTTTATAAAACCATTTGGATTCTAATTTCTAGCATGATCTTTAAGTTTTAATGTAACAAATATTCTAGAATTTGTGAAAATTCAGTTACTCATTAAAGGTCCTGTCTACACATAATCAAGGATTTTACCTCACAGCCGCTCTCAGTTGGCATTAAATAGTGTAATTTATATTCACACAATCGCCGATCACTATTAACAACATTATGAAAAATATCCAAAAACCCGCTAAAGGATATGTTCAAAGAATGACGTAAAATGAGTGCTTCTTCCCCATTTCTATAGAAAATACCATCTAAAAATCCTCTTTGTCATCTTCCATCTGAAACCAACACCAATAGTTTATCACAAAAAGAAGAAACGAAAGAAACATGAAAAGGAAAAAATTCAAAAAATCAGCCTAGTAACTCAACTCGAGTTGCGTAACTCAGTATCGAGTAACATAATTTGTTGTGTAACTCGACAACAAAATATTTACCGGTACCCAGTCACGTTAATCGGTATTGAGTTACACGTCGAGTTATGTAACTCGGAGCTGATAATTAATTCTCCAACAATACATTTGCTAGCTTTCTCGGTTTTTGCTTTATCTGAAATAATTCTAATACTTGAAATGGCGCTATACGAGGAGAGTCGACATATGGTAAAATGTACTTACATTTTTTCGAGATCCCCATAGAACCGCCACCAATATTGGCCGAAAAATTCAAAAAGTTTTGAAGGAGAGAGGAAGAGGATAGAGTGATCGAGAATAGTGAAGGAGAAAAAGATAGAGCTCAAAAATCAAACAAACATGCTAGAAGATTATGAATATCATTTGTTTTGTTGAAATGACTAAAAATATTTGTCTACAAAAGATGGCTAGTTTTCATTTTTTTACTATAGAAGTAGCCAATTTGGCCTATTTACACTAATAGTAATAGTAGTAGCGATTGTAGGCCAAATTGGCCAATTATATCTTCTGAAAATGAAAAGTAATCATGTGTTTTCAAAAATATGTTTTTTAGTCATTTTGACTAAATACCATTCTTGTATTCTTTGGTGAGGTATTTGACCATTTTTTCAAAAACATGATGTGTTTATTTCTCCGCACGAGACATGTTTCTTGGTACGAGAAACATGTATCGGCATTCAGAAACGGGTCGGTCTCCGTAAAATCGGAAAAGGGCAAAGTGGACAATTGAACTCAAAAATAGCTAAAAAACATGTTTTTGAAAAACATGGCTACAAAATATATCCATTATGAAGAAGTGGTCAAAAACCTAACAAACTCTAATAATAATAATAATATAATAATAATAATAGAGGGAGAAACATGTGTCGGTATTCCTCCTCTAAGTAAGAATATATAATTTTATTTGCCCCTCTGTTTAATATAAAAAAATTATTGCACTTAACAATATAAAGAAACTAATTTAAAGTAAACAATCACAAAATTAAATTGTTAAAAATTATCCATGGTTTTAATATATGAAATAATAAATTTTATGTAACAAAATCTTTAGGGAAAATAATAATTAGGCAAATTCCACTTTACCCTTGTACTCTTGTTGAATGTGACTTATACCCTCAATTTATTAATATAGCTCTTACTAAAAGTTCTATTTTTTATGATACTTATGATTAGATAATACTTTTTATTTATATTTTTTAAAGTCATAATATATTAGTAATTTATTTTTCAGTATTAAAGGGATTAACAGTGTCATGGAAATAATTTTATAATGTAACATATAAACTCATGATAATTCTATCATTAATAAAATATATTATTATTAGACTTTTACATGGTTAATACAATATTACTAAAGTTTATATCATATATATTTAAATTTATAATGAGTGGGAAATTAAGTAAGTAAATGTATATATTAAAGAAGTATACATTATATTAATTCAATATGAACTATATTAAATTAGAGATTATAATAAATTTTAAATACAATAAAACTTAAATTAGATTTGGATCTCGATGATACCCCGTAATGAAAGAAAATAAATCCACGTGGTCATTCAAATGATGATGACGTAAGCCACCCAAGATGACGTAAGCCGTCCAAGATGACGCAAGCCGACCGGATGACGTGGACTGGGCCGAGGTAACCGAGCCGAGCCCAACCCACTACAACAAAAATAATCCGAGTGAGTGCTCCACTCAACATTCTCCCACTAAGTGGATCCAATGCACCAATGGCGGACCAGGTGCCACCGCAACATGTCAACGGGACAAGTCAACAAGCACCTCTCAACACATGACCAACATGCACCCCATGCACATCCGGAAGAGGATAAGTGTCCCATTATTATCTTGGATATAATGATGATTAGCCCACTAATTGTATTAGTATAAATAAGTCTCATTTATTAGGAAAAAGACAGGGGAGAAAAATCCACTATATAACTTGTAAAGTTCAAATTCAGTGTAGAAGACTGACCAGATACGCTCTGCTCGGCATCGTTAGTCAAAAAGGCAGAATTAGCCACTTAATATTATTTCCAGGTGTTCACTGTAGTTTCCAAGTAAGATATTTTAAGGTACTTTGCTTGTTGATCGAAAAAGCACATCAATAAATTGGCGCTAGAAGGAGTCCGTTTGGTACAGTCAGCATTTCGAGAGTCCCGAAAAATTCCAGCCAAGGTAACTCATTCCATCCACCTATTAAAAGATGAGTGAA
The DNA here is from genome assembly GCA_016081115.2 of Rehmannia glutinosa. Classification (NCBI taxonomy): domain Eukaryota; kingdom Viridiplantae; phylum Streptophyta; class Magnoliopsida; order Lamiales; family Orobanchaceae; genus Rehmannia; species Rehmannia glutinosa. Next base: position 198,447 of record JABTTQ020002497.1, on the reverse strand, counting down.
AACTCGAGAAATCCCTATAGGCAAGATGATCCACCGCAAGACACCCAAAACCTTCAAAATGGCCAAAATGTACCTCCAGTCGGGGCTGGGGGCGCGGTTTTATTACCTATTACACAACTTCTCACAAACCCAAGCTTTATCCAACAAATGAACCAATTAATCGCACAAGAACTTGCAACTCCTCCACCTCAAATTCAACCTCCTCTACTAATAGACCCTCTGCAGGCCGATCCACCACGAAACCTCCAAAATCAAACACACTTAAACCAAGAAAACCAAGAGGTCGATTCTCGCAACAGATAGCCTGATGAAAGACGTGTTAGAAGAAGGCCACGAGACGATGCAGGAGATCAAAGCAGAGTGGCAGAATCATTGCCTTTACTCCATCGCCCCGTCGCTTTCGTTGATGTTTGTCGGACGCTTGGGGTCGACCAATTTAGCAATGGCCTGTACAATCTATTCATCCGAATCCAGCTTCACGCAATTGGGAACAACCAAGAGTTAATCGAGCTCGTAATCCCAGCCGATTAATGAAAGAGAGGTAGAAATACTCCACTTACGATGTCGTCTTAATGAATCAAGGAGACACCGATGACGCTCCCTATCACCGAGTCCATTATTAGGTTGGGTTGGTGGATGTCGTATCACCTTTTGCTCCTCATATTTTGACGACTCGCTCCCGCGAAGTTCAAAGTTCCACAAATTGGCCTATATGATGGTGATACCGATCCCACCACGCACATCCATAACCACTTGGCGTGGACGAAATTATATTGCCCGAGCGACGCTATTCATTGCGGCATTCCCATTAACGCGTTAGGCGGCCAGAGCCCATCGTTGGTTCAACTTTACCTAATGGCTCCATTCGCTCGTGGAGTGACTTGGTGCCGGCTTTCACTACTCACTTCTTGGCGTCTAAGGTCTGAGCCGCGCCAAAGGATTCCCTGGTCACTATCAAACAAAGCAAGAACGAGCCCCTCAAAAGCTACATCTCTAGGTTCAACAAGCAAATCCGCGAGATGGAGCCAATTATCGATGACGCCATGTTGATGGTCGCGATCTCGGGCCTAGCCCCGAACTCGGGATTCCATTTCTCAATTCATGAACAGAGTGTCAGCACTTTCCAGGAGTTCCTCATCCGCACAGAAAGACATATATGTGCAGAAGAAGCAACGGCAGGGCCCACTGCCGAGTAGAAATAGAAAAACACTAAGAAATATTTCAAGAAAAATCCCCCATCTGGGTCGGGCTCTAGTTTCAAATCATTCTCTGACAGTTCCACCACGGGCTATAAATCATACCAGGAGGTCTGGGCCGAGGTGCGGCGATGAGAAACACTTTGACTCATACTCCATCTGCAATTGGGAATGACATCAAGAATCTAAATCTTCTATTGTTGGATCGGTCGCTGAAGTTGGACCCGTCTAAGCTGAACGACAACAGGTATTGTTGCTATCACAAATAAATAGGGCATGAGACCAATGAATGTCATGACCTCATCCGAGAAATTATGAGAATTTTTCAAAGAGGAGGACTAAAACTCAATGTCCAAGAGCTCCCACCACCACCAACTCTTCTCACTGGGAACAAATGAGCGGCCGCCAATCCAACCCGCTTACCCCCTGTTAATGAAAACCCCGGCGGGAAATTCTAATGTTGATCAACACCAAGAGTCCAAGATAACCGGTCTATCCACAAAAGAAAAGCCGAGGTCAGAGAGGCTGAAATGCCCCGCAGTGGGTTCGTGTTGCCGAAATTAGGGAAGGCCGACCTATAGGGTACTTCACTTTCTCTGATTAGGACGCCGACCAACTCGTGCATCCCATTCTGACCCTCTGGTCATGACAGCACCGATCCTGGGCATCCCCGTGCACAGGATCCTGGTCAACTCAGGAAGTTATGCTTCAGTAATATATATCAGGGCTTTCCGCTGGTTGAACGTCGATGACAGTTATATCCACCCCTGCAATGATAGCATTTTGGGTTTTGGGAAGGAAAGATCGATTCGATTAGCGAAGTCGATATGTCCATACAACTCGGTCGGGGGTGCACACGAGAGACGATTATAACCACTTTTAAAATTATCAATTTTGATTAAGTACAATGCTATCATTTTTTTAATAATTGCGAATATATATTAAAAATGAAAAAAGAGTAATCCTGATCACAGCCAGATCAAGTAACCAAATGAAAGCCTGGAAATAATGTTAACAACCAAAAACGAAGTGGTCACAAGCCGACCATATGGTCAATGGTTGGGGCCTCGTTAAAACCTTCCAAGGTAAAACCCACCCTTGTGGGAAAAACCCTGGAAGGAAAAAGAGTACCCCCTGGAAAATAGGCGCCAAAAAGAAACCTCAAGTGGTGGCGCATTAAGTAACAAACCTATAGGTGGATTGGCCAACATAATCATCGGTGAGGTAGTGAAGAATGTCCGTGGGCGGGACGCCCACACTGCACCACTCTCCGTCTTCTTTCTCAAAGCATGTCCGCCACCCGATTGCCTTCACGAAAGATATGAGAGACTACAAGATCAATGTCATTGAGCGGATCAAGTATGGCGCCCATTAGCTAAGATGTCTCCATGGGACCTCCATCGTTCTCTTCTCTAGCAGGTTCACCACATACATTGAGTCCGATTCCACCAAAGTTGTGTCCATCCTTTTGCAAATGCGTAGTGAATCGCCCACATTGCTGCGACTAATTCAGCCTCAAATGCGTACCCAACCACAAACATGGACAAAGCATCCACGAAAGAATCCTCTACAATTCCGAAAGACACCGGAGGTGGTTAGATTGCCCTGCGCCCCCGTAGCGCTGCCATCCGTGTTAACCTTGATCCAACCCGGAGGGGTTTTTGCCATGACCTCTACAATCTTGGAGAGTGCCCGACCTTCCAGAACTCTTAAACCACGCAGATAAAGAGGTCCTGCTGGTCATTATTCATGCATCCCCGATCTAAAGATGCTTGATTCAACAATGAGTACCGTAGGTGAATGAGTGTCGCTCCGGAGTCCAGTTTTGTTGTGGAAAATCAGCTCATTACGGATGTGCCAAAGAAGCCGATGCGGATAATATTGCCACACGCCAAAGAAAGCGACACGTCACTAAAATTAAGAGCCATAAGTCGTACTGCCAGTTCATTGAAACCGTAAGCCTGAATAGGTGCACGTGAAAGGTGTGGAAGATCCAACGCCATAGATGTCCCGCAAAAGCACAAGAAACAAATAAGTGATCGATCGATTCCCCCGATTCCCCGCAAAGAACACAAACCGAAGGGCCGCAAAACTTCCCCTAGCTCGTAAAGAATCCCGGATCGCTAATCGGTTGTGTATAGCTCTCCACGCCACCACCGATCTCCGTTCCTCCGGATATCTTTGAGACCAAAACCAAGAACCCCATCTAACGTACCGGTCTTTGGGGCGTAAGGATTTATAAGCCATCTTCGAGGTGATCAACCATCTTGAGTTCATCCAAACACGAGTATCCCGGAATGTAGGTGCAATTGGGACACGCACGATAGCTTGAACCAGCTCCAAATAAGCCTCCACAAAGGGGAGGGTGAAGTGCCAGATCCATCATAAAAGTAATCGAGATACGCTGTTCTGGAATAAATACCTATAATCCTCCGGAATGCCAATTCATCACAAGAATGGAATATCCCAACCATTATCAATCCAAAATAATACCTCGAAATTGGCGCCGGGATCCAACGAGAATCATCCAAGCAATCAAAAATACAGGGTTTAATCCAGGCCAAATAGAAGAAGGAATGAATGACCGTCGGATGTCCCTATTTCTAGTAAAGTACCGTTGTCCGAGTGTCCCGAAAACCAATGAGTCCGAGTTCGAACCTTCCAGCCCAACTTCATTAAGAAAGCCCCGTTAGCGACGAGCGATCGCACGCCCAATCCTCCTCCGCCCGGGCGTGCAACATGTATCCCGATTGACCATTACCTTGCCTTTAGAATTCACATCTCCCGTCCAAATGAAATTACGCATGGCTTTTTCCATTTGTTTAAGCAAAGGTGGCAGGCCATTTATAAATCATCATGGAATGCACGAAAGAACTAGTTATCACCAAGTTAACAAGGCAAACCCTACCAAATGGGAGAGTGACGAGCCTTTCCATCGTCGGAACTTAAGGATTATCTTGTCAAAGATAGCTGCAAATCCGCGACCTTTGGAGCTCCCTTGAAGATAGGGCGCCCAAGTAGATGGTGGGGAACGTCCCGGATGAATCCCTAAAATATGTTGCACCCTCCCACGGACATAATGCGAAACCCGCGCCCCAAAATAAACCTTAGATTTCTCATGATCGAACACTTGACCGAGATATCCGCATAGTGAGTAAGAATCGAAGCAAGGCCCGGCATTGGAAGAAGACGCCCACACATGATGATGATATCGTCCGCGCATATAGAATGGATCTTTGGGAAGATAATGCTCCTTGGCGCCGTGAAGGTAGATAACCGGGGGCGAGCCATCGCAGCAGCCTACAAACCGACCCAGGACCTCCTCCGCAATACAAAACAATAGGGGTGATAAGGGATCCCCTTGTCTCGACTCCTCTAGAACAGGGAAAATAACCAACCGGCGTCCCATTCAACAACACCGATATTCGGACGATCAAGAACCACCTCCACCCAACGCACGAATGTCTCGGAAAAACCAAAACGTTGCAAGACATGTAGTAAAAAATCCCACCTCAATGTGTCGAATGCCTTACGAATATCGATTTTCAGTATCATATTCGAATCCGTGCGTCCCCTGTAAGACATTAAACCCTTCTAATACCATCGCAATACACTCATGAATTTGTCTACCCGGATAAAACCAAACCGAGTCGGGATAAATAGTCGCAATAATTGAACCCAAGCGTGTAGCCAAGATTTTCGTGATAATCTTGAAAAGGAAATTGCTCATGACAATAGGGCGGAAGTTTTCAATGACATTGGCATCCTTAGTCTTAGGGATGAGCGCCATGAAGCTGACATTCAATCCCAGAGGTAGAGACGAACTATTAAAGAAATAGCGAACAACGTCTGTTACCTCAAAGAGATATGACATCCCGAAATGGTGGTAAAAATTCCCATTGAACCCATCGAGGCCCGAGGGAGCTATCAATCCATATCAAACACCGCCGCCTCACACTCGAATCGAGAGAGAATGGGTCATTAGGGTGGAATTGTCCCGCGCCCCAACCATTGGAGTGAGCACTTGGTCGACCAAAGGTGAAAATCCATGATGGAGCTCCCGTTTTCCGCAAAGATCCACCGCTCTATCATCTCGAAAACGTCCGTCTCGGTTTACCACTTTTGCATCAAATTTCGTACTCCAGGATGGGAAAGGTTTCCACAAAGGGAATGAACGAGAATCAAAGGAATTCTCCCAAGATTAGACCAAGAGAAATAAACGTGATGGAAAAAGGAGAGTCCAGTAAGTCAGCCAATCCAATCAAGCAGGAAAACCAAATAGAAAGCTTGCCAGAAGCCGACCTGGGAAGGAACCGGTTACCGAACATGAAGAGCTATTCTTGCAGAAAAAAGAAGGGCAAAGCAAGAAACGTAAACACGCCAAACCGGTTGAAGATGTCGATATAGTAGATGTCGATAAGCAACCACGGGGCGTCAACTTAGAATTGGACATAATATGCAAGAGCCACTCCGGTCGAAGCTTATTGAGTTTTTGAGCAACAATCTGGATGTCTTCGCATGGACTCACTCAGACATGCCTGACATCAATCCCAAACTTGTGTGCCACCATTTGAACATCGATCTCACCTACCGACCTGTGATCCAGAAGAGAAAGAAACTGGGCCCGGATAGGCAAGCAACACTGGAAGCCAAGGTCGGCAAATTGTTGGATAACTAATTCATCGGGAAGCACTTTACCCGCGATGGGTTGCCAATCCCATATTGGTCAAAAAGAGTAATGGGCAATGGCGCTTTTATGTGGACTTCACCGATCCAACAAAGCATGCCCAAAAGACAACTACCCTCTTCCCAACATCGATTACATGGTTGATGCCACTACCGGCACGAGTTGATGAGTTTTATAGATGCGTGCTCGGGCTACAATCAAATCCGGATGCACCCAGACGATGAAGAAAACACTTCTTTCTACTCAGCTTGGGGCGTATACTGCTAAAAAATGAGGTCGTTTGGCTTAAAGAATGTTGGGGCGACCTGTCAAAGGTTAGTCAATCGAATGTTTGAGAAGTTGATAGGATGATCGAGGTTCATGTAGATGACATGCTTGTAAAGTTTTTGTATGTTGCCGGCTACATTTATGATCTTAATGAAATGTTTACAATTTTATGTGAGTATAAGATGATGTTAAATCCTAAAAAATGCACGTTTAGGGTCAACTCAGGTAAATTCTTAGGATACATGGTGAGCCAAAGGGGAATTGAAGCTAATCCTGATAAAATCAAAGCTATAATTGACCTGGAATCTCCTAATTCTGTTAAGAAAGCACAAAAGTCTAACCGGCGCCTAGCCGCCTGAGTAGGTTCGTGTCAAGATCAACAGATAAGTGTAAGTTGTTCTTTGAGATCATCAAGAAAAATAAAGATTTTGAATAGACCAAACAGACACAGGCAACATTTGAGTCATTAAAGCAACATCTGGCATCCGTCCCTGTTCTACAGAAACCGAGTCGGGGCGAAAACTTGTACTTATATCTCGTAGTCTCGAATATGCCATCGATTCGGTACTAATTCGGCTAGATAATTCAATTCAACACCCAGTCTATTACATCAGTCAAGCCCTGCACGACGCCGAGCTGCGGTACTCTCCGATGGAAAAGTTAGCATATGCACTGGTCATCTCGGCCAGAAAGTTGAGGTCATATTTTTTGGAACATAGAATCATTGTCTTAACGAATTATCCTTTGAAACAAGTTATGCACCAACCAGACACTTCTGGTCGAATGATCAAATGGGTTGTGGAGCTTAGCCAGTTCAAAATCTTATACGAGTCGAGAACAACCATCAAGGAACAAACACTAGTAGACTTCATAGCAAAATTTCACTCTGTCAATTTAGCTGGACATCATCAAGGAACAAGTGTGGAAGTTATTTGTCGGCGGCTCTTCCACCGCAGGCCGAGCAGGGGGCGGGATTGTGATAATCAATCCAAAACACAAATGCTACTACTCGGCCATATGGTTTTAGTTCCCGGCGACAAACAACGAAGCCGAGTATGAAGCTTTAATAGCAGGATTAGAGATGGTAGCTTCGATGGGACTGAAAAGGCTACTCATTCACAGTGACTCACAGTTGGTGGTCAACCAGATCAATGGGGATTATGAAACAAAGGAGCCAAAGATAGCACAATACTTGGAGCTTGTGAAAAGTAGACTTTCTCGATTCGAGGCGAAAGTGATACACATACCTTAATCGAGAATGTACAAGCAGACGCCTGCCCGACTAGCATCCAGCCGGGGACCAATTTGATTGAAGACGTGATGGTCACCCATCTATCTTCCCCTTCATTAAACACGAAGAAGATAAATGCCAACGAGGGTGCTGAGCCGACATGGATGACGCCCATCATTCAAAATTTGGAGCATGTAATTCAACCAAAAACAAAGTCGAGGCGAACATTGAGAATGCAGGATGCTCGGTTCGTAAACCAATGCCAACTACGCTCTTCGAGAAGTACATGAAGGAATTTGTGGAAATCACGCAGGAGGCCAGACACTATCATACAAGCTGATTTGCCAAGGGTATTACTGGCCGTCTTTGAAGCAAGATGCGATCTGCTTAGTCAAGTAATGCGAAAGATGGTAGCGATTCGCACCACAGGTCAGGTACCACCCTGAACAGCTCACTTCAATCTTTAGTCCTTGGCCATTTGCCAAATGGGGAATGAACCTCATTGGACCACTCCCCACTAGCAAAGTATGTTATAGTAGGGGCGTGAAGTATGTTATAGTCGCATTGGACTATTTCACATTTTCACTAAGTAGACCGAGGCGGAACCCCTAGCAAAGATAGATGAAGAAAAGATCATCAATTTTGTGTGGAAATCAATTATATGCAGATTTGGAATACCATATTCAATAGTAACAAACAACGGGAAATAGTTCGACGACCAAAGATTTCGAACTTTTTGCGAAAGTTTCCACATCAAGAACCATTTCTCCACTCCATATCACCCGCAATCTAATGGCCAGGTTGAAGCGGTGAACAAAATCCTCAAGTCTACATTGAGGACGAGACTAGAAGAGTCCAGGGAAAACTCGCCGAAGAGTGCCGGAGTATTATGGGCTTACAGGACGACACATCAGTCTGCCATGGGAGAGACACCTTTCTCCCTGGCATATGGAGCTGAGACCATCATCCCGGTGGAAATCGGGACCCCAACATTCAGAGCTGCAAATTTTTCCGAAGAAAAGAATGAGGTCGCCTTTACGAGCCGAACCGGATCTATTAGAGGAGAAGAGATGTAGTGCCAAAAGAAAACGCGATATATAAACATAGAAGTGAAAGATACTACAATTCGAAGGTGAAGGAAAAGAAATTCTTGGTTGGTGATCTAGTCTTGAAAAAGGTCACGGGAGCCGAACCCACCACTACAACCAACCCAGGAGGGCCCATATAAAGTTAGCAAGGTCTTATTAAATGGGGCTTATGAGCTCGAATATTTGAGTGGGGAAAAGTTTAATCACCCATGGAATGTGTCTTATCTAAAGAAGTATTATCAATGAAATTCGAAATTACGAGCAAAATCATCTCTCTCGATTCTTATTCATCTTGGCCTAGCTCCAAGCACGGCATGCAATTTAATCTTACGTCTCGGCCTAGATCGTAGCATATCCTAAATAACCCTTGTGTCAAATCTCAACCTAGCATTGAGCTCGCTATAAATAAGACTCGGCCTAGCTCCGAGCACACACACTTAAAAAAATACTTAAACATTGCTATGAATCAAATTGAAATCGGGCATTCAATTCCATGCACCTTTATGCTCGGAAAATGTGTCAAGCTCAACACTTAGAAAAATTTGCAAAATAGAAAATGGAGAATGACAAAGGCAATCAAGGAGAATTTCATTAAAAGACCAAAAGTATTTACATACATGGGGGCTGTTAGGAAATTTATTTTGTAAATTTTGATGATACCACGTAAAACTTAAACTAGGAAGTTGTCACCCCATTTTCCTTATAATTCGTATTGTAATAGATAGGCTGGAAAAGCTAAGTCAAGTCACCTACGCCAAGGAATACAAGAAGTCAATCAAGGGATCGGATTGAAGACTCTCATTTTATTTACCGAGTATGGCCAAGAAGGAAGTCAAGGACTCGATCAAGGTGTGTCACCGAGGAATAGGCGTAAGTGTCGATCAAGTTAGTTCAAGAAGCCAAGTCTCAAGGTTGAAGTGATAGTTGAGTCATCCAATGACCGAAGTCGACTCAAGTCACCTGGGGTAAAGACAACATTCGGTCAAAGACAATTGACTTAGATCCTTTGATTAAAAGTCAAGAATGTTACTCGAGAATAGTAACATGTCAAAGTCAAAGCAAAAAAGTGTTAGTCCTGCATTGTACAAAAAGAATAAACCAATGGGAAGCACTGCACCGTGTGTCAGAAAGTCTAAAATGCTGCAAGACATTTAATATGAGGAAATGTCAACATCAAGGACTGCAGACAAGTCAAGCTAACGAACACAAGTGACTTTTGAAATTAGCCTATCTCTTCAACAGGCAAAATTTCAAAAGTGCACTATAAAAGGCTGAAGAATTTACTGAGAAAAGGTTACCTGAACCACGAACAAGCAAGCAATATTCAAGCAATTAACCTGAAATTTTCTCAAGTACATTCAAGCAAATCCTCAAGCCTGAAACTCGAAGGAAATCGATCCAACACAAGCTGTGAAGGAAAGACAACTTCAAATCTGTTGGAGAAGAAACTTTTGAAGAATCAAAAGGGGTCTTCTTTCCAAGGAGGATTGTAGGAAGGTTCAAGGTCGAACCAGTATCAAGTTATTGGAGGGCTTCGTGATCAAATCTAAAAGCTTGAGAAGTGAGTTGAAGTATCAAGGCAACTGCCCTGTGAAGAAGTTGAGTCGCAAGAGAAGTCAGCTGTGTGACCAAGGCTGTCTCTAGACTGTTCACCACGTTGTAAACTGATCTGTTACATAGTGAATTCCTCCAGGAGTTGGAGAAGAGAGGACTAGAAGAATTACCCCATCTTCGAACCTCTATAAAAATTATCTGTGTCATTTATTTTTTAGCACATTTATATTTCTGCATACTTACATCATTTCTGCATACCTTACTCACACCCCTTGGGACCTACAAGTGGTATCGGAGCGGTTGGTTCATTGAGCCTTCCGCATCACCGTTCTCGAACTAGATCTCTATCTTTTCAAAAAGGTTTCAAACACTTTTATTTTCAAAATCTTTCATTTTAAGCAAAGTTATTATCATGGAAGCAAATCACACGTATTTCTATGTTCACTTTGTTGAAGAATTTGATGATTGGAAAATTCGTATGCGAGCTCATTTATCTGCATTACGATGAAATGTGGCTTGTGATAGAGGATGGGCCACTGAAAATACCGAAAGTGAACACTACTTGAAAGCAGTGCAAATTTGAAGGAGAAGAAGCCGCTTTCTTTGAAAGAAGACCAGATCATGGTTGAAAAACCAAGGATCGAGTGGACAAATGAAGATAGAAAGAGATACAACTTGGACAATGTGGCCAAGGACATACTCTACAAGACATTGGACAAAGCAATGTTCAATAAAGTCAAATCTTGCAAATATGCAAAAGAAATTTGGAATAAACTAACTCTAATTTGTGAAGGATCGAACAAATTAAAGAAAATAAATTGTCGATTGATGTTCAAAAATTTGAAAATTTCAAAATGCTTGCGGTGAAACCATGGATCAACTGGATGCCGTTCATTCACTAAATTACAAATGAGCGTTCAACTCTTGGGAAAGAATATACACAAAAGGATATGTGTATGAAGATCTTAAGAGCCTCCCAAATGAATGGGAAATGAAGACCATGGCCATGAGACATTCAATGGACCTCTCAAGAACATCTAACCACGAGCTATTCTCGGACCTCAAAGCCTATGAGTTTGAGTTGAGAAGAAAAGAACAAGAGGAGACAATTGTGTCAAGACAACCGCATTGATAGCCAAGGATGGAAAGAGAGTTGAACCCAAGGAAGCCATAGACCGGAGATTGCCCTAATGGTTAAAAGATTCAACAAGTTCTTCAATAAGAGCTATAAAAGAAACAAGGGTGAAACCTCCGGAGACATTCACTCCCTCCAAGTCAAGGAAGATAGGCCACCCAAGAGAGTGGGCATCAAAGGGTTGAATATCGAGAGTTGATAACCCAAGGACGAAAGTTTGATCAAAGAGCCGAGAACCCGTGTTGAACTAGCAGACAACCAGGACATTTTGCGATTGATTGTTCCTATCCACCATCAACTAATATAGGAATGAAGAAGAAAGAAAAGTCTTGAGAGAAAGAAGACAGAGGAAAAAGAAGAAAGCCATGTTGGGCGATGAGACTCTAGACCGAGATGACCAAGTCTAAAAAGCGGCGGTGACTCGAGAGAGTAGTGAAGCGACTACTCAAGTGACTCGAGGAAGAGGCTATGATCGCCTTATGGCTAAAGAACAAGATCAACCAGATCAAGAAGATGAGGTACACTCTAACTCATCTCATTCGATTCAAGTGATAGTGATTGTGATACACACACGTCATCACCCACTGATCTTTATGATTCATTAGGCAAAATGATGAAAGATTTTGAGCACATAAAATCCTCACACACAATTCTAAATGAGGAAAACAGCCCGACAAAAGCCAAAACTCACAAATGACAAAGAGTGAGCACTCGAGTCACATAGGTGATGAGAACATTAAGGTCAAGGCCGAGAATGCCAAGATTATAGCAGAGTTAGCTGCTATAGAAAAGAGGAAAAAGGTCTCAAAAATGTGATTGCCTCATTTACAAAGGCATCCAAATCATTGGATGATCTTACCATGAGTCAAAAAGAATGTGGAGATAAGACAAGCATATGATTTAATTCCTTTGTGCACAAATCAAACTCCAAGAGTGATTTTGGAAAAAGGATCTTCAAGTAATGAAGCATCTCAAAAATCCAAAACACCAAATGTTGCACCCACATTCACTCCTAAGCACAACCACAAACAAATTGGCCTTGGATATAAAGGGAAAGGAAAACAAACCCGATTGAGTATCTTTGAGGGGACACCGAGAAGAAATCGGCCGAGTTCCTCAAAAACTCCAAACAAAAACACTCTGTGAAAAGCAAACAGAGCTACCAAAAACCCCGGAAGTTTCATAAGAGAAACACACATGATGGGAATGGTAGAACTATCCAAACTATGCTTTGATTGGAATAATGTGAAACATAAAAAAAAACCTATGGAATACAAACCTAGATGGCAAAGACATAAAACTCAAAGAAAGGTCATTTCAAAGGCAAAAGAGCTATTATCGACATATGCCCCCAATCACTACACTCGGAAATTTTCACAACTATCCAAAGAACGCAATTGCTAAAACACACGCACACAGCATACAGACAAAATAGACAGTTGTATGAACCTAAAACCCCCAAGCAATTTGCTAATGTGCACTATGATTATGGAACCGATAGACACCTCTTAGAGTCAAGTCCTTTGGCTATAGGTTGGTTGGATCATCTTATAGCACTAACCCCTAAGGACCCTGGCAAGTATGGGTACCTAAAAACGATTTTCTTGATTGCGGGTTCAAGGAAGTGAGTGCCAAGGAACCTGGTACATGGATAGTGGTTGTTCGGACATATGACAGAAACAAGAAAAACCTGTCAAGATTCAAGGAGATTAGAGGTGCAAAAGTCATATTTGGAGGAAATGAAGCTCGAGGGGAAATCAAAGGCACAAGATCTATCAAGAAGAATGGATTGAAAATCACATATGTTGCTTATGTTGAAGGCCTCAACTTCAACCTGTTAAGCATCGATCCAACTCGTGACAAGGGCTACAATGTTGAATTCAATATGGGAGTGTGCCATATCAAAGATCTTTGAATCAAATGAAATAGTGCTTCAAGGATCAAGACAGGAAGAATATGTATGTGGTAGATTGGTGTATTGCTACACCAAACACTTGTCTGCTAGCAAAGAGCACAATCGAATCAAGTTGGTGTGGCACAAAAAGTTGAGTCATCTGAATTTCAAGACAATCAACAAGCTATCAAGGAGTCATCTTGTGGAAGAATTGCCGGACTCGATGTACAAGAAGTGTATGTGATGCATGCCGATGGGAAAGCAAATAAAATCCCCATTCAAGGACAAGCCAAGTCCTTCTTCAACAAGGATATTACATTTGTTGCATATGGATTTATTTGATCCATTGAACCAAACCAAGATAAGTGGAAAGAAATACACCTTGGTGGTGGTAGATGACTATTCAAGATATACATGGACAATCTTTCATGTATTTTTTTGAATAAATGCGAGAATATATATATGTAAATGAAAAAGAGAAGTCCTGATCACGAGGTTGATTAGGTAACCAAAGAAGTAGATCCTGGGAACAAAGTCAAAGAAAATAACGGAATGGTCACAAGCCGACCAAATGGCTGAATGGTTGGGGCCTCGTTAAAACCTTCCAAGGTAAAACCCACCCTTGTGGGAAAAACCCTGGAAGGAAAAAAAAAAGACCCCCATGAGAAAATGCGTCCAAAACAGGAGAAACAAGAAGACCAGGCGCACTAGCTAACAAACATATAGTTGGATTGACCAACATAATCCTGAGTGAGGGGCGAGACTATGGCGCGTGGGCGTCCCCAACCACGTCGCCTCGTACAATGTCTTGCTAAGAATATCCACCGTCCGGTTGCCTTCCCTAAACAAGGAGGTGCGAGTGTATCGCCACGTGCTCGAGATGGCGCCAGGGAACCTCAATGGATCTCTTCGCAATAGTTCCACCACATAGACCGAGTCCGACTTGGCCATAGTTGATTCCACCCCTCGTAGAAAGCGTAATGAATGGCCCGCATTGCCGCCATCAACTTTGCCTCAAAAGCAAAACCCAAACCACATCTTTCCACAAAGCATCCGCGAAAGAACCCTCTGCAATGCGAAAAATTCTGGAAGCGGTGAGACGTCCCGGCAATCCCGTTATCTTTGCCTCGGTGTTAACTTTATTCCACCCCGGCAAGGGTTTCGCTAATTAACCCGCACAATCTTCGGGGCTGTCGTGGCGCCTAGGAACCCGGCCGAAGAATAAGAAGGTCCCTTTGGTCATTGTGCATGCAACCTTGGTCCAAGGAAAATGATTCAAGAATAAGAACACGGGGCGTAGGATGGCCGCCTCTGAGTCCGATCTTGTCATGGAAGGTCAAGTCATTCCCGATTTGCGGATGAGCCAAATACCGGATAACACCGCAACCCCCAAAGAAAAGAAACCTGCTCACTGAAATGAAAACTCATTAAACGCACCAGGAATTCATTGAAGCTATAAGCCCTAAAGTAGTGGATATCAAAAGAGTCGAAAATCCACTTCCTGCAAAAACACATGAGACAAATAAATGATCAACAGATTCCACGTCAGCACAACAAAGAACACAAACCGAGGGGCCTGTGAAGGAACCGCGTGGTCGCAACATCCAATACCGCCGATCGATTATGAATGGCGCGCCATGTCACAATCAAACGTCTTTCGGAATGTGAGGTGACCAAATCCAAGAACCCCATTGAACCACAGGGGAGTGAGGGCGCATATAGGAGTATGTTGCCTTCGAGGAAACGGTCCCATCATCAGAGTGTATCCATGCCCACTAGTACGACGAATCTAGGGCGATGGGGATTCTAACAATATCTCGAACCATATCCAAATATGCCTCTATAAATGATAGTGAAGTGCCAAGTCCCATCGTAAAAGTAATTTGAAATGCGCTGCCGAAATAAATATCTCGTACTCTGCGGGATACCAATCCTATCCGCAATGGTGTAACCCAACCAATTGTCGGCCGAGAAAGAAATGCCGGTTGCATCCTGGAATCCAGCCCGATCCTCCAAGAGTCCCGAGATCCCAGGTTGAACCCCCTCCCGATGGAAGAGGGGATGTACGAACGCGTGGAGATCTATCGAGAAGTGAAAAAGCGCTTTCGAGGGTGTCTTTGAAAACCAAAGAGTTTGAAGTCATAATCTTCCAACCCATCTTCATAAGGAAGGCATTGTTGGCGACAATGATGGAACAGACACCCAAGCCTCCTTCCACCCGTGGCATACAACAACAACTCTAGTTCACCACCACCGAGCCCTTAGAGTTCATATTACCGATCCAGGATGAAATTACGCATGGCCTTCTCCATTTGCCGAAGCAATATTCTAGGCCATTTGTACACCATCATAGTATGCACGAAGGAGTGGTAATCACCGAATTCACCAAACAAATGCGGCCAATGACAATAGACAAAGAGGACTCTTTCCACCTTCCGAGCTTAAAAATAATCTTATCGAATCTTGGTTGAAGGTCGCCACTTTAGTCGCACCCTTGAAGATGGGGGCGCTAGATAGATCGTAGGGAAGGCGCCCATATGCATCCCTCGTAATCGTCCTCGAATACGTCCTCAAAAATAATTGGAAACCCGGCTTGCCAAAATAAACTTTAGATTTATTAGGATTGAAAATCGGCCCGAAATATCCGCATAGAGATTGAGCATCTCGAATGATGGTACGTGCATTGCTCATGGAGGCCCCACACATAATCACAATATCGTCCGCATACATAATCGACGCCGAGGGAAGATCACCCGCTTAGGCGCCGGGAAGGCCTGAAGCTGGTTCCTCTTGACCGCCTCTTCCACTAATCTACTCAGAACGTCTTCTGCTATGCAAAAGAGCAGTGGAGATAACGGATCCCCCTGTCTAACCCCTCTAAAATAAGAGAAATAGCCCACAGGCGATCCATTCAGAAGGATCGAAATTCTGGAAGAATGAAGGATAATCTCTATCCAGTGAATGAACACCTCGGAGAAACCAAAGCGACACAACACGTGTATCGAAAAACCCCAATTAACCGTATCAAATGCCTTGCGGATATCAATTTTTAAGATCATGTTGGTGTCATTCTGCCCCTGAAGATATTAAACCCTTCCGAAACCAACGCGATACAGTCATGGATCTACTTGCCCGGGATAAATCCGAACTGAGTAAGACACAAGTAAGAAGAAATGATGGAGCCCAAACGGGTCACCAAAATCTTCGTGATAATCTTAAAAAGGAAGTTACTCATCACTATCGGTCTAAAATCCTCCACCGCATTAGCCTTCTTATTCTTCGGGATGAGTGCCATGAAACGGCATTCAATCTTGCTTTGGAAAGGACACCATGACGAAGAAATAATGGATGGCTGCCACCACCTCAACCGACACCACATCCCGAAATGCTAATAGAATCTCCCATGAAACCATCCTACCGAGCACTATCCAAACCCATATCAAACGCTGCCTCTTTAACCTTGGACTCAAGGAATAGCCGTCAACAGCAGCGCGTTATCAGGCGTGCTAACAATAGGGGAAATCAACCGTCGACCAAAGTGTAATCCGAGTTGGTTTGCCCCGTATCTCTGAAAAGATCCGTATAAAAAGAGATAATGTGGTTTCCGATAACCATTGGATCCTCTCGTGCTACCATAAACCATCAAACCCTGTATCCCTAAACACCCATTTATGATCCGCAACGGCGATGGAAGAATCTTTGTGTTGCGATCCCCAATCCTTTAACCAAGGGTGGCGGGCTTTACTGTGAAGAAAAAGTCGATCGCTGAGCAACGTCTTGAGACAACACCATCTGCGCCTCAAATTCCATATCCCCAGTGCCTCCATGAAACCCTCGGATTCAATATCGGCCTTGAATCTGCGGACCCTTTCCATCGATGATCCACCGACGATTAACATCCCCAAATACATTCCTTATTCCAGATTTTAATCGTTTGCCTCGACCTCTTGAGATTCCACATGACGCTACCGCAAGGGATTGGGCGACGCACACGGAGCTCCCAAGAGGTAGTAACAATACTCCGGAAAGAATCATGATGTATCCACATGCGTTGAAACCGAAAAGGAGATGGACCCTTGGTAATGGAAGAAGAACAAGAAACCAGGATGGGATGGTGATCGAAACCAATACGCGGAAGGACTAAACCCTTAACAACTTGCCAAAAAGCAAAAAATTGACCAGTTGCTAGGGCTCGATCCAACTTAGCCTGAAGAAGAGATAGAGGCCTTCGGGGGGAGCACCAAGTAAATGAATTCCCCATAGTCGGCACAACAAATAAACCTGCATCCTCCAAGAAGTCCCCAAGTCTTTGCAAGAAGCACGGATAAAGTACTGTGCGAGAATGCTCATGATGTCCCAACACAAAGATTGAAATCCCCAATAAGCGGCGGTCAAGTAAGACCCAAATTCCTCAGCTCCAACCAAAGGGCACGTCGAGCGACATGATCACACAAACAATAAGCAAGACCAACATGGAAAATCATAGAACTAAATTAAACTTGTAAAATAAGACACTGAGAAGAAGACCAGACCTGGTTTTGAACAGCAATACTGGCGTTGCAGAAGACCCAAATGTCTGGGCGACCGTTCGCCCGGAAACTCTGAGCAGTGAATCTGAGCCTCAAGCTACTCCAATAAGAATCCAAAATGGATGAAATGTCCACCTTCGGTTCGCAAATGGCCAAAATAAAAGGTTTATGTTTATGACATAAAGCCTTAAGAACATTACGAGAAGCAATGTTCCCAATCCCGAGATATTCCGGAAGATACAATTCATTGAGATGGCGGGAGAGGTGGTGCCCGTGTCGATCACACGGTAAAGACAGTGTGGTGTGTTGCGAGAATCGACGATTGAGAGTTACCAACTTCATCCGCATAATCGCCCATCTCTTCGATCTTTGCAACGTTCATCTCGTGTGGTTGAGCACTCGATTCAATAGTAACGCCATGAACAGGGGGCGATGGTCCCGATGTAACCTTCTGGAGAATTCTATCTTTAGCCGAATCCAATGAGCTGTCCTGGAAAGCCCAGCTCAGAGCCCGAATAGGCTTTCCCAAAGGATACTGAACCATAATAGGCAAAATGGTGGAGACCGTGCCGGAGGTGGCAACATTTGCTCTAGGAGATGACTCCCTAGCTGGGTAATCGGCCTGGTAATCTGCGGATTGCTGATCCTGGGAGTCGACTGAACCCAGAGCTTCAAAGGTGTTACCAAGATGGATGTCCGTAGAGCAAGTGACTATTGCGCGAGGAGGAGATCCCTCACGCATCGGCGAACCCGTATTTCCCATCGAGTCATCAACGACCTTGCCCTTCGTCCAAACAGGGGCGGTAAACTTTACGAACCCTGGCGAGTAGCGGCGCCCGTGAGCGCCCCTGGACAGGCCGTGATGCACGCCTATCCGTATCCGGATTACCCGCATTGTTAAGATGGCAAGAAGCTGTCGAATGTCCCATAACACTACACCTTGAACAAAAATCAGGGAGTTTCTCATAAGTGACTGAAACAAAGGAGCACTTGCCAGTGTGTTCCACCATTATGTGGTCTTCCAACGACTTAGAAAGAACAAGGTCCACCAAAATCCAAACGAAGTGACCCAAAGAACCATAAAGTGAACGCCGATCAATTTGTAGTGGATTTCCAAGAGCACCGGCAATCCCCAGGATGTTATTGGGGTCCCAATATTCCAAACCGAGCTCGTGGATCGTACCCACACACTAGCCCGAAAGTCTCAGTACTTTGTAAGGGTTGAAATCCGCACCCATGGAGATAGACAGATAGTCCCCAGGTTGAGCATCCAGTTGGTACGTTGTTGAGCTCGAGAACGATCCTGCGCATTAAACAACTTGACACCAAAAAATCCCTTGCCCAAGGGAATTAATTTCCAATCGTTTTTAATACCCCATAAATCGATAGGCGTTTATGCAAAAGCATAGTCGCCCACGGCTTGTTACTTTTTCCCAAAATAACCCTTCCAATTAAAGAATAAGAAAATTTCGCAAGGCGTTGTTGGTAAACATTATCATCGATCGTCACGAATAGTAATCTCTCTTTCTAACCAGTTTAGGGATAGAATGGGATTTACCGAAAACCATTTGGGAAAAAGTGGTGAAATTACCTGGGGCACGAGAAGTAGAATCCATAGGTTGGGTACCAAACAATTTTCGCAAAAGTGTTTCCAAAATTGGGTTTAACATTGGGAATATGAGCCGATTGCCGCAGGTTCATTTCATAATCGGATGTCATTGATGGTGAGATTCCAACCATCTGAGGTGCAGGAGCAGAAATAGGAAGTGGGCCCGTGAACCGGGATCCATGCGGACGACAGACAGCTGGCCGGGGGTCATCACCCCCAGGAGGGGACCACTCTAGGAGGCGAGTGGCCGCCGCCCTACATGAGAGCACTGTGAAGGGCCGGCCCCCCCATAGTGAAGGACAACCATGGGGGTAAAGGGAGCAATATTCCCAGGTTCCATGTGTGCATGGGCGCCCACCCCCATGGGTGTGCGATCCGAATCGCGGTGGAGGAGGATTGGCGCCCTTTGATCGTTGCGCGCTGCGGAGGAGTGGTCATCGGAGGAGCATCGGATTTAGGAGGTAGAAACTTCCAAGACAATCCGTAGAAGGAAGAGGTTCCCGGAGCGTGAGGAACGCCTGGAATGGGTCTCGCTGCGTCTCCCGAGGTGTCTGCGAAATTGCTGATCGATGGGGCTCATGCAACGGCCCGTCGGGAGGATGAAATTAGGGTTTGTGTTCCGAAAACCATGTACCCCAGCGTTCGTGGTGAGTACGTGGATGATCTGCTGTGGTGGCTATGATGCATGGGAGGTGCGAAATTTGAGGTGTAGCTATGCCATGGCGGCTCGCCATGAGGTCGGCCCGGAGAAGACGACCAAAGAAGAAGAGAGAGGCGTCGGTCGTTGGGATAGAAAGAGAAAATTCTTGTCAAATCTTTGTTACGTGTCGGACAATCTTCATGTGTAAAAAGAAGGAAACTTTGCGAAGTTACCTCGGTGATGAAAAGGGTTCAAAATAAAAAGAGCCAAACCATTATAAAGATAATGGTTCGACAAAGGAACGAGTTTGTCAATGGGATAATAACTCGAAGATTGTGTTGAAAATGGAATTGCTCATGAATTATCACCAAGAACTCCACAAACAGAGAATGGTGTAGCCGAAGAAAGGAAATGTAACTCTCAAGGAAGGCTGCAAGGACCATGTTAGTAGCCGTGGATTGCTAAGAAATTTTGGGTCAAGCCATTGACACAAAGATGCTATACTCAAAATAGATGCATGATCAACGAGCAATTGACCAAGACTCCTATGAGATTTGGACAGGGAGAAAACCAAATGTTGGATACTTGAGAATATTTGGATGTAAATGTTTCATCCATAACAATGGCAAAGATAATTTGAAGGCTTTTGATGCTAAAGGCGATGAAGGTATCTGTTCGAATACTCAAATTGAGAGCAAAGCTTATAGAGTCTTGAACAAGAGGACTATGGTCACGAAGAGTCTATCCATGTGGTTTTTGATGAATCTAATGTAAATGGAGAAGACATTGAAGAGTTAGGCGACAAGTCAGATCGCCAACTATACTGAAGAGTCCTTATGTTGAAGTCAAGTAAGAGCAAGCAACCCGGATGAAGATGAGATAGTTGAATCTCAAAGACAAAATGAAAGTCTCGCACTAAATGAAGATGAAAGAGCTGTTCAAGACAACTTAGTTGCGAGACGGTGAATCCAGCAGACTTACTCCAACCGATATGAGATGGCCGAGACCATCCACCGAGTTAGTTATTGGATATGTTAGAGATGGCATAAGAACCAGATCGAGCACGCGGCATGAAGCGATGTTCACTTATTTTATATCCCAAATAGAGCCTAAAGATGTGTCTCAAGCATTGGATGACACACAATGGATTCAAGCCATGCAAGAACGGCTGAATTAGTTTGAAAGAAACAAAGTATGGGAGTTGGCGCAGAGGCCAACCCATCAAAATGTTATTGGTACAAAATGGGTTTTCAAGAACAAGATGAATGGAGAAGGATCTCATTGTAAGAAACAAAGCAAGATTGGTAGCCAAAGGGTATTGCCAAGAAGAGGGTATAGATTTTGATGAAACTTTTGCTCTGCTTGCAAGATTGGAAGCAATAAGGATGTTTCTTGCTTATGTTGCATATAAGAACTTCATTGTATATCAAATGGATGTGAAGAGTGCATTTCTAAATGGACTATTGAGAGGAAGAAATCTATGTTGAACAACCTCCAGTTTTTGAGCGTAAAACTATTGGAGATAAGGTATATAAGCTCAAGAAAGCATTATATGGATTGAAACAAGCACCAAGAGCTTGGTATGATACAATGTCTCAATTTCTAACGACAATGGATTCACCAAAGCCAAAGTTGATAGAACACTCTTGAAATTCAAGATGGAGAGAGTATACTGCTTGTTCAAATATATGTGGATGACATCATTTTTGGATCCACAAACAAAGAGCTGTGTGATAAGTTCTCAAACCTCATGCAAGGTAAATTTGAGATGAGCATGATGGGAGAGCTGACTTTCTTCCTAGGACTTCAAGTCAAGCAATTGAAGGATGGAACCTTCATAAGTCAAACAAAATATACCAGAGATTTAATGAAGAAATTTGGTATGGAAGAGAAGTCTTCTGTGAAAATTCCAATGAACACATCAGTCAAGATGGACATGGATGCAGATGGCAAAGGCTGTAGATCAAACCAGATATAGAGCACTCATTGGATCATTGCTCTATTTAACAGCAAGCAGGCCGACATCACCTTTGCAGTAGGTGTATGTGCAAGATTTCAATCGCACCAAAGGAGAGCCACATGATTGCGGCTAAGAGAATCCTAAGGTATTTGAAAGGATGCGGGGAAGTTGGCTTATGGTATCCAAAGGAAGGTGGATTCAAGCTTATTGGTTACTCGACTCGGACTATCTTTGGAGTAGAGTTGACGGAAAAGTACTTCGTACATGTCAAATGCTTGAAATAGATTGGTTTCTGGTTTAGCAAGAAGCAAAACTTAATAGCCACATCCACAACTAAAGCGAGTACATAGTCATGGGCGGTTGTTGTGCCCAAGTCTTATGGATGAGACAACAAAATGAGAGACTATGAGATTGAAGAAAAAGAGATTCAAATTATGTGTGATAACGCTAGTGCTATTGCAATCACTCGAAATCATATGTTGCATTCAAGAACAAAGCACATTGATGTCGAGATATCACTTCATAAGAGATCATGTTGAAAAGAAAGACATCACTTTGGAATACATCTCAACGATAAGCGATTAGGCGATATTTTCACCAAGCCTCTATGTGAATCAAGGTTTGAAGAACTCAAGAATGAGTTAGGGTTAATTGAGCTGAGTTGAAACTCGGAAGACTCAATCAACAAAGAAAGAAGATGAGAAAATAAAAACTCGAACAAGTTTCACACTTGACCAAGTGAAATAGGCTTATCGGAAGTCACCAGACGAGTTTGTTGACAAATGAGTTACTTCATGGGAAGAGAGAAGTGGAGTTAAGTTACTTTGGATATAAGTTGAATCATTTATGAGCTAAGTGAAAAATGCGATCGTTTTAAATGAGCGGGAATATTTTTAAGGATGACGTCGGTAATAATGATCAACAAAAAAGCGGACAAGAACCCATATGATTGGATATAAATGCTTTGCTACATTAAATGCGAAGAATTAAATGCGGTTTTGGCATGTTAATCTCGATCGTTGATCTTGATCAAAAATTTCAAAACCCGAAATATTTCCTTTCATAACCTTTATATACGAAATTTTCATTTCTCTCACTATGCAAACTGTTCATCTTCAAGCAAAGCAAAGTTTTTCTCTCAAAAACCCTAAGTTATTTCAAAGCAAGTTCTACACTTTTCGATCGGTGAAAATCTCTCGAAAATGGCTCAAAAGCATGACTTTGTGAGACTCTCAAGCAAATCCACACCGGCTCTTCACCGGACTTCGATGGAATGATAAAGCGGTGTTGATGAAACCCTGGTTCGAAAATCGCTGAAATGTTGGAAAAGTCGGGGCTAAAGGCTTTTCGACTATGGAGTACTCTCATACCTACCTTGAGGAGGTAGCTTAGTTCTACGTTAACGCCGAGGTGCGGGGCGAAGAAATCAAATCTTCCGTCCACAAAGGTCATAATACTCGTCAAAAGACCTTGCGAGCATTTGCTTGTTGCCCTCGAAGGGCTCAAAGGACATCTATGAGGCGATGTCGACTTGGGCTGTTGCGTGGAAGGAAGTGGCCAAACCAGTGTCTTTGCCAAAGTGATCTATACAACTCGACAAGAATATGGTGAAGGGCGACTATCACAAGGCTGATGGATGTCGTCTCGAAATGTGTCGACATGAAGTTTGGAAGCTTTAATCAATTGTCGAAGACAAAGTTGATCGTCATGGCTGCGATCATGCAAGGAAGAAAATTAACTAGGCTGAGTTTGTTTACGGCCGACTACGCCATAATGTGTTAAACAAGACATATAAGAAGGATGGGTCCTTTGGAAGCTCACTTGGATATGGCCTTGTGATTGGCCATTTGCTGGAAGTGAAAGGTGTCAACCTTCGTCATGGTAAGGCCTTTCACGTGAACAAGAGAATGTTCAGGGCAAACCTTTTCGGTGCCCAGAAGAGAGCTCACGCGAAGAAAGTCGATGAGTGAGGGGGAATCACCGACCTGGAAGATCAAACACCCCTCCTTTGAAGAAGAGAGAGCTGCCCCGCAGCTAAGTCCAAGAAAGCAATTTCTCCGCGGCACGATCCAAGGCACTGCCCTGCAGCCGAGTCCCCTGCCCGAGCATCCGAGACTCCTGCCCCTGTAGCTAGATCACCTGCCCCCGCAGCCGAGATGGAGGAGGAACACCATATTTCCTCCCCTATCGTTAAGAAGAAGAGGATCTAAGACACGAAAGGCAAATCGCTTTGAGAACAAACCAAAAGCTTTTACTTTTGAGGAACCGAAGATGTTGAACCGAGTTCCTCTCAGGAAGAAGAGATTGTTCGGGTGATCTCGAACTTGAGAAGAAGAAGAAGGCTGAATCTTCTACCCACCCGGAAAAAAGAAGTCGAGACTCTCATTACTTAGGAAGAGCAATCTCCTGAAGTCATTGATGAATCAGCAAAGTCTGCTGAAGATGATCGGTGAGACTTGTTGAAAACCCAGTGTGCGAGAGACAACAGGAGAGTGAAGCAAACAGAGACAACTGAGCCTCTTGTGAAAAGGTTGTCTCTCCACCTGCAATCGATGTTCTTTGCTTCGAGGAAGAGCAAGGTCTCTTGCCTCCAATTCAAGAAACAGAATAAATGTGAAGATGATGATGAAGATGTAATCATGTACTCTCCATCGTATCCGGACATCCAAATGACGTCTCACGAGAATGAAGAGCATGGAAGGCTGGATCACTCAAAAGGTGCGATTCGCTCACCCCGAGTTCATAGAAGAGGAAGAAGAGTTGCTACGATTTCTTAGTGTTGCAACTGCTCGACAGGCCCTTGACGAAGACAATCGCATGGATATCCTCCGCGTCATAAAGCGGATGAAAAGGATAAAGCGAGGATCCCATTCTTTTGCACCCCAGTCACACTCATACACATCTTGAGGTGTTCTCTCGAAAATGATGAGGATCCCATTCTTTGCGATTGAGAAGTCGGATATGTAGCAGGCTATGCGGGAATCGAGCCATCCATGAGCGACATTTGTTAGAAGGCCCGGAGAGTCCTCACAATCTCTCCTGCAAATTGATCCTCCGGGAGTGGTACGTGTTGCCTCGAGATATTGCTGCAGCCACATCCCCTGTACAATCGAGGGATGGATCCAAGGGATTTGGCGATGAAGGCTGGGAAATTGGGCACCCAGTGAGCCAACCCCGTAGAAGGTGTTCTCACCACTGCCCCATGGTGAGCACTCAACGGATAAAGCGCATCTCGGGAGAAGACTCGACCCCACAATCGATCACTCACCGGTGAGCCAATGAGGGGGAAGCTCTCTCCACCACAGGCGGGGTTGGAGGTCGCATGGGAGACACTCAAATGAAGTTTGGAGGCGAAGATGAGAAAGATAGTGAACAACAAATGAGTGACATTGACAAAGTTCGGACGATTTGAGTCATCCCGGTAAAGTGTCACCGCTTTGTAGGCCAATGACATTGTTATCACAAATCGAGGCACATGATGGTGATGCCCTGGAGTTAACACTGGGGCACGAAACTACAATCCAAGGAGTTGAGACTTTTATGGATGCCAATGTCGAAGACCCTAAGACATTGATACTATCGAAGGGAACACGAAAGCCTCACAAAGATTGAGTCTGCTGGGGGTGTTGAAGGCCTAAGGGAGGTTGAGACTTCCCTAGGTAAAAATCAAGATACACAGAACATTCCTTCTCTGCAAGGCATGTAGAAAAAGAGATAAGCGCACTTCATGATTCCCAAGAAAACTTAGACACATCCTTTTTAGGATCGAAAGATGAAGCTTAGTCCACTCCACTTGCAGATACTACGGACCCAATCAAGATGTTCTCAAGACTAAGAGCCAAATCGGTGAGAAAACGGCTCGCCAAAAGTCCAATTTTGATGATGAGCCAACTCCACAAGTCTCATCATCATTCGATGATGCTTGATGACACTGATTGAGGAGCAGGTTATTCATTTGGAAAAGTCTCATCGAGACCGAGAAAGTCATTTAAGACGATTGAGGCTCGATCAATTTGGGCAAGACAATCCAAAAGCCCCCGGTGAATCGAGTCATCTCACAAGAGCTTCCACAAAATTCGATAGAACGACTCTGTCGGCTCCGTCACGAGCTCACACACAGTGTGAACATTGCCGATGAAGGCTGCTGCCGAGAGGCATCAAGAGTTGACTCCACTCTACTACTAAAAGGAAGGCTTTGAAGGGTCGAGACCCGATATTCCCTATGTTCGTGATGATATCTTTCGAGGACATGTTTCCATTCACTCGGGACTGCTTGCATCCGGGAAGAGACAACTGGCGAACAAAGAAGATACACTTTGTCCGAGAAGATCCCATCATTCCCACCGACACGATTGTGCCAAAGGACTTTGATTTTGACAAAGAGTGGTCGGCAAATGATTGAGCGAGACAGTTGAAATTTGTGAAGTCTTCAAGAAGATCTGTGAGGATATTGAGAAGATTGAACGACACCAGGCCTCACTCGACTTACGCCGGACAATCGCGATGCCACTCTCACAGCTGACCTTGAGAGGAATCGTGGTGCGAATTTGGGAATGGTCTCAACAAAGAGATCGCTATGTGAAGCGAGCAAGTACGATATTTCAAAGCCCTATATGGCGAGAATGCTCGTATGGAGTGTGGATAACTCCATGATCGAGCGGCGGATGAAGGAATACTTTGAAAGAATAGCCCGATCTCACAAAAATGATATGGAGTCTGCTGCGACATTTTCATAAGAATGAGATCCTCCGACTCGAAAATATAATGAATGACAAATTGGCCTTCTCTTCTCGGCTGAAATAAAGATATTGAAATCTGAGTCTAAGGAGATTCGATCGGAGATTCAAAATGTATTCGATGCGGCGGACTCCAAGCACGATTCCACGATTAACAGACTGGACTTTCTTCTTGGAAGCATGTTCCTGGGTCCCTCTCTCCTTTGATGATGCCAAAAGGAGGGAAGAGGAGTCCCGAAATGATTGAAATAACAAAAATTGAAGAAAGGCACAAATGAGATGAAAGACGCAGATTGTGAATGAGGGTAAAGTAGGCCGAGGGGAAAGTTCGAAGGATTTGACGCCGATGTTAGCCAAAACCCCACAAAGAAGGTCATGGTATTGCCTCCATCCCGAGCAAACTCCCGCAACCCTACCCATTGAGCACTCTGCTATGCCAATGTCGGAGAAAAGAAAGATTATTGAAGCGGGGTTTGAGGAGTTCTCTATAAAGCGGGATGCTCGCGTTCGAAGTGTTGAAACAAGATGGTGGTCTTCCGGTTGGAAAGGATCGAGATGCTATCCCGGATGATGGATTTGAGCCTAGATCGGTCGAAGACTTCAAAACCCTTGAATCAAGGCTATTTCCAAGGAATGGCTCGCCCAAGCCAGGATTTGTCTTGGGAGAAAGGCTTAGCCTTGTGCGAAGAAGGCTCGGCCATCTTCAATGATCGCTCACTCACCGGAAAAGCAAGACTCCGTGCAAAGATACACCCGGAGGTAAAGGAAGAGGCGAGTCGAGGAAAGGAAGAAGTGGTGGCGGAAGAGGTCGGCTACCTCGACCAAAACCCATGGACATTGAATTCATAGATCCCGACAAGAAAAGGTGATCTCTTGGGTGATACGACACCTAGCCAACCGGAAGTGGCAAGGAAGAATCTTTGAGGCGTGATATGACAAGAAGAGGAGAATGAAAGGCAAACTCATTAATGGCTCGAAAGGAAGCAAAGGGATGATGCTTCTAAATGGGCCTATGAAAAGAAGAAGAGAAGGGAAGAAGAAGAGGAAAAGAGCGTGATGACGACGAAGCGCAAGAGAGTCAAGAAGAAAGAGGAAGGAAGCGGCGGCGAGGCATTGAAGTGTTCTTTGCAAACCCCTTCATGTATTTTTATGTAAATACACTCATGTAAGTCGTCCTGTAATATACTTAGTGAATTTGTCTATAATTTTTCACTCTGTATGTATTCTTGTATCTTAGCTTAGATATGTATTTTGCTCGATAAAGAATGCTCGATACCAAATATAAACAAATGTGTAAAGGACAAGAATGCTATGATCAATAAAACGATCTATTTTAAGCATACATTCTTTATTCTTTGCATTGTCTGTATGTATCTTTTGCTTTGTTTATATTTTGTTGAATGTTTTTAAGTTTTGGCATCATCGAAAAGGGAAAAATTGTTAGGAAATTTATTTTGTAGATTTTGATGATACCACACCTCATTTTTACTTGTAATTTGTCTTGTAATAGATAGAAATGGAAAAGCTGAGTCAAGTCGGCCTACGCCAGAATACAAAAAGTCAATCAGCTGGGATCGGATTGAAGACTACGATGTGTGTCAACCGAGTATGGCCAAGAAGGAAGTCAAGGACTCGACTAAAGGTGTGTCAACGAGAACATTGTAAGAAGTGTCGATCAGTTAGTTCAAGAAGCCAATTCTTAAGATTGAAGTGATAGTTGAGTCATCCAATGACCGGAAGGCGACTCAAGTCAATCAGCTGGGGTAAAGACAACGATCTAGTCAAGACAACCGACTTAGATCCGTTGATTAAAGTCAAGAATGTTACTCGAAATAGTAACATGTCAAAGTCGTCAGTGTAAAGTGTTAGTCCCGCAATTGTGCAAAAGGAATAAACCAATGGGAAGCACTTGCACGTGCGTCGAAAAAGTGAAATCTTTGCAAGACATTTAATACGAGGAAATGTCAACATCAATGATCAGCAGACAAGACAAGCCAACGAACACAAGTGACTTTTGAAATAGCCTATCTCTTCAACGGGCAAAATTTCAAAAGTATATTATAAAAGGCTGAGGAATTTACTAAGAAAAGGTTACCTGAACCACGAACAAGCAAGCAATATTCAAGCAATTAACCTGAAATTTCTCAAGTACATTCAAGCAAATCCTCAAGCCTAAAACTCGAAGGAAATCGATCCAACACAAGTCAGTGAAGAAAAGACAACTTCAAATCTGTTGAAGATGAAACTTTTGAAGAATCAAAAGGGGTCTACTTTCCAAGGAGGATTGTAGGAAGGTTCAAGGTCAAACCAAGATCAAGTTATTGGAGGGCTTCGTGATCAAATCCAAGAGCTTAAGTGAAGTGAGTCAAGTAGCAAGGCGCAGCCCCTGTGAAGAAGGCGAGTCGCAAGAGAAGAAGCAGCACCGTGTGACCAAGGTTGTCTCTAGACTGTTCACCATGTTATAAACCGATCTGTTACATAGTGGATTCCTCCGGAGTTGGAGAAGAGAGGACTAGAAAGAATTACCCCATCTTGAACCTCTATAAAAATTATCTCGTGTTATTTATTTTTCAAAGACATTTACATTTCTCGCATACTTACATCATGTATGTTGATAAAACTCACATTTGCTATCCAACTAATTAATAATCAAATGCTAAAATCAAGTGTTACTTAAAACAATCAAGGGTGTTAAGTCTTCCTTCCATATAAAACCAATACGACCAAGTTAAAGTTCGGGTTAAGCAGTAAGTTATTCTATCAACAAACTCTATCGAAATGCGTTGAGTGGCTAACTTAGTTTGAATAACTAACTTAGTTGTCCCTCAAGGACAAAGTCTTTTGAGTTAACTCTATTATATTTTTTTAAAAAATGACTAAAATCGAAAAGTTGGTAAGGTTTATTCAACCCCCTCCTTCTAAACCTTACTCACACTCCTTGGGACCTACGAGGGCCCAAGACCAATTAAATTAAAAGCAAAAAGAAAAATAAAACGCCTTAGGAGCGGGAGGCTAGGTTGCACCGGAGCAAGAGCACCTGGTCGGACCATTAAGAAGCCATTTCTTCCCCTCGTCGTTGGCCTGGAGGAGCATCCTGTTCTAAAATGGCGCATGGGCACCGAGGACGGAGCACTTCTAATTCTCGCATTCGGGCGTCAAGCTCCCCCTCCAAGTTGGCCATGGTCTTGCCCTTCTTGAGGCCTCCAAGATTATCCTCCACACTAGTCGCAGGCCTGCAAGTTATCATGAAGGCATAATCCCTGGACCATTTGTAGGCCCTCACTGCCTCCACCCGAGCCGCCTGCAGGGACTCCTCCAACTGTTTCTTGAAGGCCTCCTCCATTTCTCTCCGATTTCTACCTCTTGCCTCACCAACTCCTCCGGATGTGAGGCCACCGCCTTTCTCGGTTCGACGACCTCCCTACGGAGTTCTTACTCAAAGCTCTCCGCCTTGTTCCGAGTGGCCATAGCATCCTCGGTAGACCTCTTCCAGGTCGCGGCATCCCTCACGGCCTCCTTGGTCCGAGACTCCAGAGATTCTTGGACCCCACGCAAAGTATCGTGGGCCTCCTACAAATTGGCATGGCACCTCTCCAGGTTGCTCCCCGCCCAATCATATGCCATTGGGTGCCTATGATGCGGCGGATAAACCCATGGCATATTGTGCCTTCCCCTCCCATCCGATCTCCATGTAGAATTGCTCGATCTCGGTGGTCCAGGCTGGAGCGGCACATCCCGTGCCGTCCTACCAACCTCGAGGCAAAGAGCCACCTACTACTCAATCAGGCGTCGAACACTTTGCAAACTCGACGAAACACCGAGGCCTCGACCGCCCATACCCTTGCAGCTTCCTCCCTACCAAGATTTGGAGGAATAAAATGCCTGCCACCACAAGTCATCAAAAATGCCCGACGACAACTGAGCTTCATCAATTGTCTCCCGAAGGAGTGTTGATCGGAGGCACCCGTGGAGTCAGCCCAGTCATTTCAGTCTGATCGGGCTCATTAATCTCAATCCCACTCCCCCTTCTCTGCCTAGGATGCTCATTTTCCGGCTCATCTATGGCCTTGCGCTTACCGCGATGGATTTTGGCCCACCTCTCTGCCTCGGTAGGTGGCTCGGTATTCGTCCCGATCCTCCCGCGGTCGTCCGCCTAATGCGGTTGAGACGAGCATAAATGTCCATCCTCCGGATCTGCAATAACATTGGAAATGTCAAGATAAGAGTAAAAATACCAAGATATGAAAGAATTCAAATTTGTAAAAATATGACTACCTCGAGTTTTGGTGCAGGTGGTGGCTCGATGCTGCTCACCCTGGGGTACATGTCTCAAAAGATCGAGGCCTCAAAGGAGGTGGTTTGACCTATTCGATCCTTAGAGGTTGCGGCTCCCCAGATCGGGCGTTCCACCCCGCTCCGCTGCGGTGGATTCTCCCGCCTACCTCCGACTGCTCTGTGGAACCGCTCTGCTCGACCTCGACCCACCAAAAAAATTAGCACACAACACAAGCCGGCTCGGGATAGCTCCACTTCTTCCGCAATTAAGAACATAATCCTTCTATCCGACTCGGGCAAGACCTTGATGTTTTTCACCGATGCACGAAGTCACCAAAGAGGGCCCCGAGAAGGACGGTTCCATGCACACAAAATAGAGAATTAATGATTAGAAAAATTTCTAGAAATTTAAAAAATGGAAATATACTTACAAAAATTATATCGGAATCAAAGAGGAGGGGCTAAACGAGTCTCCATCCCCACGGGAGTCGCCCATCGCCCACGACCCAAAACCACTTGTCCTTCCACTCCTTTAAGGATCGGAAGGCCCAAAACCAGTCCGTTTGGGTAGCCGGGCCGAGTCCCCGCATATAGTACCACCCCGACGGCCGCCCCGGCCGGGTCTCCTTCTGCTCAAACACTCGTTCAGCTCTTCAAAATAAGGGCACGAATAGCTCGCGAGAAAAAGGACGAGCGATCCAATCAACCCACCCCATGCCATCGATGCACTGGGACAAGGATGGCCCCACCTCCCGAACCACTTGGTTATCGGTTTGGCGGGGAACCTCAACCCGTATAGAATGTTGTGTGCATACATAGCAATGCATCTCGGGGACGGAAACTCGGGTACCTCGTCATGATCGAGCAACCGTAATCGGATGGAAGAAGGGAATTGATGCCTTTTGTTGAGGGCCTCTAGCTCATGCGGCATCATCAGACCCAACTGATGATTTTAGTCGATCTCATCCAATCTTCCCCGTATTCCTAGGGGGCCTACTACTTGGCCCTACAGCTCGGATCCGCTCGGCGTAGCCCCACGCCCAATCTCACTCAGGCTACCATGCTCCTCGTCCCCACTCACTTCGGGGACCCCTGCAGCAGCCACATCCTCCGGCACCTCAACCCGTTCGCGATCACTACCTCCAGCCTCCATATTCGAATTATCCTCCCGATCGCCTGAATTTTCTTCCCGCTCACCCGACATCTCTTTCGGAGACAATCGAGTTTTATACACTTCTCCCCAAGGATCACCGTAATGGGAGTTGCGTTGAACACCATGTACCTTTCACTCGGGCGACCTGCGGCTCGGGATCGTGGCTAGAATCGAAACGCAATAATGTTAGGACTGCTGGAATTGCTTCTCTCTTGACGAAGGATCGGCGGATGGAGGATCTGTTAGATAAATGTTTTTATCATGATTTTGATGATTATGTTCGATTACTTTCAAATATGTTTTCAAACCAAAACTATGTCCCTAAATGTTGTCTAAATATTTCCGATCAACTTAAAATGTTTTTACTATTTTTCGGAGTATTTCTTGAAGTTTATTTTCAATAAAACATTGGACAACACAATTGTTTCAGCTCGACCGGTTGCCCTATAGGGCAACCCGCACTGAAGTTGGTGAGAAACGAAAATGGGACGTAAGAAAAACAGGCGGGGCAACGGTCGACCAGGTGGGCGGCCGGTGCGGTCAGCCGATCGGCCGTGGCGACACAGCACTCGCAAGTTGGATTTTTGTTCCGACTTCTTCTGTTTCGTAAAATCGTCAAGGGCAACCGGTCATAGCCGAGGCGACGGCCGCACCCCCTTCGACCGGTCCCCCGTGTAAAATTTCGCAGAATTCAATTTCAATCTTATCTCTCGCGCGACCGGTCGAACCCCATGTTTATCAAAGAAACTATCCGCTTGCGTTTTGCACAACTTTTCCCTATTTTGTGGGATTGATTTCTAACAGCTATATTGATCATTTTAAATGGTTTCTTTTGCAGCAAATCACTCCCCAAGGAGGAGCCAATGTCCGGAAATGAAAGCCAAGTCCTCTCCTATAAATAGAGGCTTCATTCAAGCAACAAGATACACAACACAACATACAAGCAAAGAGCAATTGAGCAAACACTTTCATATATCTTGTTGTATTAGCCTAAGCACTTTCACTTGCACTTATTTGAGGTCTAGGCTTTCAATTCTTGATTACACTTGTACTCATATTGTATCAATCATTATTGAGTTGTAATCTTGATTTTGGTCATCATTCAACACAAGACATCCTTGTGAGTATTCTTGTGGTAAGAATACACTTGGGTGATCTAGGTGATAGGTGTTTGAAGGTTGTGGTAATCTTCAAAGGTGTTGTAAGAGGGTTGTGGTAATCCTCAAGGTGGTGTAAGAGGGTTGTGGTAATCCTCAAGGTGTTGTATTAATTTTTGGTAAATTAATAAAACCTTTTTTTTTCTTTTTAAAATCCATCCCTGGAGATCTTTGGGGTGGTAGAGGATTAGGCCCTATGTGGGTTGAACCTCTTTAAATCAACGAGTGTTGTTTATTTTCCGCATTTACATTCTTGCTATCTACTCGTTGTTTCGAAAAAGAGGGTAATTTGCGAAAATCGGCATAATCTATTCACCCCCTCTAGATTATTGTAGCCACTTGAATTAACAAGTGGTATCAAAGCCAAACTCTTTGGCTAGCTGGCTCCGAGTAAAGAGGAAAGATCCATGGCTACAAATGATGCGCATCTCACCACCGGCGCTCCACCAATAAGCCACCACTATTCGACGCCAACAACTACGCATTTTGGAAAGACCGTATGGAGTGCTTCCTACAAGGGTGGGTTCGACATTTGGAATGTGGTCATTGAAGGAGTTGATCAACCAACAAAGAAATCGGAGGATGGCACCTTGGCTCCTAAACCTTTCAAGGAGTTTGATGAAAACGACAAAAAGGATTTCTCTCTAAACGGTAAGGCCTTAAATATTTTGCATTGTTCTCTTACCGCCACCGAGTACAATCGCATAAGAGGCATAAGGTCGGCACATGAGGTTTGGGAAAAATTGGAGACAATCTATGAAGGGACTAAGAAAGTCAAGCAAGCAAGAAAGACCATGCTTGTTAAAGACTTCAAAACTTTAACATGTATGATGGCGAAAGCATCTCCAAGATGGTGGAAAGGCTTGACAATATTGTCAATCCTCTTGTGGCCCTCGGCAAAGTCATCTCCAAAGAAGACAAGGTGACCAAGGTACTAAATGCACTTCCCGCTCATGGTCCGAAAAAGTAACGGCAATCACGGAGGCACAAAATCTTGAGACACTCAAGTTTGATGAGCTTATTGAAACCTACTCATCTATGAAGTCTATCTCAAGGAGAGGAAAAATTCCAAACCATCCACAAATCAATCGGGTATGCAAATTATTTCTAAAGGTCTTGCTTCTTCTTCTAATAATGCATACTATGATAATGATGATGATGATGAGGAGACGGCGCACTTGTTCGAAAATTTGCAAAATTTGTAAATAAAAATAAAGCAAGAAAACCAAGAGATAATGCTTGCTTTAAATGCGAAAAACCGGGCACTTCATTGCCGATTGCGGCTTCGATGAAGAGGAGCAAAAGAAAAGGAAGCCTTTCACAAAAAGAAGGCTCTAAATGCGGAAGTCAAAACATGGGATGAACTACTCGAAACAACCGATGAGGAAGGAGAAACCGAACACGGTCTCATGGCTATAGACGACGAAAACAATGAGGTACACTCAAACTCTTCTACTTCCTCCATAGTTGATGACTTGCAATGTGATTTTGATGAATTGCAAATTGAGTTTCAAAATTTAATCGTTAAATACAAAAACTTGAAAAAGGAGCATAAGGAGATTAAAGTTGAAAAAGAAAAATTATTTACCTCTTATGAATCTCTAGACAAAGCTCATGCTCTTACTCTTACTAGAATTCATTCTCTTGAAACCGAAAAGGAATTGCTCACAAAAGAGATTGAATGTTTGAAAAATGATATGCATCATTTCAACATAAGTACGGATAAAGTTACAAAAATTTTAGATGCACAAAGAGGTGAGCATTCCAAATCGGGACTTGGTTATAAGCCATTTCAAAGTGTTTTTAAGAAAAATAACCAAAGTCCGACTTTTGTACGTGCTAATAATACTCCTACTTGTTTTTATTGTGGCAAAGTTGGACATTATGCTAATAATTGCAAATTGAGAAATAGCTCAAGACATGTTTGGAGACCCAAAGGTCTCAAGACTAACCCCATGGACCCCAAAATTATAGGGTACCTAAAAGAAATTCTTTTGTAGGTAATAGGGCTATAACCACAATGGAGGATTCAAAATGGCTCATGGACGGCGGATGTTCACGCCATATGACCGGAGGAGAGAACTTTTTACCAACATCAAACTCCAAGAAGAGGGTATGGTCATGTTCGGCAATGGCAAAAGAAAAATTCTTGGAAATGGAGAAATTGGTAACTCTTCTTTCTCTCTTAGTAATGTTCTATTAGTTGAAGGGCTTAAGTTTAATTTGATAAGTGTTAGCCAACTTTGTGATTCAAAATATGATGTTTCCTTTAATAAAGAAAAATGTCTTATACTTAAAAATGGTGAAATTATTTGTGAAGCAAATAGAAAAGGCAATCTTTACAAAATTTGTACAAGTGATTTGGTTAGTCAAAATGTTTCTTGTTTAGTCGCCAATAATGATTTAACTAGTTTATGGCATAGGCGACTTGGACATGTTGGATACAAGAATTTGAAAAATATTTACAAAAACCAACATGTGAAAGGACTACCCAAATTGAATTTTGAAAATCTTGGCTTTTGTGACACTTGTCAAAAGAACAAATTAGTTAAAAGTAGTTTTAAGCCCAAAATGAAATTTCCACAACCAAACCCCTACAAATGCTTCACCTTGATTTGTACGGGGGATATTGGTACGGCTAGTCTAAGTGGAAAACATTACACTTTTGTTATAGTCGATGATTATTCAAGATATACTTGGGCTCTTTTTCTTACCAATAAAAACGATGCCGTTAATGAGTTTGTTAAGTTGTGTAGACTTATTGAGAATGAAAAAGAAGATACTATCAAGTCTATTCACGATCGAGGTGGAGAATTTGACGGTGAATTTAGAGTATTTTGTGAAACCAAAGGATATGCTCATAATTTCTCGGCTCCAAGGACACCTCAACAAAATGGAGTAGCCGAACGGAAAAATCGGACATTACAAGAAATGAGTCGGTCCATGCTCAATGAATTTTCACTTCCAAAGTATTTTTGGGCGGCCGTAAGTACCGCTTGCTATGTCATTAATCGAGTTTATATTCGTCCTAAAATGAATAAAACTCCATATGATCTTTGGAAAGGTAGAACTCCAAATATTAGTTATTTCAAGATATTTGGTTGTAAATGCTTTATTTTGAATACCAAAGATCAATTGGACAAACTTGATCCTAAGGCCGATGAAGGGATATTTATGGGATATTCAACAAAAAGCAAAGCATATCGGGTTTACAATAAGACTAGTGGAGTTGTTGAAGAATCCATCCATGTTAAATTCAATGAAGCTTCGGGAGTTGAAAGAATTCCTAATGATGAAAGTGATGAGGAAGATATTATTGAACAAATTGTTCAAATTTATGATCAACCGTCCACTTCAAATGGTCCTCAAGAAGATAGAGGTGATATCTCGGATCTTCCCGTTGCATTGAAATTTAAGGGAGATCACCCAAAAGATCTTATTATTGGTGATCCCCTTGACAAAGTGATGACTCGGAGAAAATTTGCCGAGAAAGCTCTTATTTCTCAAAAAGAGCCTAAAAATGCTAAAGAAGCTATTGAGGATGAGGATTGGTTTCTAGAGATGCAAGAGGAGTTGAATCAATTTGAAAGAAATGATGTATGGGAATTGGTACCTTGTCCTCCTTCTCAAACCATTATTGGCACAAAATGGGTTTTCCTAACAAACTTGATGATCAAGGCAACATTGTTCGAAATAAGGCAAGGTTAGTAGCTCAAGGGTATTGTCAAGAAGAAGGTATTGACTATGATGAAACTTTTGCACCCGTAGTACGTTTAGAAGCTATTCGTATTTTGCTCGCATATTCTTGCTTTAAAAATTTTAAACTTTACCAAATGGATGTTAAATCTGCCTTCTTAAATGGTATTATTCAAGAAGAAGTCTATGTAAAACAACCTCCGGGGTTTGAAAATTTTTCTAGGCCTAATGATGTTTATAAACTTAAAAAGGTCTTGTATGGTTTAAAACAAGCACCCCGTGCATGGTATGATAGACTTAGTTCTTTTCTTTTACAAAATGGTTTTATAAGAGGTAAAGTTGATACAACTCTATTTGTTTTTGAAAAAGGGCAAGATTGTTTACTTGTGCAAATATATGTTGATGATATTATCTTTGGTGCTACTAATGATTCTTTGTGCAAGAAATTTTCTAAGTTAATGCAAGGAGAATTCGAGATGAGTATGATGGGGGAGCTTAACTTTTCTCTTGGACTTCAAATTAAGCAATGTCAAGAAGGTATTTATATTTCGCAATCAAAGTATACAAAAGAACTTTTGAAAAAGTTCGGCATTGAAGAAGGAAGAACCGTTTCTACTCCTATGGCAACAAATGTCAAAATTGACAAAGATGAGAAAGGCAAGTCCGTGGATGAATCAAAGTATCGGTATGATTGGTAGTTTACTTTATTTAACCGCTAGTAGACCGGACATTCTTCATGCCGTATGCCTATGTGCTCGTTTTCAAAGCAATCCCAAAGAATCTCACATGAGTGCCGTTAAAAGGATTTTTCGATATTTGAAAGGCACCATTCAATATGGTTTATTTTATCCAAAGAATGAAAATTTTTCTCTTAAAGGTTATAGCGATTCGGACTATGCGGGAAATATTGATGATCGGAAAAGTACTTCGGATCATGTCAATTTTTAGCGATTACCTAGTTTCTTGGTTTTCAAAGAAGCAAAACTGTGTTTCTCTTTCAACGGCCGAAGCCGAATATATTTCCGCCGCTTTTTGTTGTACTCAACTTCTTTGGATGAAACAAACCTTAGCGGATTACAAATGCTCTTTTGAAAATGTACCTATCTTTTGTGATAATATATCCGCTATAAATATTGCTCAAAACCCGGTTCATCATAACCGTACTAAACATATTGAGATTCGACATCATTTTCTAAGGGATTGTGTTTCAAAACGTAAAATTGAGATATCCTTTGTACCATCTCAAGATCAATTAGCGGATATTTTCACAAAACCGCTATCTTCCGAGACTTTTTCTTCAATACGATCTCGGTTAGGCATAATGCATATTGAATGAAGCTTACGTTTGCATTTTGCACGTTTTAAAACTTAGGGGCGAAAAATCAGATTTTTGGTTGAAAATTCGGATTTTGGAAAAGCGACAAAACAAATGGTTGAAGGAGTTGAGGGCAACCTCCCTCAACCTCGACCGTCGCCTAAGCTATATTTTAGCTTTTAAACGTTAAATCTTCAACATTCTTCATTTTAACAAATTTTTGGCCATTTTTCGTCCCCTTTGAGATCATGTTTTGACAAACAAAACAAGCGTATGAACTCTTCATATTACATTTCTCCCATTTTCCTTGAATTATTACGCTTAAATTGCTCAACGGTTAATAAACCGTCCCTTTGGCGCACTTTGATATTATTGTATGGTGTTTTCACCATTCTAACATACTTTTTGATGATTCCAAAGGGAGAAACAGGAAGTTGGCTCGTTAGCTCAAGAAAAGCTAATAAAAGCTCGCAATAAGTATTGTGGACTCTAATACCTAGTCCATAGCTTGAATTTTGGACTCGGATGAAATTGATTATAAGCTTTGAGACAGGGGAGCTTCTTAGCTCATGATGCAATCTATATAAGCTTGTCATAGCTTGTGCTTCTTCTTATAATAATCGTTTGTTGATATGCTCATAAATAGGGGAGCTTCGTATGAAATACTTCTAACGGATAGTTTACTTGTAAAACCGAAAAATTTTATTTGGTTTTAAAATCGTCCTCAAGAAAATTGTTTTGGTTTGTAATCATCAAAAGGGGGAGTTTGTTAGATAAATGTTTTTATCATGATTTTGATGATTATGTTCAATTCTGTTCAAATATGTTTTCAAACCAAAACTATGTCCCTAAATGTTGTCTAAATATTTCCGATCAACTTAAAATGTTTTTACTATTTTTCGGAGTATTTCTTGAAGTTTATTTTCAATAAAACATTGGACAACACATTTGTTTCAGTTTCGACTCGGCCGCCCATAGGCAACCCGCACTGAGTTGAGTGAGAAACGAAAAATGGGACGTAAGAAAAACAGGCGGCAACCGGTCGACCAGGTGGGCGGCCGGTGCGGTCAACCGTCGATCGGCCGGGCGACACGTACTGCAAGTTGGATTTTTGTTCCAGACTTCTCTTTTAGTAAAATCGTCAAGGGCAACCGGTCATAGGCGAGGCGACCGTCGCACCCCCTTCGACCGGTCCCCCCGTGTAAAATTTCGCAGAATTCAATTTCAATCTTATCTCTGCGCGACCGTCGAACCCCATGTTTATCGACAAACTATCCGCTATGCGTTTTGCACAACTTTTCCCTATTTTGTGGGATTGATTTCTAACACTATATTGATCATTTTAAATGGTTTCTTTTGCAAAGCAAATCACTCCCCAAGGAGGAGCCAATGTCCGGAAATGAAAGCCATGTCCTCTCCTATAAACAGAGGCTTCATTCAAGCAACAAGATACACAACACAACATACAAGCAAAGAGCAATTGAGCAAACACTTTCATATATCTTGTCAGATAGCTTTAAGCACTTTCACTTGCACTTATTTGAGGTCTAGGCTTTCAATTCTTGATTACACTTGTACTCATATTGTATCAATCATTATTGAGTTGTAATCTTGATTTTGGTCATCATTCAACACAAGACATCCTTGTGAGTATTCTTGTGGTAAGAATACACTGGGTGATCTAGGTGATAGGTGTTAGAAGGTTGTGGTAATCTTCAAAGGTGTTGTAAGAGGGTTGTGGTAATCCTCAAGGTGGTGTAAGAGGGTTGTGGTAATCCTCAAGGTGTTGTATTAATTTTTGGTAAATTAATAAAACCTTTTTTTTTTTTTAAAATCCATCCCTGAGATACTTTGGGGTGGTAGAGGATTAGGCCCTAGGTGGGTTGAACCTCTTTAAATCAACGAGTGTTGTTTATTTTCCGCATTTACATTCTTGCTATCTACTCGTTGTTTCGAAAAGAGGGTAATTTGCGAAAATCGGCATAATCTATTCACCCCCTCTAGATTATTGTAGCCACTTGGATTAATAGGATCTTGAGACGGGGGTCTTCGACTTCAAATTCTACGCTATAATCTTGGTTCGCTATCGTCAATGAACCGAACATGTTTTTCTGAAAGAGAAATGAAAAAGAAGAAAGAAAGAAAATTTTGAAAGATTACCTAAGTATCCTCGAGTCTCTTCTCTCAAAGTCGACCGAAAGCTTCTACTCGGTCCTGGGCAATAGCCGGGTATGTGTAAAATGAATGCGAAAGTAGAAAATGAAAGGAAAAGCCATATTTATAGGTTAATGTCTCTCGAATGTAACATACCATTGAAAGAGACGTGTCTTTTCACATTTCAAAAAGTTAGTTAACTGTCATGTCCCCGGTTCCCGCACCACGACGGTCCAACGAGAAAGATTCCACGTGTCTGTCATCATAGGAACCAATTAATGCACCGTTTGAGCATTGATGGTCGATTGTGATTGATTGTCGCCATTTAAAAACCGTTTGACTTTTTTTTCTCTTTCTCCAATTAAAGTTCAAAACCGTTTGAAGAATCTTCTCCCGGCATTGAACTTGGGGGTCATTGATGATACCCGAGCAGTGGAAGAAAATACATCCACGTGGTTATTCAAATGATGATGACGTAAGTCGCCCAAGATGACGTAAGCCTTCCAAGATGATGCAAGCCGACCCGGATGATGTGGACCGGGCCGAGGTAATCGAGTCGAGCCCAACCCACTACAACAAAAACAATTCGAGTGAGTGCTCCACTAAACATTCTCCCACTAAGTGCATCCAATGCACCGTGGCGGCGACTGCAGTGCCACTGTCAACATGTCAACGGGACAAGTCAACAAGCACCTCTCAACACATGGCCAACATGCGGCCCATGCACATCCGGAAGAGGACAAGTGTCCCATTATTATCTTAGATATAATGATGATTAGCCCACTAATTGTATTAGTATAAATAGGTCTCATTTATTAGGAAAAAGACAGGGGAGAAAAATCCACTATATAACTTATAAAGTTCAAATTCAGTGTAGAAGACCGACCAGACATGCTCTGCTCGGCATCGTTAATAAAAAAAAGACAGAATTAGCCACTTAATATTATTTCCATGTGTTCACTTTGATTTCCAAGTCAGATATTTTAAGGTACTTTGCTTGTTGATCGAAAAAGCACATCAACATAATCAATAAAGTATAGATAACACTTACTAAAAATATACGGAATATGTTTTATATGTAATGAATATATTATAAAAATCAAGTGTTAAGAAAATTTATAAGTAAAAATAATTTTACTCTTTTTGGTCCGTAATATGAAATAATTGACAAAAAATAATAATTAGTTGTTTAATGTAGGTTGATTTTTAGTAAGTGTCATGTGAAATTCTAGTAAATAATTAAGTTGAAAATAGATCATGGACATGGGGGTGAGTAGATGTAGGGTAGTAAAAGAATCGAATCTTTTTGATTCGATTTGGCATTCGAATTCGTATATTAACATTCAAATTCAGAAAATTAGAATACGAATCCAAATAAAAATATTTATTCATATTTGCATATTATGCAAATTATGAATATCAATATATTTGATTCGAGTATTCGAAAAATATTAGAACTATGTTTTATATATATCAATAATATTTTATATTTCTACAAATATCTCATATATAATCTTTATACATATAAGTATATATTTATTTAGGGTAAAATCTCACATTGCTCCCTTATATACTCTACTTGATTATCACTTTACCCCTTGTACTCTCAATTGTATCACTTTATCCCCTTATACTCTTAATTAGTATCACTTTACTCGATTGGCTATCACTTTAGGAGGGCTAAGACCCCTCATTCTAGTACGACCAAGCTCGATTGACCCTGAACCTAAAGTGGAACGATCTGCGATAATTAAAATTGCTCCAAAGCGGACCGATCCTTCCTGTTTTTCCCGATATAGCATGGAGAGTCAAAAGAAGTGAGAATATACTTTTAAAATATTATTTTATGCTCATATACTCAAAACAATGACCATTTTATCATTACCTATTAGTTTTATTAAAATAACAAAATTATTTTAAAAGTATTTAATATTAATAAACTTGTATTTATTTGCTAAATTAATTTTCACAATTTTATTAATTAACGCTAATATTAAATCTATTATATTTTATATTTAGTTGCTAATTATTTAACTTTAATATAGTTCCTATTAAATTAATATATAATAGACTATTTCTATTAGCTAATACATTTATAGTTTTAATTTATTATTCATTATAACTTTAAAATTATATAAATATATATAATACAAATTTATTAAATGTGTGAAATATTATTAGTAATTTTTAAATTATAGATTCAATAATCATGAATAAAAATATGTTAAATAGAAAAAAATATCATTTTAGTGATTAACTTTTTGAATACAAAATTTAATTTACTATATAATACATAATTTTTAGATTTATTATTTAAAAAATATATTAGTTTGCATAAAATAACCTACAATATAGTTATTTAATAGGAACTATATTAATTTTAATAAATAGCAAATAAGTTTTCCAAAAAATATATATGTGTATTTGATGCAAGGTTAAATTAAAGTAATAGTATGGATAATTAGGTCATTTAATAAATGAATTGGAGGATTACATGATATTTTACTTATATAAGGGGTAAAGTGATACAAATTGGTAGTACAATGGGGTAAAGTGACACAATTGAAAGTACAAGGGGGTTAAGTGATATTCAATGAGAGTATAGGGGTAAAGTGAGATTTACCCATTTATTTATGTAGAATATTAATTTATAATAAATAACATATTCACTTATAAAAGGCCCAAACTAATAAGTCCATATTTATATCTATATATAATTTTTAAAATAAATGCGAGAATATATATAAAAAATGAAAAAGAATAGTCCTAATCACAGTGATCGATCCCAGGTAACTAAAGTAAAGCACAGGGAACAAAGTCAAGGAAAATAACGAAATGGCCACAAGCCGACCGGATGGTGAATGGTTGGGGCCTCGTTAAAACCTTCCAAGGTAAAACCCACCCTTGTGGGAAAAACCCCTGGAACGAAAAAGAGTACCCCCATGTGAAAATGCGTCCAAAACGAAGAAACTAGAAGACGAGACGCACTAGCTAACAAACCTATAGTTGGATTGGTCGGCGTAATCCTGAGTGAGGGACGAGATGATAACCGATGGGGGCACCCCCACCACGTAGCCTCGTGCGATGTCTTGCTAAGAATATCCGCCGCCCGGTTGCCTTCCCTAAAGATGTGCGAAACCACCAAGTTCATCTCGAGAAAGGAGGTGCGAGTGTATCGCCACATGCTCGAGATGGCGCCAGGAACCTCTGTGGATCTCTTCCGCAGCAGCTTCCACCACATATACTGAGTCCGATTCGGCTATAGTTGATTCCGGCCCCTCGCGAAGCGTAATGAATGGCCCGCATTGCCGCCATCAACTCCGCCTCAAAAGCAAAACCCAAACCACATCTTTCCACAAAGCACCCGAAAAGAACCCTCTACGATTGTGAAAAACTCCGAAGCGGTGGCGCCCGGCGACCGTTGCTCTGCGCTTTATCGGCCGGCAAGGGTTTTACGCAAGTAACTGCATAATCTTGAGGGGCTGTTGTGGCCGCCAGAACCCGAAGACGGCGGAGAATGAAAAGGTCCCTTTGATCATTGTGCATGCAACCTCGGTCCAAGGAAGATGACTCAAGAATTAGAACATGAAAGCGTGGGATGGCCGCCTCCAATGTCGATTCTTGTCATGGAAGGTCAAGTAATTTCTAATTTGCGGAAGAGCCACATACCGAATAACACCGCAACCCGCCAAAGAAAGGTCACCCTTGCTTGAAATAAAAACTCATTAAACGCACCAGAATTCATTGAAGCTATAAGCCCTAAAGTAATAGATATCAAAAGTTTCAAAAATCCACTTCCGAGGGCCCCCGCAAAAACACATGAGACAAACAAATGATCAACATATTCGCGTCAAGACAACAAAGAATGCAAACCGGGGGCTGTGAAGGAACCCCGTGGTCGCAAAAACATCGAATACCGCAAGTCTATTATGGATGGCGCGCCATGCCACAATCGAACGTCTTTTCGAATGTGAGGTGACCAAATCCGGGAACCTCATTGAACCACGGGGGAGTGAGGGCGCGAGATAGGAGTAAGTCACCTTTGAGGTAACGATCCCATCATCGAGTGTAGCCATGCCCTTGTGTCCGGCGAATCCGGGCGATGGGGACTCTAACAATATCTCGGACCATATCCAAATATTCCTCTATGAACGATAGAGTGAAGTGCCAAGTCCCGTCATAAAAGTAATCAAATGCGTTGTCGAAACAAATGCCTCGTACTCTTGTGGGATACCAATCCTATCGGCAATAGTGTAACCCAACCAATTGTCGGCCCGAATAAAATGCCGGAATTGCATCCCGGGGATCGGTAATGCGATATCTTGGTGAACCCCCTCCGAGATGGAAGAAGGGATGTCGAAGCGGCATGGAGATCCATCAAGTCGAAAACACTTTACGAGGGTGTCAGTAAATCAAAGAGTTTGAAGTCATTATCTTCCAACCCATCTTCATAAGGAATGCATTGTTGGCGACCACGATGGATCGGATGCCCAA
Organism: Rehmannia glutinosa; assembly: GCA_016081115.2. Taxonomy (NCBI): domain Eukaryota; kingdom Viridiplantae; phylum Streptophyta; class Magnoliopsida; order Lamiales; family Orobanchaceae; genus Rehmannia; species Rehmannia glutinosa. The sequence goes on along the minus strand of JABTTQ020002497.1, from coordinate 153,677 downwards.
GCCTCCTTCTCGCCTGTGGCATACAACAACGACTCGATTCACCACCACTCAACCTTTAGAGTTCACATTACCCGATCCCAAATGAAATTCGCATGGCCTTTTCCATTTGCCATAACAATGTTCTAGGCCACTTGTAAAACCGTCATAATATGCAAGAAAGAGATGGTAATCACCGAATTCACCAAACAGATGGCCCGGAAATAGACAAAGAGGCCCCTTTCCACCTTCTCGAACTTGAAAATAATCTTATCGAAAATCGTTGAAGATCGCCACTTCGGTGCACCCTTGTGTTTGATAAATGGTTTTATTATGATTTTGATGATTTTGTTTTTACACCAAAACAATGTTTTTAAAGGTTGTCCAAATACTCCTAAATGTTTTAAAATAGTTTTAATATTTTTCGAGTATTTCTTCAAGTTTATTTTCGACAAAATTGGACAACGCTTTTATATGATTTTGTGTCAAATGTTTTTACATCAAAACAATGTCCCCGTATGTTGTCCTAATACTCCCGATTGGTCTAAAATGTTTTTACTATTTTTCGGAGTATTTTTTGAAGTTTATTTTCGATTTAAAATTGGACAACACTTATGTTTCGAGCTCGACCAGTCGCCATAGGGCAACCCGTACTGTGTTGAGTTTTGGAACGAAAAAAGGGGAGACGGAGGGAAAACCAAGGGCGGACCGGTCGACCCTATGGGCGACCGGTGCACAAGCCCCGAAGAACAAAACATCTATTTCTCTTTCTTGTTCAACCCCAACCGGTCCAACATGAGGGTGACTGGTCGAACCCCCCCTCGACCGGTCCCCCTGTGTAAAAATTGCAGAGTTTTCAATTTCAACTTATCTCTGCGCGACCGGTCGAACCCCTCTTTTGACAGCAAACTATCCGTTGAGTTTGCAGACAACTTTTCCTTAATTTGAGGGGTTGATTTCTAACAGCTCTTTTCTTCAATTGTCTTGCAATTTTTTACAGAATTCATGTCCCCAAGAGGAGCCTATCATGTACAAGACATCTTCTATAAATAGAGGAAGAATTGAAGCAACACAATAAGAGAGAAAACTACAACACAACAAGATACACTCAAGAATACACTTGTTCTTACATTGTCTTATTTCTTGTTGTAATTTGCCTAGCTATTCACTTTCACATTCTTGAGGTCTAGGCTTTTCTTGATTACACTTGCACTCTATTGTATTATCAATTATCGAGTTGTAATCTTGAATTTGGGTAATCATTCAACACAAGATATCCTTGTGAGTGTTCTTGTGGTAAGAACACACTTGGGTGATCTAGGTGTTAGGTGTGAGAAGATTGTGGTAATCTTCTTGTTGAGGTGTTGAAGAATTTGGTATTCTTCAAGGTTGAAGATTGTGGTAATCTTCACAAGGTACCGTGGAGATTGTGGTAATCTTCAAGTGAGATTGTGGTAATCTCAAAGGTGGTGTTAAATAAGAGTGTGGTGCTCTTCAAGGTGTTGTTGTAAGTTGGTGTTGTATTAATTTTTGGTAAATTAATAAAATCTTTTTTCTTTTTGAAATCCATCCCGGATATACTGGGGTGGTAGTAGATTAGGCCCTAGGTGGGTTGAACTACTATAAATCGTCGTGTGCTATTTACATTCCGCACCTTTGTTATTATCTTTGAGCATTCGGTTTGAAAAAGAGGGCATAATCGAAAGATGGAGATAATCTATTCACCCCCTCTAGATTATCGTAACCGCTTGGACTTACAAGTGGTATCAAAGCCAAACTCTTTGGCAAGCTCGTTTCACATCGCGAGTGAAGAGGAACGATCGTCGGCTCTGACGAAGCTCATCTTACAGCACACCTCCACCACCAAGCCACCTCTATTTGATTCCAAAAATTTCATATTTTGGAAAGAAAGAATGGAATGTTATCTACAAGGTTGCGGGTTCGATTTATGGAACATCATCATAAATGGAGAATCCATTCCGATGATAGACACACCACACACCTCCAAAGGATTCAAAGAGCTCAATGATGAAGAGAAGAAAATCATCTCCTTAAACGGTAAAGCTCTAAATATTTTGTATTGTTCATTTACTAATTTGGAATATGAACATATTGTAGGAATTCGATCGGCACATGAAGTATGGCAAAAATTAGAAGCCATCTATGGAGTATTTGCAAATGAAAGGAGTCAAACAAAAGCATCTACTTCTCAAAGGGATACAAGCTCAAATCTAAGGAACAAGCCTCTTACAACTTCCAACTATGAAGAAGTTGAATATTGTTTTATGGGCATCGAAGAAGAAAACGAGGTATGTCTTAAACCCTCTACTTCTTATGATATTGTTATTCAAAATAATTATAGTGATTTGCAAAATGATTTTGATGATCTTCAAAATGAATTCCAAAATTTACTTGTCAAGTACAAAAATTTGAAAAAGGAATTCAATGTTTTGAAAAATGATAAGGATAGCTTATTTACTTCTTATGAATCACTATCATGTGCTCACACCACCACACTTGACAAGGTTAGAAACCTTGAAAAAGAAAATAGTACTCTTGTTGAGGATATTAATTGCTTGAAAAATGATTTATCAAAATCCAACTTGAGTACCAATGAATTGCTTAATGTGGTAAATGATAATGGTTGTGATAATTTGAATAGTAAACTTGATCATGAGTCCAATGTTGTCAATCATATGAAAAGGAATCAAGTCTCTAAGCATGTTGGTCATTATGCTCCTAGAATTATTACTTGCTTTTATTGCGGTAAAAAGGGTCATACGGTAAAAACTTGTCGAGCTAGAAATAGCTCTAATTATTGTTGGAGACCTAAAAGTCTCAAAGCTAATCCCAAAGTACCCAAACACATGAGGGTACCACAAAACAATGTCATATTAGGTACCCAACGAAATAATAATCGAAGAAAATTCATACCGCCAAGAAGACATCAAATGGCCATTTCATTTGATCAAAGAAGAAGACATCATCAAAGTCAATTTCCAAGAAGAGGATATAATCAAAAATGGGGAGAACACAATCCTTGGAAATGGCAAAGACATCATCAACGAGATGACTTCTCAAGGGGAAGATATCATCAACAATGGGAACGACACAACCCATGGAAATGGCGTAATTGGTAACCCGTATCTCCCCATTCAAATATGCATTTTATTTGTCTATTATGCATGTTTTTATTTGTGTCTTATTTGCAAAATGAGTTTTCATATATTTATTTTAAAATTAAGGTCTTCAATATATATTTGTGGTTTTAAAATATTTTGAAAAGAAGACCTTATATGATGTTTTTAAAACTCTTGTGCATTTTTAGACTCAAGTGATTTATCATAATGATTTGTGCTAGATTTGTTTTAAGAATTGTGTAAGATTTACATATTTTCACAAATGGCCATCTACGTCATTATTTGTCAAGAAAGGCATAAACTATCGAGGCACGTTTACTTGTGTTGGTCTTACTCTTATAGACTCGATAAATGTTTTGCCATATGCCTATGTGCTTATTTTTCATAGTATTTTATACAAGTGCCATTAAGAGGATTTTTAGATTCTTTGAAAGACACTATTCGATATTGATTGCACATATTTGCTTTGTCAACTCTTGTTCAAATACTTCTTTTAAATGAGGTCTCAACTATATGCTATCGGATTTTCAAATTTCAAAAGAGACCTTTTGTAGCTTTCTTAAGCTTATTTGAACTTGCATGATTTATTAGACCCTTGATGATCTTCTAAATGCATAGTATGTGTTTCTTGCTTCATGGTCCATATATATAGTGTCTATTTCTACTATGCTCTTATGCAAGATATTTTGTGATTGATGATTGAGGCATGTTTTTACACTTGGGCTATTTTTTCTTGATTATATAAGCGTCTTAAATGAGTTTGTTAAGTTGTGTAGATGAGAAATGAAGTACTCCAAATATTAGTTACCTCAAAATATTTGGATGTAAATGTTCTATTATGAACACCTTAGATAAATTGGATGCCCTATGATGATAGTGATGAAGAAGACAAAAAGGGTATTCCGGAACAAACTCGATGACCAAAGCAACATTGGTCGAACTAAGGCGAGGTTAGTAGCTCGAAGGTACTTTCAAGAAGAAGGTGATGGATTTTGATGTAACATTTGCACTCATAGCACATTTAGTAGCTATTTGCATTTTACTTGCCCATTCTTGTTTTAAGAAAATTTCAAGCTTTACCAAATGGATGTTAAATCCAACTTTCTAAATGGTTTTATTCTAATATAAGTCTATCGAAGTTTAAAATTTTAGGCCAAATGATTATTTAAAGGCCTTGTACGGTTGATAGACTAAGCTATTTTTGCAAAATGATTTTACAAAAGGTAAAGTTGATACTACACTTCTTGGTTTGAAAAAGGGCAAGATTGTTTACTTGTGCAAATTTATGTTGATAATATTTATGGTGCTACTAATAAATACTTGTGCAAGATATTTTTCCAAGTCAATGCAAGGTGAACCTAAGATGATCATGATGAGGGAAGCTCAAATTTGATCATTGGAATTCAAATTACTCAATGCCAAGAAGACGGTTATATTTCAAAAGAACTCTTGAAGGAATTAAGCATTGAAGAAAGAAGAACTATCTCAACCTCTATGGCTAAAGATTGACAAAGGTTGAGAAAGGCATATCGGCCGACAAACAAATTCGAGGTATATTTTCTTGTATTATTCCTATAGACTCGACATTTTATATGCCTTATGTCTATATGCTCGACTTCAAAAACTATCCCAACGAATCTCATTAAAGTGCTTCGTTAAAAGAAATTTTCAAATATTTGAAAGGCACTTCGTATGACTTGTGTATCCAAAGTTTTAAAACGTTATTATTTTTTTGGATAACAAGTCCGGTGATAATGATTTTTCAAAATATGGTTCGTCATAATCGAACTAAACATATTGAGATTCGATATTTTTCAAAGGGATTGTATGTTTAATGAAAACTTGAGATGTGTTTAATTCCATCTCAAGGATAACTCGCGGACTTTTAATCGCTCACCGCCGAATATTTTACCTCATTTCAAGCTTGATTATGACATAATTTATATTGAATGAGGTCTACGTTGCATTTTGCACGTTTTTCAAAACTTAGGGGCAAAAATCGATTTTTGGATCAAATTCGAATTTCAAAATAGAAGCAGAACCGTGTGGCTGCACGGGCGAGGCCGACCGGCCCACCAGCCCACCGGCCGCCCACGCCCGGGCCGTCGCCCGAACAATTTTTGTGTTAAAAATGGTTCTGTTTCCAGACTTAGCCATTTTGGCTTATTTTGTCCATTTTTCGTCCCTTCGCCAATTGCACACAAATTTCACTCCAAATTTGTTTTATTGCATACATCTTATATTTTGGGGATTATCTAGCTCGGTTATCATCATTATTGATCACCTTTACCAATCGAATGGTAAGAATTTCACTCTCTTTAGCTCAATTGGATTGAACCCTTGAGTTTGTGGCTTATATGTATTTTTCTTGATGCAATTCATATATTTTGTGATGAGCATATTAATTGTTGATGAATGATATTTGTTAAATTACATTTGGTGATGAAAAACTTGGCTTGATTACATTTACAAGGGCTATATACATCTTCTTTAAAACTTGACGCCCGCCAAGTGTTCGATAAAATATTTCAATGAAAAATTCATCACCTACATGATTCTCTCGAATTCAAAAGTTTTATATATTTATAGAGATCATGTTTTGCTTATCAAATGATCTTTCATAAGCTTCTACAAGTAGTATGATTCGACTCTTCCCTCCTATTTGGTTTAAAAGCTTAAATGTTCAAATAGCTCGATACATCGGTTTACTTGCGCACTTTGATATGAATATATGATGTATTTATCGTGCTAACATTCTTTTTGATGATTCCAAAGGGGGAGAAACAGGTTATAAGCTCGTTAGCTCAAAGAAGCTAAGATAAGCTCAATGAAAAGAAACTATAAGTTGTGGCTATTGAAAGCCATAAGTTGTGGATCATATTTTGTCCACTCTTGGTGTATTATGGTTGTATATGTTTCTTAGTCCATTGGTTGTAGTATGGACTTATATATGGTTCTAATGATGTCTCTTTGACAGGGGGAGCTTTTAAGTTGTTGATACTTAAGCTCAATATCAAAAAGCTTAGCTTTTAGCTTTTGATTAAGTTGCTTCAATATTACTCTTGTTGTGCATGTTGATAGGGGGAGCATTTGCTATATGTGTTTGAACATCTCTACTCCCATCCTTGTGTCTATATTGCGTGGAATGTTGTCTCTCTCAACGGATATTTATTTTTGACCGGAAAACTTGTTTTGTTTTCAAAATCGCCTCTCAAAATTGTTTTGTTTTCAAAATCGGCCTTGTTGAATTGTTTTGGTTTGTAATCATCAAAAAGGGGGAGATTGTTTGATAAATGGTTTTATCATGATTTTGATGATTTTGTTTTTACACCAAAACAATGTTTTTAAAGGTTGTCCAAATACTCCTAAATGTTTTAAAATGGTTTTAATATTTTCCTGAGTATTTCTTCAAGTTTATTTTTAGACAAAATCGGACAACGCTTTTATATGATTTTGTGTCAAATGTTTTTACATCAAAACAATGTCCCTATATGTTGTCCTAATACTCCCGATTGGTCTAAAATGTTTTTACTATTTTTCGGAGTATTTCTTGAAGTTTATTTTCGATTTAAAATTGGACAACACTTATGTTTCAGGCTCGACCGGTCGCCCTATAGGGCAACCCGTACTGTGTTGAGTTTTGGAACAAGAAAAAAGGGACGGAGGGAAAACCAAGAGGGCGACCGGTCGACCCAGTCGGCCGGTGAGGGCGACCGTCGACCTATGGGCGTCGGTGCACAAGCCCCGAAGAACAAACATTTGTTTCTCTTTCTTGTTCAACCCCAACCGGTCCAACATGAGGGTGACCGGTCGAAGCCCCCGACCGGTCCCCCTGTAAAAAATGCGAGTTTTCAATTTCAACTTATCTCTGCTAGCGGCCGGTCGAACCCTCTTTTGACAACAAACTATCCGTTGAGTTTGCGGACAACTTTCCTTAATTTGAGGGGTTGATTTCTAACAGCTCTTTTCTTCAATTGTCTTGCAATTTTTTACGAAATCATGTCCCCAAGAGGAGCCTATCTTGTACAAGACATCTTCTATAAATAGAGGAAGAATTGAAGCAACACAATAAGAGAAAAACTACAACACAACAAGATACACTCAAAGATACACTTGTTCTTACATTGTCTTATTTCTTGTTGTAATTTGCCTAGCTATTCACTTTCACATTCTTGAGGTCTAGACTTTTCTTGATTACACTTGCACTCTATTGTATTATCAATTATCGAGTTGTAATCTTGAATTTGGGTAATCATTCAACACAAGATATCCTTGTGAGTGTTCTTGTGGTAAGAACACACTTGGGTGATCTAGGTGTTAGGTGTGAGAAGATTGTGGTAATCTTCTTGTTGAGGTGTTGAAGAATTTGGTATTCTTCAAGGTTGAAGATTGTGGTAATCTTCACAAGGTGCCGTTGGAGATTGTGGTAATCTTCAAGTAAGATTGTGGTAATCTCAAGGTGGTGTTAAATAAGAGTGTGGTGCTCTTCAAGGTGTTGTTGTAAGTTGGTGTTGTATTAATTTTTGGTAAATTAATAAAATCTTTTTCTTTTTTGAAATCCATTCCGGATATCTTTGGGGTGGTAGTAGATTAGGCCCTGGTGGGTTGAACTACTATAAATCGTCGTGTCTTTTACATTCCGCACCTTTGTTATTATCTTTGAGCATTCGATTCGAAAAAGAGGGCATAATCGAAAAGATGGAGATAATCTATTCACCCCCTCTGATTATCGTAGCTTGGACTTACACCTTGAAGATGGGGGCGCCTAGATAGACCGTAGGGAAGGCGCCCATATGCATTCCTATAATCGTCATGCGAATACGTCCTCGCACATAATTAAAAACCCGATTGCCAAAATAAACTTTAGATTTATTAGGATTGAAGATCTGCCCAGAAATGTCCGCATAGAGATTGAGCATCGAATGATGGTAGGTGCATTGCTCGTGCAGGCCCCACACATAATCACAATATCGTCCACATACATAATAGACGAGGGAAAAATCACACGATTAGGCGCCAGGAAAGCCGAAGGCGATTTCTTTTGACCGCCTCCTCCACTAATCTACTCGAACGTCTTTGACGATGCAAAAGAGAAAGGGTGATAACCGATCCCCTGTCTAACCCCTCGAAAACAAGAGAAGTAACCCACAAAGGCGACCCGTTGAAGGACCAAAATGCGGAAGATTTAAGGATAATCTCTATCCGGTGAACGAACACTTGAGAGAAACCAAAGTGGCGTAAACGTGTATCGAAAAACCCCATTAACCGTATCAAATGCCTTGCGGATATCGAGTTTTAAGATCATGTTGCCGTCATTACGCCTTTTCAATATATTGAACCCTTTCGAAACTAAAGCAATACGATCGTGAATCGCACTGCCAGGGATAAATCCAAACTGAGTAGGAGACAAGTAAGAAGAAATGATGGAGCCCAAACGAGTCGCCAAAATCTTCGTGATAATCTTAAAAAGGAAATTACTCATCATGATCGGTCTAAAGTCCTCCACTACATTAGCCTCCTGAGTCTTTGGGATAAGTGTCATAAAGCTGGCGTTCAATCCCGCCGGAAAGGATATCGTGATGAAGAAATAACGGACGGCTGCCACCACCTCATTTGACACAACGTCCCAGAAATGCTGATAGAATCTCCCACTGAAACCGTCCGGCCCCGGAGCGCTATCCAGACCCATATCAAACGCTGCCTCTTTAACCTCGGACTCCGAAGGAATAGCCGTCAAGAGCGCGTTATCAATCGTGCTAACAGTAGGGGAAATCAGCTGGTCGACCAAAGTGTAATCCGAACTGGTTTGGCCCGTATCTGCGAAAAGGTCCGTATAAAATGAAATAATGTGATTACCAAGAACCACCGAATCATCTGTGTAGCTACCATCAACCATCAAGCCCTGTATCCTTGAACGCCCAGTTCTAATCTGGCAATGGCGATGAAAAAATGTCGTGTTGCGGTCCCCATCCTTTAACCAAGCTGAATGGGCTTTCTGCTGAAGAAAATCAGACTGCATGAGCAACGTGCGAGACAACACCCTCTGCGCCTCAAATTCCATCTCCCTGAGTTCCTCCGTGAAACCCTCGGATTCAATATCTGCTTGAATCTCGGACCCTTTCCATCTGAGAATCCACCCGACAATTAACATCCTCAAATACTTCCTTATTCCAAACCTTAATCGTTTGTCTCAACCTCTTGAGCTTCCACATGACGCCTTTTGCAAAGGAGTGGGTGACGCGCACGGAGCACCCAAGAGAGAAGTAACAATACTCCTGGGAAAGAATCATGATGAATCCACATGCGGCCCGAAACTCGAAAAGGAGACGGATCCTTGCTAATGGAAGAAGAACAAGAAACCGAGAATGGGATGGTGATCGAACCAATGCGCGGAAGGACTAAACCCTTAACAACTTGCCAAAAAGAGAAAAATTGACCGATTTGCTAGGGCTCGATCCAACTTAGCCTGAAGAAGAGATAGAGGCCTTCGGGGGAAGCACCAAGTAAAGGAATTCCCCGTAGTCGGCACAGCAAATAAACCTGCATCCCCCAAGAAGTCCCTGAAGTCTTTACAAGAAGCCTGGGATAAAGTACCCGTGCGAGAACGCTCATGATGTCCCAACACATCATTGAAATCCCCAATAAGCAGCAGATCATTAAGACCCAAATTCCTCAGCTCCAACCAAAGGGCACGACGAGCAACATGATCACACAAACCATGAGCAAAACCAACATGAAAAATCATAGAACCAAATTGAACTTGCAAAATAAGACACTGCGAAGAAGACCAAACCTGATTTTGAACAAAATACTCACATCGCATAGGACCCAAATATCGGCGTCCATTCGCCGGAAGCTACGAAAATGAACTTGAACCCGGGCTACTCCGTAAGAATCCGAGATGGATGAAATATCCACCTTAGGTTCACAAATGGCTAAAATAGAAGGTTTATGTTTGTGACATAAAGCCTTAAGAACATTACGAGATGCAATGTTCCCAATCCCCGATATTCCGAGAAGATGCAATTCGTTGAGATGGCGGGAGAGGTGGCGCCGTGTCGATCGCACGATAAAAACAGGCGTGTGGTGTGTTGTGGAGTCGACGATTGAGAATTACCAACTTCATCTCGCATAATCCGCCTATCTTTTGGATCTTTGCAATGTTCATTTCATGTGGCTCTGTATTCTCTGTTCGATAGTAATGTCATGGATCGGCGGCGACGGACCCGACGCAACACTCCGGGAGAATTCTAGATTTCACCGAGTCTAAGGAGCTGTCCCGAAAGCACGGCTAAGAGCTCGAATTGGCTTCCCAAAGGATCTTGAATCGTAATAGTCATAATGGTGGAAATTGTGCGGTGTTGGAAGTAGTGGCCTTGGGAGATGACTCCTACCGGGATAATCGGATTTGAAATCTGCGAATCTCGATCCGGGAGTCGATCAACCAAGCGCCTCAAATGTGTTACCAAGGTGGATGTCCGTAGAGCAAGTGACTATTGTGTGGGGAGGAGAACTGCGCGCGTGCAGCGTACCGTATTTCCCATTGAGTCATCAACGGCCTTGCCCTTGTCCTGTTGCTCCATGATGCGGTCCTCCAATGGTTTTGAAAGATCAATGTCTACCAAAACCCAAGCAAAGTGGCCCAAAGAACCACCTAGTGAACGTTGATCGATTTGCAGGGGGTTTCCAATAGCGCTGGGAATCCCCAGGATGGTATTGGGGTCCCAATATTCCAGACTGAGCTCGAAGATTCGTACCCAAATGCTGGCCACAGAGGTTTGCGCCTTGTAAGGGTTGAAATCTGGCACCCATGGAGATAGACGAATAGTCCCTGGGTTGAGCATCCAGTTGGTACGTTGCTGAGCTCGAGAACGATCTTGCGCATTAAACAACTTGACACAAAAAAATCCCTTGCCTAGGGGGATTAATTTCCAATCATTTTTAATACCCCATAAATCGGATAGCGTTTATGCAAAAGCACGATCGCCCAAGGCTTGTTACCTTTTCCCAAGATTACCCTTCCAATTAAAGAATAAGAAAATTTCGTAAAGAAGCGCAATGTTTGTACACATTCTCATCTATCGTAATGAGTAATAATCTCCTTTCTAATCGGTTTAGGGATAGAATGGGATTTACCGAAAACCATTTGGGGAAATATGGTGAAATTACCGGGGCCGAGAAGTAGAATCCATTTGATGGGTACATGTAACAATTTTATCAAAAGTGTTTCCAAAATTGGATTTAACATTGGGAATATGAGCCGAGTGTCGCAAGTTCGTTTCATAATCGGATGTCGTTGATGGCGAGATTCCACCCATCTGAGGAGCATTCCTGGGATCAGAAATAGGATGTAGGCCCTTGGACTGGGATCCATGCGGACGGCAGACAGCAGCCCAGGGGTCATCACTCCCCTAGGAGGGGACCACTTTAGGGCCTAGAGTGGCCGTCGGCCCCTCAATGGACTTAGAGGGGCCGCCCCCCCATGGTGATGGGGAACCATGGGGGTAAAGGGTGCAGCAACACCATGTACTGGGGGTGGCCACCCCCGTGGATTATCTCCCCTGACCGGTGTCGTGGAAGGAGCAGCAACCTCCATGACCGGCGGCGGCGAGGGGGCCACAATCCCCTTATCGCGATCACAGTACCCCGTCAGAGAAGGGAGAGATGCCGTATGATTTGGAGATGTGGTCGGAAGAAAATTCCATGTCACCCCATAGAAAGAGGTCGGACCGTGGCGTGACATATCTTAGGGAGTTATCTCGTGGAAGAAGAAAGTTGCGAGTCTTTGGGACTTTTTGTCTGCGAGAACGGACGCCGGGATTTGACGCGCTTATCGCATGGGGTGCTGCATAGAAGGAGCAGAGAAAACCAAGAGAGGTTAAAGTCGCCGATATGTATTGTTCCCGACGGAGAGAGGCCCTTGCTAGCATGGAAGATGATGATCAGCTAACAGTTTTAAAATTAGGGACCCCGAGACTTGTACCTTTGTGCGAATGGAAGGATTAGAATCCTTAGGGTGATTCATCGGCTGCGTGATGGTGGCCACCGCTGCAAGTGGTGTGTCGCGCCAGGAATAGTGATCGACGGCGTGCATGGGTTCCTCGTAAGTCATAGGAGGTGGTGTTTGTTGTCTACGGTTTGACGGAGGTGCAAAGTTGGAAGTATAACCATACCGGGGAGGCTCCGCCATGGGAGCTACCGTGGAAGGCGAATAGGAATTTGACAAGAAAGGCCGCCGTGAACGTTTCCTAAGAGAGAAATTTCTAGAGAGAAAAATCTCAAAACTCATTTTCATTTATATCTATATATATATAATAGCGATGTCCTTCCCCGCTCTTTTTGCTTATTATATTAGGAAACAATTGTAAACATTATAAATGGTAATTATTATAAATTCTTATATTAGGAAAATATTATAAGAAAATCATTGTAATTATATAAATTAGGAAAATATATATATATATATATATATATATATATAAAAGCAAGATAGTATTTCTTTTTGGGAAAAATCCCGCCAACATGCTTCAGCCAAATATAGTAAGTCGTGTTGATTAAATATGCACCCTATTTTGTATTGAAAACCTACTAATTTAACGTTTTTTGCATTCATTTAAATATCTGAAAGCCTTTTTGTGTTTCCTATACAACTCATTAGTTTACCAATGCAACTAAATTAAATATTGTTCAACTGTTTGTATTACCTAAACTGGCAGTCTATTGTATTACAGCTGTTTTCTTGGGCACCGAAATTTTCATTTAAAATTTGAAAGTGGTCTGTCTTGGGAAGAAAGAAAATAATTTATATGTTGTTTTTAATATTTTAATACATTGGAAAACTAAATAATTCATTTCGGTTCCTAAAATTTAAACATGTTGAATACAAATTTTGAATATGCAACAAACACGAGATCTCTGCATCGAAAAAATAAACAGGTGGAATAAAAAATTCAATATTGACCTGATATGGAATCTGTACCATGTTGAAAGAAAGAAATTCAAATTCAAAAGACGATTAAATACATATTGATTTGGGAGATTTGTAATTAATTGAAATACAACAGGACAACTTACAAAACCTCGAGCAACTAAATTGGCCTTCAAAATATTATTTTCAAATTATACTAAAACCTGCAACTTCTACTATAAATAGTCTTCTTCAGCATAAAAATCACACGAGATTTCTGCTTAGTACCCACGAAATTGTGCTAGAGGAGTTGTTTAGCGTATAAAAAAAAAAACTCAGCTACAACTCCATTTTTCAAACTGGTTCCCAACGAAAATGTACAGGTAACCAGGGTATCGGGTTCGAGCATGTAGTATACCTGATAGCTTGAATGTCTTTCATGACCCTGAGAATGTGATTTGTTCATGTTTGCAGTGTTGTACCTGCATATGGCAATAACTCAAATATTTTTAGTCAAGAATCCAATGTTTTCTCGAAGTTAAAGGGAACAAAACTAGAATACAATCATGAGGTATATTTTTTGAATTTTCATTGAATATGCGGCCAAACAGTTTGGTTTTGATTTTTTTTTGTTTATTTTAACAAGATTATGAGATTTTCTCAATACTGCAGAAGTTGTAGAACAATAATGAGGTACATATATTTAATTCCATGATTTTTCTTACAATATCTAAATTTTTTGTTTTGATTTTTGTTTTTTAATTTAACAAGATTCATATTTTTTGATCACATAAGGGAACAAATGCTGAAAACAATAATGTTATAATATTTTTTTATTTCATCCTTTCGGTGAAATTGGGAGGGATTTTGGTTTGAAGAGATCTCTTCTTTCGTGATTATCACTATTCACCAAGAAATATTTTTTATCAAATTTAATATGAAAGCTTTGAACAACTAGAGAAACTTTGAGTCCTACAACATATAACTTAAATGTCGGTTTGCTACATGTTATAAAATAGAAGGATTTATTTATTTTATTACGAAATTGCAAAAATGATTGTTCTTCGATACAACACCCGTTGTAATACATATAAACTCCTTTTAATTGTTTATGGAGCTTACCACTCAAACTTATTCTTCTACATACATTAGTTCGAGCATACTTATACACACTTTTGTTCCATCATAAAATATTTTCAGGTGTTTCTTCTTCTAACCGAGGTACAAGAAGAAAAAAAGAATTATCAAATCAGAAGCAACATGAAGATTACAAAATCAATTTTTATTTCCAGTAAACAAAAGATGGATAGCAGTTCATCTAAATGTAAGTGTTTATAATTTATTGTTAATTGTTTTGTAAGATTAAAAAGAATAACTCACCTAAGTAGTAGATTGTGTTTTATCGTTCCACTGAGCTTTAACATTAAACAAAAAATCGAAGCACCTAGCGTAATCATAAATTGTGGTAACATATTAAATTTATATTATGTTGAAGCAATAATATAGAATTAATGCTTCCTCAAAAAAAATAATATAGAATTAATGCCGAAAATATGTACCTTTGTTACCAATAGAACCATATGATTCAATCCAGTAGCTTATCAATCTTAAGCTGGAAAAATAAAATATGAAAATTATAATGCATGATTTCTTAAATAATTTGATTTGATGAAATACCAAAATATACATTGCAAAAATGTGAAATGCAATGCTGCTTATCTCATCAGATGTGATGTTTTCAATTTCTGTCCTATCCTTGTGTTTTTCTGTCTAAATATATCCGGATATTTTTTCAGGAAAAAAACTAAAGATATGAAGTTTTTTTATATCCGAAGAATGCTCATATCTAAATAGGTCCACGTCTATTAGAACAAATATACTGTGCATGTCACATGAAAATACATTCTTTGGTTGAACTCTACTGGAACTTTGAGAAATGTAAGTACGAGTTTTTTTAATGAAAAATGTGCCCAGATCTAATTAGGTTCACATCTCATAGATAAAATCCAGATCATAATTTTTCTTACAAGAAACAAAATCTAAAAATCATTATAGTACAAGATTTTCTGAAAGGACGTACACCAGAACTTTTTTTTATGCAAATAACCTGAAAAAAACAAATTGATTTAGATTTGTAGAAGAAAAAATATATCTATAGTTTATTTTTGGTTTCAAAAAACCCAAAAAATAATTTTAGAACATGGTATTTAGAAGAAGATATTAAAAATATTCCTACATATCCCAAGCTTATATTGAAAATCTATTTTTATACGAAGAAACTCACGAGGTAGGACAATATGACCAAAATGCTTTAAAAAAAAGTCATTTTACAAAAACAATGAACATAAGCATATTTTTGAATTATCATTTTTTTTAAAATGGCGAATTGTTGTATTTACTGGACGATTTAGTGTAAATATTTTAAAAAATTTAGTTTATTTACTTACAGTCCATTGTACAGGAGATCAAAGTTGTTTGGCCACTTGGAGGAAACCCAGAAACAACCAATGACAATAGAAGTAAGTAGCCAACGGTGAAATGACTATAAAAAACTGCAGAGAAATAGCAATTTTGGAAGAAATTCCAGTATCTAAGTATTGTTTTTGCATGGGAAGAGGAAATTAAAGGAAACACTGGGAAATATAAGTGAACTAACCTGTTTACTGGAGTAATCATGCCCGATATATTATTTTCTCCCTTTAACACACATCAATATGGAAAAAGGAAACAATATATTAGATTTCAATACATAGAATTCATTTGTAGACTTATTGATTTCTTTGTTATAAAGATCATATAACACGAACATTTTTTCCCAAAAAATAAAAATCGAATACAAGTTGTCAATATTTTTCCAAAGTAGGCAAGTCATAATAAATAGGGAAAATAAATAAAATGCGTATCCAGCAAGTCATTTGGTGTGTAAAAAATTCAAATCCTAAAGAGAAAAACCATCAATCTTTAAATTATTCCTTTCTTTCACCCATCTGAAATATATATTTATGTTTTACTAAAAACAATTGCAGATAATGTAAACCTCTATGAATAATTATAGGAAAAATATAAAAATAATCAATATCTTAAAGATAAATTATAGCTCTGAATTTTAAGGTCACTATCTTTCAGAATCCAAACATATAAACATATCAAAAATAGTATTCCCCTATGAAATCGATTGGAAATCTATGTTTTAAACAAAAATGAACAAATAGAAAAAAAAATGACATAATTTTAAAAATATTATCATGGATATTATTTTTGGAAAATTCAAAGAATAAAAGCGAAAATCATTTCCTAAATATAAATACGAAGAATAAAAATGATTAAAAATAGGATTCAAACTATGATAATCAAAAAAAAAAAAAACACAAATCGACAAAGACATACGTGTTAACTGTTAAGAAGTAAAAGTTTTGAAAATGTAAGAGAACCAAACTAGATTTTAAAGATCAGAATATAGTCTTCAAAAATATCCGTCTCTTTAATTTCCACAGATCCGAACATGTAAGACAATAAAAAAGTGTAAAGGGGAAAGAGATAATATTTATGCATAGAAAAATTAACAAAATTGTAGAGGCGTGATTACCATATAGATTTTGTTTGGATAACTTCTTCACCCGTGATGAATTTCATTTTGTATAATGATCAGGAAATCGGCAAAGAAGAAGACAAATTGGATGGGAGAGTGAAACGGCGAAGTTTTGCTAGGTTTTTTCTACAGTGGCGTGCTTTTTAGTTTATTTCAATTATTTATTTTTTCTCTTAATTCTTGTGTTTTGCTTATTTCACAGTACACATAATTTCAATTGTTTTTTTTATTCTTATGAGTCAGGCCGTATAAGTAGTTATATTTACTTGGGCTTCAAGATAAGGCCCAAATTATAGTTCAGTTTTTTTTAATTGTTGGTCAATTCGTTTTATTTTATTTTTAATCCATATGTCTTTGTTTAACTCCCCCATTTTACATAAATTAGCTCAATATTGTAGTTTTCAAAGTTATATGAAAAAACATGTTATATCCAACACTATATGTCTGTATTACACTGATAAATTTTCAATTGTTTGATATGACAAATGTATGATATTTTCATTTTTAAAGTTAATATTCCTTTTCGCATATATAGCTTTATAATGATGTGATATGTTATTTGTTGCAATTTTTCCCCCGGATAATCAATCATTACGTTTTACAAGAAATTTATTGTTTGTCTTGATTTATCGGAAATAAATTTGATGGGGGATTCAATCGAAAACTTTAAGTTTTAGTTGGACAATCAATAAAAAATGGTGTGAAGATATAATAATATTACAAAGAAGGAATAAATTTTAGAGAGAATTTTTTAGAGTAAAATTTTGTTGAGAGGAAATATATGGATAAAAAAGCAATTGGACGATTCGGTTTTCCAGGTAAAACAAAAATATTTTTTGTGCGTTTTCGGTTAATTATTATTATTCACACGACCCCAAGAAATTTAGTTGGGTCAGCCTCCATTGGGTATTTAACAATACCTCTTTTTGTTGTTAATGATTTATTTATCATTTTGGCCAACATTTGTTGGCTCAATACGAATTGGTTTTTGTTGGATCAAGGTATCCTATATTTAAGTCAATTGAGCATATTCAATTCTTAAAAAATGTCCAAGTTCCATCATACTTTTTGTGTTTCTGTGATAGTATTAGTGTTTTATTCATGCCTTTAGGACTTAGGCAACTACCTATTATGACATTTTATATTTTAATTATAATTATTTATGAAATAAGGAGTACAAAACTCACTACCATCTTGAGAGATGTTTCTTAGTCTCACCTATTAGAGATGAGGTTAACGGTTCAAACTCTATCTCTCCCCTATAATTCTTTTGTAATTGTTTGAATTTACACTTAAAAAAATTAAAAATTCAACATTCACTAAAAATTTAAAATTATTTTTCTAATATATAAACCGTGCATCGCACGGTGGATTACTAGTTATAAGAAAAGATCAGAATGGTATTCCTACTTTATATGTATATAAATTAGAAAAATATCATAATAATATTCTTATTTTATATGTATAAAAATTAGGAAAATTTTATTTAATGGTATTCCTACTTTATACCAAAAGTGAGTCTACGATATCAATTCCATCTATATATAATATGTAGATTTTAAAAATTATAAATAGTATTTCACCATAATTGATATTAGTATATGTCGAGTTCTTCTTAAATATATATTGCAATGATGTGTTGATTCTATACATCATATCTTCATCAAATATATTGTTTATTTGTTTCAATGGTGTCGATGCAATTTTGTATAATATAATATTAATTAATCAATTTTTAAATACTGATGACTATTCAAACTTTCCTAAATTGTTTAATAATAGTTAAAATAGACGAATTATGATTTTATGTATCTTTCACCATTGAATTAATAACTAATTTTGTGTTCAGAGTTTTTTTTGGCATCTTATTATTTATGTTAAATCCTCTTATATTTATATTACTTAAATTGCATTAGAGAAACACTTTGATATTGTTGATCCTAAATTCGAAGCATAACCACCAAATATGGTTTCATCTTCGCGTTCCCCTCTATTTTCGTTTTCATCAAGTGTCCCGCTAACATCGACAATATTGAACTCAAATTCTGCAATAAACAAGAGTTGTTATATAAACTATATTGTAGATTTGTACGGATAATATTGGTGAGTTTCTTTTTTGATTATTCTTGATAGTTTTGTTGTATTTTTTAAGATGTTTTTGTATGATTTGTTTATTTTTTTATTATTCCTCATACTAACATATTTTAATCATATATTTTGTGTCAACATGCATTTTATGTTCATATATATAAACTTATATCCCGCCAACATTTTTTTTATTAGTTTTATAGTTTTGATTCGGAATAAACTTCTATCTACTTATTGTGATGGCTTCTTATATTTTTCAATTATAAATTCATTACAATTTTTATTACATTAAATTTTTGTGTCAACGTCTTCCATGCAAATTCGGCGATCAATTGAATGGTCTTTACACTATTAAACTCGCGACATGCATAATGTGAACGGATATACTTGGGCGGTCAAAGTGGTCACCCACTATGGCGTGTTCTATTTTATGGATGGATGGAGCAAATTCGCCTATGATAACTAAATTGCGAGATGGTGAAGTATTGATTTTTTCTTATCGTGTCAACCACATTTTTGATGTGTCAATATGTTCTAATGATGATTTATATTAGAGAATCGATGTGTACCGACTATACGTGTATTTGATAGCGATTCATGTAATATATTATAATCTAAATCACACATATATATATATGATATTTACGTTTAATTATAAATTAATTACTTAATTGATTGGTTTAATTAATACGTGTGCAACATGCATCGATGATTCGACGATTATGACATTAAGGTGGATGTTGTTGAGAATCCGACTTTTCGATTGATTCTCTCAAAGTCACATATAAAGAAATCTCGCTTGGTAAGTATTTACTCATAGATGTGTGTGTGTGTGTGTGTGTGTAAGTTCGCGACATCTTATGTTTATTTAGTGGTGAGATTTTTTTGTTAATATTTTTTTATCAACAGTCTATACATATGGATTTTTAGAACGATTTTACCAAGGGTACACACAAAGAACAAAACGATGCAATTATAATGCATAATGGAAGACAATATTGTGTCGGATTAAAGCAAGAGAGATCCACGATTTTCATGCAACATGGTCTCCAAAATTATAATTGTTGTATACAATTAATAAATTGATGATATTTAATCCCATAGATACAATAAATATTTATTATTTTTCTAATCAATCTTATAGATACAACGAACTATTGATTGGAAAATTTTAAAATTGAGCCTTGGTAAAACAATTGCCGATATCTAATTGTACTTTTATTCGTAGACAATATCTATTAATATTATATTAATCGAATTTAACAATATTATGTGAGCGGATAATTGACAAGATGTTTAAGAAAAAAAACGAGAAAATTGCACTTTAAGATTAAAGATTTATTAATCTATAAAATTTATATTGTATTACTTTTTAATACAAAATACAATAATTGATCAATGGAGCATTTTTTTCACTTACAAGGGAGTATAATTGTATAATCGGATAACAACGTATTAGCTTAAGAAAAACAATTGATTGAAAGATTTATAAAACTCAGAATGATAACAAATATTTATTGCTCGGAAATATTGTATATATCACTTTCATATATTGATTGAAATATTTTTTTTCTGCTGCCAAATTTCATTTATATTTAAATTGATTTTGGATTATGGACTTTTTTATGGATGATTTCGAAAATATGTTATTATTAATAAGATGTTTGATTTTTATATCATGCTTTTGAAGGAATATCTGGATTTTTATTTCTTATTGATTCAATTGTTGTTGCAATATTTATTTATTATATTTGTTTTTGAAATATTGCTATTTTCAGAAGTGTGAACAAATACTAATTAAGTTCAGTCTATAAAAATGAATTATCTTTTAATTGATCCACTGATCAACGTTGGTGTTAAATTTGATGATAATTTGCTTAATTAAGAATAATTAACAACTTTAAATACTATCAAATAAAATTAGTATATATATGATATAACTAAGGCAACTCAATCAAGAAAAAAAAAGAATAAAAAAAGAAAAAATATAAAATAAGATATAGTTTTGGATAAATCAATCCAAATATTCTCCTAACCAATACATATTTTGGAGTTATCCAAATTTAGCGGTGCTTTTGATTTGGTAAGTCAATGGCAAGAATCTTTAGTAACATAAATATTTTATTGGCTAATTGTTGTTTCGGTCATGATTGTAATATTTTTTTAGATTTGAAAATTTAATTCTATAATCAATCATATAATTGTCCTATGCAATCAATAAATTGATCGTAATCATTACCATAAATACAATAATTATTTATCATTATATTTATTCAATCTATAGATACCATCAACTATTGATTGAAAGAATTTTAAAACTAAGCCTTTGGTAAATCAATTGAGAGTATCTATTATATTTTTTAATCGAATTTGACTATGCTACACACAACGGATAATTGACAAGAAGTTTAACAAAAATTAAGAAAATCGTACCTTATGATTAAATATTTGTCAATTTAGAAAAATGTATTAACTTTAAAAAAAAAAAAAGACAATAATTGTCAATGAGAGTTTTTTAAATTTCCAAGGGTGCACAAGTTTATGATTGGAAAACAATATATTACCTTAATTAAGAAAAATAACTAATTAAAATATTTACAAAACCAAATATGGTAAAAAATATTTGATTGTTTGAAAATTATACATATCTCTTTCATATCTTGATATCATATTAATAAAACTAATCAAATTGACGTTAAATATGTGACATGATCAATCAATACTACAATTGTCCTATAAAATCAATCATATAATTACTTAATTGGTATATGTAATCAATTAGTATTTATTATTTTTATAGTTTATTAACTATAACTCTAGAAAACAATCATAGAATTGCTGGTATTTTACTTTGGTAAATCAATAAATCAATATTGAAAGATGGAATAATCAATATCTAGCGACCAATGTATGTTTTGGAGTTATCCAAAATTGACGGTGTTTTGCTATGGTAAGTCAATAGAACGCGATTTTCTATAACGAAAATAATGTGTTGTTAACTCAATATATGATAATTAATAATTATATTGTCAACTAATGTCATTAAATAAATTGATGTATAATTAATTATATAATCATTTATATAGGATTAATCGATTGATGTTACATTTTAAAATAAACTTCGATTAAACTCATGGGGTTTACATACATCTATTGTCAAATTCTCGGTGTATTGTATCACTTCTTTTGATTGATGGACGATTCACATCAATCAATTGTTGATCAAAAATGAGAAAACTCATGGGGTTTAAATACATCTATTGAAAATAAATGTCAAAGGATGAATATTGATATCAATTGTGCTATTTCTATACCCTGTTTTCAGTTATATCATGTTTATGTTCGTAAGTTTTTTAGTGGATTACTATGATATTGCTGTAAAATTTATGTTAATACTACTAATATTTATATCAATGACATAATAGTTCATTTTAAATTGCATTCACGATTGTTTCTACCATATTATTTTGAATAATATCTCAATTTACATTTTTGATTAACAATGTGAAGTATTCATTTTTTTATAATTATTTATAGAGAGGTGTATGAGAAAGAAAGGGATATATAAAATAATAATTTATAGACATGCATAAATTGAGGGATAATTCTGAACAAGTTGAATTAGACATTTAAGTTTATAGTTGAAAATATAAAATTGATAGATAAATTTTTGTTTTTAATAACGTTATATGTATATTGCTATTAAAATAAAATAATAAATACTAGTTCATGTTAATAGATATTATAAAGCAATAATATTAAAATAAAAATATACGTGCAACGCACGGGGTAAATTACTAGTATAATTATATTCTTGATGAACTCAAAAATAGACTTTCTTTCTATTCATGTTTTTGACAATTAATATGTTGTTGATGTATTTAATAATTTCAGACCCAAATCTATTATTTAGAGAAAAAAAGATAAATATAGGTTAGGATTTGAATACGAATATTCGAATTGATTTGAATATATTCCAATATATTTTTAAATATGAATAATAATCAATTTTTGTATTTGAATATTAAAAGAATACGAATAAGAATATTCTCTAAATGAACCGAATACGAATAGAATATCTAGATATTCGACTCGATTCGATTCATTTACACACCCCTAGTGTCCTTTGGTGAAAACCGTCATCATTAAACATATGGAGTGCTCAACATCATGATCAGAAAATTAATACAGCGATATGGTGAAGCAGGAATTTATACTGGTATGTAGGAATAAGAATTCATTATAGTTTTTCACTTACATTTCCAAATATACAATTAGTATATTATTAGAGCAGTGCTTGATAAGTCAATTAAATTGCCCACATTTATAGTCTTCTAACAGATAATATTATTCAAAATTTATAAATTTGTATTTTTTTATCCTTAATTAATTGTTGTAATCAATTCGATGAAGTTACTATATTCAATTTGAAACATTCTGAATGAGGCTTCTTCCATCAAAAAGGGAAAGGTGATGCTTGGAGGAAGGAATCCTGAGAGAAACATTATAGTGGCAAGCAATATCCAACATCCCTTTCAACATGAGATTCCACATTTCTAATAATTCTGTAGGAGCTAAAAGTGAAAGCATCATGTTTACAAGCATTTCTCTCTTTCCATATGAACCACAATATGATGCAAGGAAGCACAAAGGATATATATGTGAAGTGTGTGCAAATGGAGTAATATTTGTAAGAACTGACAAAAACAAAGTAATGTGTTCAGTGTGTGGGAGCTGATACCGCAACTTGCCTGCAAAATGGTCCCATACTTTACCCACTTGAGCCAAAATCAGACTGTGAATGGGGATTTTATTATGAATTAATCTCCACAGAAAAATAGACATCGAAGGGGTAAGAAATTGGTTCCAAAGGCTGGAGGAGAGGAGGGACTTAACAAGGCACCAAGCAGACTAATTGACCATTAACTGTCTGTTTCCACTTCATAGTATCTCATATAAAGGTGTGTCCCCAAACCAAATATCATGCCAGAAGCTAATGGACCCATCCCCTAAACCCCAAACGATACTTCTTGCATAAGCTGTCTAGCTTTGCAAAGTCTTTTCCAAACAAGGCTATCTTGAGGGAACATGGGGCAATTTGAGATAAACAAATCATCAGCATATGCAAGATGAGATATCGGAATGCCACCATTAGAATTATAAACCACGTGTGGGGAACGTTAAAATTTCATTTAACCAGCATGTTAATCAGATTCAAATCCTGTCAAAAATAACTTTTACAAGCAAAGATCCATTAATTCATCCCTGATGAATCAAGAAACTAAGGTCTCAGAACGCAGTAGAATCAGGAGCATATTTTCAGCAGCACACAGTGATGCAGGAACAAATAACATCAATCATAATTTAATAAAGAAATTAAAGTATGTGTCAGCTGATGAAGTACAAGAGCACAACCTCACTATAGTTAGCGAGATTTGGAAAGCTTCCGATGAAGAATGTCAAAAGCATAAGCTACCAATTATAAGAATTCACCAATGTCGCAAATCTTCTGATGTTTTTTTACAAAAAAACTTCAGAGATGTTTGAAAATTACAAAAAAAAAAAAAAAAAAAAATCTCGAGGTTTGATTTTGTCTTAAATGTAAGGGTAATTGCAATACTTTTAGAAATGTAAGGGGTGTTTGAAATGTTTTTGCTTATAAAGAGGGTGAAGTATAATACAAAATCAAACCTCATGGTTTTTTTTTTCTTTATAATTTTCAAAATTCTGTGGGTTTTTCGTAATTAACCCAAACCCCAAGGGTAGTTTTTGTAATTAACCGAAAGGAAATGAAGACAAAATGATAGCCAAACCAAAAGCTGCAGATCAAAATATTTATTAATTTCTCTCTTTACATGTAAAATGTAATCTACTAAATCCCAACAAACAAATATTCGACAATATTGAAAAAGATAGAAATATTTATTCGAACTTAATTCAAAAGCCATAGAGGTACCCTACTCAGCCGAAAACTCAAACAACATACAGTGTTTGTATGCGTCTCGCCAGTTGGACCACAACAGAGGAAAGTTCGGTTGGTTGATGGCATTAGGATATCCCTGCGTCTCGAGACACGCAGCAGCATGCTTTCCATACACAGCACCACCTTTACCTACAATTCCATTCACATAATTTGCGGTGTAAAACTGCATACCAGGAGCATTGGTCCATAAATTCAGTGTCCTTAAGCTGTTAGGATCCTTCAATTTCGCAGCATGCTTCAGGCCCGAATTTTCATCTCCGCAGTCGAGCACGTAATTATGGTCATATCCTAAGCCAACCTCGTGTATCGACTACCGATTTTATTTTCTGTGGTGAAATCAAAAGGAGTACCTTTAACGGGCATGATTTCGCCGGTCGGGACGGTGTTATGATCGACAGGAGTGAGATGATTTGCAAATATCTGAATCGTGTGGTCAAGAATGCTGCCCGAATCGTGACCTGCTAGATTCCAATACGTGTGTTGGGCTAAACTGATTGGTGTTGGCTTATTTTCCGGCACGCCTTCCATGTCGAGTCTCATTGTCATCTTTGAAGTTAGGGTGTATGTAGCAGTAAAAGAAACAGCACCTGGATAGCCTGCATTTGCAATTAAAACAAGTGGTTATATATGCGTATCGTGGGGAAAAAACGTAAAGTACTGTGTGAATAAATACATGCATCTGATGATGAATTACCTTCTTCTCCATCATGACTATTATATTTGAACGTGATTGATGGATTATCGCCCTGCTTATATTCGCAACTTCCCAGATGACCTTGTCGAATCCCTTGTGCCCACCTTCAGAGAAGATGGTTAAGAAGAGGTGTAAAAAATGAAACAAAAAGTTGATAATTCTTAGGTGCATGATATACTATTGAAAAAGGGTAAGCAAGAGAGTAAATATTTGGGATTAAAAAAAAAAAAAATCAGGTTCGGGCTAATTACAACGAAAAAAAAAAAAAAAAAAACCCAGAGATTTTTGAATTACGAAAAAACCCTTTAGGTTTGATCCGTCTTACATTTTCCCCTTCATATGCAAATACCATTTCAAAAGCTCCCCTTACATTTTTTAAGTTACCCCCATAAATTTAAGAATGAAGACACAATCAAACCTCAAGGAGTTTTTTGTAATTATCAAAAACCTCTTGGTTCTTTTTGTAATTAGACCAAACTTTAGGGGGCTTTTTGTAATTATCCGTAAATATTTTATTGAAAACAGAGATAATGTAAAAGAGGGGTCCGCATGGATACAAAAAGTAAGGGAGAGATAGCAGTCATGTAAGAGACCATCCGCTGATATAAGATTCATCACGAAACCTACGCAAAAGCACCACAGAGAAACAAATGCACATTTTTGTATTCACACCTCATAGTGAAATATAGAATGCCATCATTCCGTGCAAACAAGCCACAGACTAGATAACACGGGAAGTTATCTGGTAGTGCAATGTTGTTTGGTTATCAGGTTTGTGCTAGAAGTAAAGACTAAAGATCAATTACCAAAGTAAATGCAAAAATATTTTATTTACCCTTACTCTTGTGGGAAACATTAAGGGAGCAACAACGACACTTCACTTTGGCAACTGGGATGCTACAAACACTGGGAATGGTAGTGATTTATGATTTAAAAAAAGGACTTTCAACAAGAAATCAGCTACTGCAGGTTAAGAAAAATATCACATTTATTTCAGAAAGTGGAGAACAAAACCAGATTAGTTTCCGCATTTATTCTCAATTCTATTAGCAGTCACTTTAAAAGAAGCTTTCCTATGATGTTTTGCAGGCTCATTAAGGGCTATTCTACTTGGGTTAGCTTAGCTGGTTGTTCATTTTGACTCCTCGATTAGTCTTCACTCACATGAATTTCACAGATCCGAAATAAAAATGTGTACAGAGATCAGCAAGAACCAATTTAACCATCGATTTTTCCCCCTTTAATTACATGCACGTTAATCAGCACATTGGAAAGACTTTCCTTTCGAAATCCTCAATTATCATCACTCTTGTACCGATAAAACCGCAACGGACACTGATGCCAAGTCAAAATAGATTAACATAGATACAAGAAACATCAGACACCCTCAATCAAGAAATCTTAATTGCCCACATGACATCAATAAATAAAAATTTCAGAAAATATTGAGTAGTATACCATGGAGACTGTTTGGTGGCTTGTTGATAGGCAATGCGTACTCAACCCCATTCAGTGAAAATTTCCCATCTTTGATCCTGTTTGCTACTCGACCCACAATGCACCCAAAATAAGGAGCAGCACCTTTCTGCACATAAGACGAATCCTCAAACAAAAATAAATAAATATATCATAAAAATATGCCCCCATCGATTTCCCGTAATAACAACTCAAGATTCAATTTTTCCTTCAACAAAACACAAAATCAAGGCTGAATCTAAATGGGTTTTTAACAATATTACGAATACAAATGCGACTCACCAGATATGGTTCGAGAGTGTCAAATCCAAGAACTACATCAGCCAATTTCCCTTCAAAAATGCAAATATAAATAGCCATTTAAACATAAGTTTACACTTGGAAAAGATTTTGTAAATTCTGATGAATTGAGATGCTGAATTTACCATCTTTGTCTGGTACAAACAAGGAGGTGATAGTGCAACCAAAATTAGAGACTTTGACTTGCATGGTGCCATTGTTGAGTTCGAAGAGTTTCGGCTCTGCCATTGAAATATTGAATTGCTGACAAAAATTTTCTCTGCTTTTCTCTGATTTGTCCTGTGAATATGATCAGCCAAAAGAAAGAAATGGGGGTTTGTACAAGTTTGGCTGTCAAATAGAAGATGTTCAAAAATGGCTTTACTTATTCCCAAAGTTGATAATGGCGCTTCTTCATGTTAAATGTCCAAATTACCCTTTCAAAGACTTTAATATACCAACAACCCTCCAATTGCAAAGGACTAAAATACCCCTTTTTATTTCTTCCACAAATTTGTGTATATCAACCGAATTTTTGGGAGTTTGTAGTTCAACGAACCGAAAATCCGTACATCTCCTCCTTTCCAATCTTCGACATTGCAAGCGAAATCAACATTCGAGGTTCGAATTTAGTTCCTCGACCTTATGGCATTGTTTTATTCAATTTATCTCTCATTTCGTTCATTTTCTCGAGTAGATGAAGTCGATTAATCGAATCTTTGCGTATTTGCGAAAGCGGTCGTTTAATCGACCCCGATGCCTCGGTCAATCGACCAAAGCATTAATGTGTATTTTACGCCGTCGCGATTCGATGTCGACTTCATCTACTCGAGTGTCGTTGAATCGACTCACGTTATCCTAATAAGTCGATCAATCGACACATTCTGGTGGTCGATTGAGCGACTAAGAATCGACACATTAATGCTTTGGTCGATTGGCCGACTCATTGGGGTCGATTACACGACCCAATTATGCAAATACGCATCATTCGATTAATCGACTAAAATGAGTGTCGTTCAATCGACTCATGTTCTCCTAATAAGTCGATCAATCGACACATTACGATTGGTCGATTGAGCGACTAAAAAGGTCGATTACACGACCCATTTCTGCAAATTCGCAGCAGTCGATTAATCGACTTATTCAAAATCAAACAGAACTGCACTATAGTCTATTACTTGACATTTTTATCTTCAATTTAATTGCAGACAACATGTCTTCACCGTTTTGGATTACCGTGTATTATTTTGGACATTTTGTTAATAACAATGAAAAATGGCAATGGGTATTTAGTGATGATGGAATGCATGCATCAGGAGTTCCAATAAGTACAGAAACTTCATATGAAGAGCTATATTCTAAGGTACAAAATATTTGCAAAGTTGATCCCAATTTGCATGATATGGAGATGGGATTTATTTCTCCAGCAAGCATACAGTCTTTTCAAATTCTTGTCCTGGATTACTTGAGGCGAGGGAGTGCAATGGTACTTGGCTCTCATAAACAAGGTTGATTATTCCCTTGTGTGTAACCGCTTGTGATGAAAACTATTTGTCACGTGCCGCGGGGCGAGCATAATGTAGTTGATCGTGACGTGCAACCTGGTAGATGGATATCATAATTTTGAGGTGGAAGAAAATAATCACAAATGATGATGTTCGAAATGTGAATGATATTTGGGATGGGTTGGAGGTAATTCGAGAATCTCCTTCCAATGATTATAACGGTGATGCGTTTACTACACCGCCCGAGAACCGATTTTAATCAAGGCCTTTGGAGAAGAAAATCGGTTCACAAATGAGCATCTTCTTTCTTGATCGGAAGTACATCACGAGTTGTACCCGTTGATATTGACTTGAATGTTGACCAAGTATTCGATACCAAGAAAGAGCTTCAAGAAGTTGCACACATGATCGCATTGAAATACAATTTCGATTCAAAACAAAAAAATCGAACAAGAATGTGTACACAATTGTTTGTGTTGATGAAAATTGCAAATGGCGTTTGCATGCAACAAAGTTCAAAGACTCGATTATTTTGATTAGAAAATATGCACTTAACATACTTGCCCTCTAAATTTGTCCACCAATGATCATAGACAAGCAAGATCGTGGATCATTGGAAAACATATCGTGTCGAGTTTGAGGACCGCAACACTACATATAGACCTGCGATGTTGCGAATGAAATTCGCGAGACTTTGGCATTGAAATAAATTATCAAAAAGCGAGGAGGTCTAGAGAAACTGCTTTAGCATACATAAGGGGTTCACACGAGGATAGTTACACTAAGTTGGCGCATGGGCCCATAACTTGAAAGTAGCTAATCCGGGAACTATATACTCTTTAGAGGTTGATAGTGAAAACTGCTTCAAGTACTTTTTCTTGGCATACGGGCCCTGCATTCGTGGGTTTCACTCTTCAATGCGCCCGTAGTTGTTGTGGGACGGAACATTTTTAATCGAAAGATATAAATGTCGTTGATTATCGCTACTTGTCAAGATGCAAATATGCGATTTATCCTCTTGCATGGGCCGTTGTTGATTAAAGAACGATGCTTCGTGGCATTGGTTTTTTATGAACTTGAAAGGAATTACAGTGACCAAGAAGACCTTGTTGTGATATCCGATGCAGACACGAGTCTTATCGGTCAGCCCAAACAAGCTTTTCAAAATGCACGTCATGCTCATTGTATTTATCATATCAAAGGCAACTTGAGGATTTGAACTCGAAAAGATCGATACTATCTCCTTTTTTAACAAAGCGGTGAGGCATATACAATAGAAGAATTTCACAAGTATATGTCACAAATTCAAGCTATTGACGAGAAAGGTTGGAAGTATCTTAACGATACAAATTTTGCTACTTGGCGAGGTCATATTTTCGGGAGACCGTTATAATATCATGACGTCAAACAATGCGAGTCTACGAACTCGGTGTTTAAAAAAGCCCGACAAACTCCTATACTTGCATTGTTTGATAGTATTGGAAAAAAGTTGCGATCTTGGTTCTATGAGAGGCGTGAGGCCGCACGAGTTGTACAGCAATCTAACCCCGCAATGGAAGAAAAATTACGCAAGTCTCATGAAAAATCCAAGAAGTTCACGGTTGAACCAATTGATCAAAGTTTATATGTGGTAAGGAGTGGGGCCACAAATTTCACTTTTAACTTTGCCGAGAACACTTGCACTTGCGAAAGTTTCAATTGGACCACCTACCCCCGTGAGCATGCAATAGCGGCGCCAAGAAGAGAGGTTTTTCAATATACCCCATATGCTCACCGTACTATTCCGTTGACTATTGGAGAAAAGCATATGCGGAGACTATCTTCCCGTGCTAACGAAAATGAATGGGAGATTCCCGATAACATTAAGGAAATGATTGTCTTGCCACCTATTGTCGGGACAACGAGGTGGGCGTCGTAGAACAGATGCGAATACCGTCAACAGAGAGTTCCGCTCAAGACAAAAATGCAAAGGTGCCAACAATTGGGGCACAACCGATCGAATTGTCATGATCAAAGACCGATGAGCGATAGACAATCACATATTTAGTGATTGTTGCATTTAAATCTCCGATTTCGTAATTGTTGTATTCATGAATTTGGACAAACCTCTATGTATTGTCAAAATAACCAAAAAAAATGTTAAGTAATCGTTCTTCGTCAACATGGTCATTCTTTAACCGACTACATGGTCAATCGAGTCGGTCGGTCAGGTCAGTGAACGACCTTCAACCGACCACGGGGTCGGTCGTCGGGTGAACGACTGCAATCGACCACGGGTCGGTCAGTCGGGTGAACGACCTGCAATCGACCACTGGGTCGGTCGTTGGGCTGAACGACCTATGACCGACCAGGGGTCGGTCGGTCAAATCGGTCTGACGACCTATGACCGACCACCGGGTCGATCATGGTCGGGTTGCCGCGACTTGTGACCGATCATATAACATATAGTACTAAATTATATAAGATTTTATAACATATGATACTATGATACGGTCAACGTGATTTATAGTCCTGATTACCGTAATCCCGATCAACACTAAATTATATGAGAGATTTTATAACATATGATGATACTATGTAGCATATAGTATGATATATTTTACAATTGAAGCAAAAAAATCGACAACATATTGATAACATATGATACTATGATACGATGCAACGTGATTTATAGTCCGTGATTACCGTAATCCCGATCAACACTAAATTATATGAGATTTTATAACATATGATGATACTATGTAGCATATAGTATGATATATTTTACAATTGAAGCGAAAAAATCGACAACATATTGATAACATATGATACTATGATATCTGATCTGCAACGTGATTTATAGTCCTGATTACCGTAATCCCGATCAACACTAAACTATATGAGATTTTATAACATATGATGATACTATGTAGCATATAGTATGATATATTTTACAATTGAAGCGAAAAAATCGACAACATATTGATAACATATGATATTATGATACAATGGCAACGTGATTTATAGTCCTTGATTACCGTAATCCCGATCAACACTAAATTATATGAGAGATTTTATAACATATGATGATACTATGTAGCATATAGTATGATACCCTAAACCCTAAACTATAAATCCAAAACCCTAAACCCTAAACCCTAAACCTTAAACAAACCCTAAAAGTAGGGTTAAACAACATCGACCACCATTAATCGATCGACGTTTAAGGTCGATGCATCGACCACTAATCGACCAATCAGTCGCTCAAAGGGTCGATTAATCGACCACCGTATCGTTCATATGGCGTTACAACGACCACGGCGACACGCTTAAAAATTTATTGGCCCCACGATTAAAAAGACGTTTGAGTCATTTTTCATTTTTACTTGCCAAAAAAAAGCGAAGCGAAGAAAGACGACGAACTAACATCTTGAGGTAAATGTTGTTCTTTTGTTTTACATTATTATGCTTTGCTCATTTCCTTAACCAATTGTTTCATATTTTGTTCCTTAATCGATTTTAGTTTAGTTTTAGGGTTAGGGTTTTATAATATCGATTTTAGTTTAGGGTTAGGGTTAGGGTTTCAATTTGGGCCGAACGACATCGACCGACTTATGCACGGGCGGCGTTCAAGGGCCGACTAATCGAACACTTAACGACTTATGCACGATGGTCGTTCACGGTCGACATGTCGACCACATAACGACTTAAGTAAAATGACGTTTCATTTAAAAAGTCGTTAAAAAGACGCCGTTTGATTTTATTACTTTCTCGATTAAAAAGACGTTTCGTTTGATTTAAAATGACGGTTCGTTTACCCCCACGCTTAAAAAGTCGAATGTTGTTTTTACTAATCCTGTCATTTTCCTTGAATAGAGATATGCCTCGTACCAGAATCAAATAATCCGCTAGATGCTCCAACCAATCGGTTGGACCATCGAAAGAAGAGAATGGCTCTATGAATATCTTAATCGTTACCTAATCGCTTTTATCATACTTGTCCATCCAATCCGAGTGGAACTCGTTGTTGCGTCTTGCCGCTTTTGACCTTGGTGCACATTTCAAGAAACATTTTAGCCTCGGAAAGGTTAAAAGTCGATTCAATTGTTAGAACAAAGTTTGAGTCATTTGTGCGATTCATTAAAACTCTGGTGTGACGTATGATCGTGAGAACAACATAGTTTTACATTCTTTGGGCTTTTTGGGATCATGTTAGAGGGTAAGAAATATTTAATTTGTTCATATTGAATTAATTAATTATACATAATAATATTTTTTTGTATTATTGTCATTTAGGAGACCATTGAGCAACGATTCTTCGGAGACGAATGGGTTCAAATACTTCAAAATCGCCCATAATATATTCGTAGAATCAAATGCCGCCCGGTTGACTTATCCAACGAACACGGCTACCATCCCGACAATCCGGTTTACCTCAATTACGTATATGATGGTGATGTTCCGCCAGGTTTCGATCCCTTACCCCGGTCTTTGGATGGGGTCCTTGGTGGAGATGGGGCTGGTCCATCAAGGGTTGATGGTGGTGATGGGGTCCATCCATCGTGGTCGATCTTGTGAGGATGTTGAGCCGGGTGGTCTTCCTTAAATTTTTATGTTATGTATGGATGTTCTTGAACAATTTTAAAGTTGTGTAATTATGGTTGAATGTTACAAGTTTAGGTTTTGAATGTAGGTTGAATAGTTAAGATTAGGCTTTGTGTAATTATGGATGAACAATAGTTTAGGTTTTATGTAATTATGTATGGTTGTTCGAATGTGTGATTACTTGTTTTGTTCGAATGTGTGATTCTTGTTCTTCGATCTTTCCGCTCATAAGAGAAAAAGCATCTTCGACCTTTTTGTTTAGAAAAGAAAAAGCATCATCTTGCTTTTTTGTCAGCGTGGCCACGACATCCAAAACCTGCCTCATACCGATGGAAGGGCCGGTGGAAGGTGGGGGTACTCGAGAACTGCCTCCATGCTCCGTCTCATGGACATCCCCTGACTCTCTCTGTGTGCCTGTCTCTGTCTCTGTGCTGTCTCTATCACTCTGTCTCTCTCTTCCACCATCTCCCGATCATCTCAGGCACCGTCTCCTCATCCAAAGGATAATCGAGATCCTCGGGAACACGAAAACATCACAACATATTCCTTTTCCATTTCTTCTTGTGTCGGAGACAATGGAAACAAAACTTCATCCTGCCAATTCACAAACAATATCTATTACAAATAATCTCAAAATATCGATTAAAAATTATACGCAATTAAAAATAATCTCAACATTACCATAGGCTCGTCCAAGACGGCAATAATCTCCCAAAAGCCAAAAGTGGTTGTGGACCTCCACCCACACATCCTAGGAAGTCTTTGTTCGGTTCTTTCAGTTCTAAACATTCGGCATACGGCAGGAAAGGTCTCAAATGCCCATACCTAACAAACAATCCAATGTTATAAATATTTATCGAAATTGAAAATATACATTGTAATCTAACAAAAATGACTTTGATAAATACATGTACCGCGTGTGTAAAGCCCCAGAAGCTGTGATGGTCAACTTTAGCAGTCATAGTTTTCGTCAAACTGTGTAGAAGATATTCATAGGATGATCTTCCCCAAGGGTATTTATTGACAAGATCCAAATTGTCAACAACTTGCGAATCTTCATATCAATTGAAGTCTTTGGCTCCTTACACCGCAAACACACTCATATATGAGGCCAATCCCAATTTATATCGGTCCTCCTCATTCTTTGCCGATGCTTAAAAGCCGCCTTCAAAACACTTGGTCGAACAACCTTTTTCCCTCCCCCAAAATACTCTGCCGCTAACCGTCTATCTGATGGGATGTCCTTTACAAAATCATTCTCAATTCCGGGATTTAATCCAGTGATGAGAGTGAAGTCCGAGAACCCGAATCTGACATTTGCATCCCCAACACGGAACCATACCTCATCATCCACCGGTGATTTAATCCTCATAAATAATAGAGCATGAAGAAGTTTACAAGAAATCTGCATATTATCACGGAACTTGTATAATTCTCCGAAAGCCGAGTTCAACAACATCTCTTTGTGTACGGCGTCTAACTTATCATATACTAGCCTTAGAACTTGTAAGTTACATCGGGATGTAACTCTTGAATCAAACCGATTTTCAATGGTGGTGAGGTATGCCATTTTTTCGTATAATTGAAACAGAAAAAGACAAATTTTGGAGTGTTAAATATCGGTTAACTTGAAGAAATCGAGATATTAGCGATTATCAAGCGATTATTTGGCTTAAAAAACACTTTATATAACATTTTCCATAAGCTGTCTAACATTCCTCCCTCCCAACAAAAAATTTTGCAATGAAAAACACAACATTCCCATAATCGTCTAACATTCCAAATAACATTAACATTCAATTCAAACTAAACCCTAAACCCCATTCAAGTATATAACATTCATTCAAGGTGTCAAAAAAAAAAAACATTCATTCAATAATTCAATACCTCAAACCATCATAACATTCTTTACAATGCGCTTAAAATAACTAATTCAAAAAACAAAATAAAACTCTTACTTTATGATTTAAGTCGCAAGAAAATATTCCCCAACGACGGCGGCACCGGTGGCTATCAACTAGCGGCTATCAACGACGGCAATCAATGGTGGTCGCTTTGTGCGGTGAGGGTCGATTTGAACGATTGTCGTTTAGAGTCGATTGAGGGCTTATAAACCCTACGAGAGGGTTTTAAATTTCTAATCGACCACTTTAGTCGATTAATCGACCTCTCGGCCGACCACATTTGTTTAGTCGATTAACGATCGATTAATCGACCTCGACACATTAATGTCTTTGATCGGTTAATCGACTTTCGATGAGTCGATTAAACGACCGATTCTGCATGGTACGCGGCGATCGATTAATCGATCTAAAATGACCGGTTAATCGACCACGCGTCTTTTATGATGGGCATTTCGGAAGTGTACAATTTCTATATTTTTCTATTTTTTTAAGCAATAAATGCCGGTCAAAGGCCATTCTTGATAAGTTGTTGGGTCAAAAGGCTATATTTGATATATGGGACAAAGAAATGAGAGGAGAGAGAGAATCGGATTCTAGTTTTGGCGGTGGGCAAAGAACGGGCCAAGGCATTAAGCGATAAGAACGGTCTTTGATTTGACAATCTCATGTTTACTTTTGGATTGGATATAAAATTATGGGATAAGAATTATACATAATCAACAAATATTGTATGTACTTGATTTGATTGTGATGATGATATTCTAAGATCAAAGGATAAAAAGGAGTTAATTGCATCTTCGGTACTCACGGGATTTTCCTCATTACAATCTTAGTCTCTATATTGCGCAATAGTCCCATTTGATTAACTTTGTTGCAAAACAGTCCCAAAATCCTAAATCTTGCATATTTGGTCCCATAATTTTCAATGCTTGCACTTTTGGTCCCAGGTTTTCCATTTCTATATTATACTCGATTTACCTTAGATTGTTGACCGTAAATGGTATCGAGTCTAGGAGTTAATTGCATCTTTGCTACCACAGGATTTTCTTCATTACAATTCCAGGTCCCTAGTTTGCCAATAGTCCCATAGGATTAATATTGTTGCAAAAGCAGTCCCGAAATCCTAAATTCAGCATATTTGGTCCCATAATTATAAATGATTGCATCTTTGGTCCCAAATTTTTCATGTTTATATCATATTCAATTTGCCTTACATTGTTGACCGAAAATGGTATCAGAGCCTAGATTTTTTAAGAACTTTTAGTTAAATTTATTATATTTATGTAATTAACAATTGGTGAGGAGAATTTCTCCAAGAAAATGGATCTGGACAATTGTCCAAGATGTCTACCTTATAGGACATATCGTCAAATTTTGACGATGTATGCACAAGAACACCAGGACATGATAGCATATTAGAACAACCAATATGTTGAAAAGGAACTTGCAGGAGCCGATAGGGAAACCTTGAGACACTGCGAAAGACAAGCGGCATATTATCTGAGTTTCTTTACGGTAAATCAGATATTATATGTCGATCTAATGAATCGTCAGGAAGCATTCAATGAAAATGCCCATCAAAATCATGATTCCTGATGGAGTACCAGAATGGAACGAGATACTTCCGACACATCTAAGTTCTCAAAAGATCTTAGAGAAGTCCAGAAGACGGTGCAGAATTATGGCAACCGCCTTAATCATCTACCAACACTAGTTCATCAAATCCAAAACCAAATGGAGACGATGGTGAAATATCAGAAGGAGACTCTTGAAATCCTTCATGATATTCGGAAATGAGTTAAGAATCTGGAGGAAAGACCAAGTACTTCCGGAGGAAAGAAGCGTATTGATTTCGGAACAGTACCCTATTTACACCAAAATGGGAAACCAATCGAAGTTGTGTGAAAGATGACAGGCGATGAAAAGCTCATTGCTATCATCAAAGGAAAATCCATCATAAACTAAAAAGTGATGGATATGGAGAAGATTAATCTTAAAGATCTACACGACCTTGCATAATCCTCTGCAGGGATTAGGAATTGTAGATTTAAAGATGAACGCAGGAGATGGATCGACTTTGGTTACTCTTGACGAACATGGAAGGCCACCTCTACCACCACCAGTAAATCCCAATGTTGCAGAAAGTTCAGATTCAAATCATAGAGATGAACCAATGCCGCACGCTGGAGATTTTACCACAAGAAGAGTTTCGGTTATTTCAGGAACTCGCCAACGTTCCAGGAGGCCAAATCTTTATAATATACTTATGGAAAATCGCAGCTCGATCCGATACATCCGTATGGATTGATGCTAAATCTGGATATCCCAGATTTTAAAAATCGAGAAGTCCTTATTGATGATTGGGCGTCAGTAATGATGATTGCAGCAGGTACCCTCGATCTTACAAAGGATGGATTCATCTTACTCCTTGAGATGAGTCTTGAAGGATCTGTAAAGATTGCATGGGATATGATGGGAGCAGATATGAAAAGCACCGTCTGGCGGAGAGTCATTGAAAGGTATTGTCGATAATATGGCAAAATTATTTAAAATCCATTTTATCGGCAAAGTTATTTCAAGGGACTAGAAGAAAAAAAAAAAAGATATAAACAAGCTCTCTCTTTGCTTTGCGTTACATGATATTTGTCACATTGATGAATATATCAAGTTATTCACCGAGCACCGATGGAAGTCCAAGGTGGAAGATAAAGAAACTTCGCAATTATTCTTTGCGAAAATACCGAGTCCCTGGAGAGAGATGCTTATCAGGGAATACAAGAGTGCAGCTGATTTAGATACAGTGGCAAGAAAAATGTCTTTTCTGAAGGCTAAGCTATCTGAATGGTGCCATCAGGCTGCTTTTACAGGAATTATAAGAGATTGCGAGGAATTAACAAAACAGTTCCTCTATGTTGCAATGATGACAACATCCCAACTGTTGTGGGAGGTCAACCACAGAGGCATAAGAAGAAAAAAGGAGAGAAATCATCCATACAGCCGTGGAAGTAGCAGCAAAATAAGTAGGTCTTCATGGAGACCTAGAAGGTTTTGGTCAAAACAAAAGGCCCGAAGTTACAAATCAGGGCAAAGGCCAGCACCAAGCAGAAGTAGAGCCTCTTCATCAGGTTCTAATCAAGGAAGTACCAGTAGAACCCCAGGAAGAAGAACTTTCAAGCGAGCTCACACCAGAGCTAATGAAAGTTTCAAAGATTGTAATTGTTGGACATGCGGAGCAAGAGGGCATATCTCAACGGATTGCCTAGATAATCAAAAGCGAGGAATCAGACAGTTTGAAGCCACACCAGAATTCGAAGAAGCTATCTATTATCAAGATTTGATCCAGGTGTATCAATTTGAGGATCTACCCTGAGATGAAGGCATCTACGAAGAGGAGATCTATTCTGAAGATTGAAGTGAATCTAGTTCAGAATCAGAGTGGAGAAGAAATTCTTCAGCAAACGGTTGGGGAGGATATGTCAGTATTCCTCTCTCACACTACGGTTTCTCATAAGACTCTTATGAGAATTATGAAGGAAGATCCAAAGCTTCAGATTTATGATGGTTTTACAATTGGAGCTATGGAAAAGACTTTGGATAAGATTGGGTTTCATAACAGAAAACACCAAATTATCCACAGAGTAACTACCGGAGAATTTGTCATTCCGATGGAATTCACTGGTAACTTGGTCGAGATGCAGTTGGTTCCTTACCGAGAAGTTCAGGAGATCAAAAGCACAGTCAAGAGAGAAGTTGCAAATACACTCTCATGGATTCATATCGGAGCCATAAGAGTTATTATTAAAGCAACATTCAAAGAAGGAGTAGACTCGCACTCAATCTGGCTATCTTTGACAAGCGAATCTCAAATCTCAAGGATTCATGCCTTGGAGCGATTCTGAGAAATTTGTATGCGGGAAAATTAGCATTTAATGTCTATCCTAGATTGCATACGATCCGGGAGATCGAGATTTCAACAGTCTTAACCCTTCATCAAGATTTCAAAAGAGTCGACTTGATGAAAGAAGGGAATAGACTGACTTGATTCTTAATGCCCGATTTTACAAAATAAAAATAGTCCGACTTTTATGGAAAATGTTATTATAAAAATATGAGTTTTAACAAAATAACTTAATAAAACTAAACATTTAACTATAGATAAATACCAGTCACATTACTATTGAAATATTATCAAAATGTTCTAAGACATAAAATAAAATTATTCAAATTCCAAAATTAAATTTGGTCTTCATCCATCACTAACGTATCTTCAGCCCGACTCCTTAATCTGAAAATTATAAAAATGAAGGGGTGAGCTTCCACTTGTTCAGTAGGGACCAACTTTTGTCAATACATAATATAACATACAAGCATAATCAAATATAGTATAACATGTAATTTTCCTCTGTAATATTCCTCTGTAATTTCCTCTGATTGCCCAGTTAATAAATTTAGCACGTGGGCTTAACCCGAAGATCAACTTCGATCTCGGACCTATTTACGGTCCCTGACTAGTTCCTCTGCATATCATATATAAATAAAAAATACTCACATGAAGCATCATATAAAGACAAGAATTAAAATCCCTACCTCAACTGATTTCTGTTAATCCGCGTAGTAACTAAAACGATTATTCTAATCATCTTGATTCTCGATTCTTGAATCAGATTTGTAGAGAAATGGGGTGAAGTTTGTAAGGGAAAATTTTCAATTTATAGAGCTAAATTCTGGAATTAATTATTGAGAGTTAAGTTCTTACATTAAAACTTATAACCCTTCACCTTTCATCTTCTTTTCATTAAGTTTGAGCGCTTCTAAATTCATAACTCGAAATTTTCATTAAAAGTGGCTAATTAAAATTATATATATATATATATATATATATATTTTATATCTAATACGAGTGAAATTCTATCAATAGGATTTAATAAAAAAATCAATTGTAAAAGGATAATGACTAGATTATAAATATTAATATCGATAGATAAAATTATAATTTATCTAATAATAATTGAAAAATACGGGATATTACATACTATCCCCTTTAACAAAATTTTGTCCTCGAAATTCGTTGTCTTAACAAAGTTCATAGAAACTAGTGTCATTTTTTTATACGAGGAATTCTTGTCTAATATTGAAAGTACACATGCAATAATACTTTTAAAAAAATGATGACTTGAATTTATAAAATGTATTTTGAAAACATGATAATATAAAATATTTCATGAATAAAATGAATATTGTGACATAATAAATTGCGTACCTTGAGGAATCCGACGAGATATGGCGGAGGTGGATGTCATTAGATAATTTTCTTTTATAATTTGAAAAGATATTTTTTTTTCAAGTCTACAGAACCGTAGACCTGCTCTGATACCACTGTTGTAACGCCCCAATTTTACAAAGTAAAACTAGTCCGACTTTTATGGAAAACGTTATTATAAAAATACGAGTTTTAACAAAATAACTTAATAAAACTAAACATTTAACTATAGATAAATACCAGTCACATTACTATTGAAATATTATCAAAATGTTCTAAGACATAAAATAAAATTATTCAAATTCCAAAGTTAAATTTGGTCTTCATCCATCACTAACGTATCTTCAGCCTGACTCCTTAATATGAAAATTATAAAAATGAAGGGGTGAGCTTCCACTTGCTCAGTAGGGACCAACTTTTGTCAATACATAATATAACATTCAAGCATAATCAAATATAGTATAACATGTAATTTTCCTCTGTAATTTTCCTCTAACTGGCCAGTTAATAAATTTAGCACGATGGGCTTAATCCGAAGATCAACTTCGATCCCGGACCTATTTACGGTCCCTGACTAGTTCATCCGCATATCATATATAAATAAAAATACTCACATGAAGCATCATATAAAGACAAGAATTAAAATCCCTACCTCAACCGATTTTACATTGTCCGCGTAGTAACTAAAACGATTATTCTAATCCTCTTGATTCTCGATTCTTCAATCAGATTTGTAGAGAAATGGGGTGAAGTTTGTAAGGGAAAATTTTCAATTTATAGAGCTAAATTCTGGAATTAATTATTGAGAGTTAAGTTCTTACATTAAAACTTATAACCCTTCACCTTTCATCTTCTTCTCATTAAGTTTGAGCCCTTCTAAATTTATAACTGAAATTTTCATTAAAAGTAGCTAATTAAAATTATATATATATATTATCTAATACGAGTGAAATTCTATCTTAATAGGATTTAATAAAAAAATCTGAATTGGTAAAGGATAATGACTGAATTATAAATATTAATATCTGATAAATAAAATTATAATTTATATAATAATAATTGAAAAATATGGGATATTACAACTACATACAAGATTTCCTATGCTCTCTCGAATACACATCATTCAGAAGTATTCTTGAGAAAGGAATTTATTGAAGTCCCAAGAATCTTTGAGGACTTTGCCAGAGTGGTTCTACCAGAAGTTATTGAGTCTCCAACTATAAAGGAGATCGATATGAAAATTTAAGATCAACCAGTTTTCAACAAAAGTCGAAGTCTCAGAGTTAAGCCAAGAATGATGTCTTTCCAACAAGACAGAATGATAAGCAGTAGCCGTTGGGAAGAAAAGAGACCGAGTATAGTTCAGCGCATCCCAGAGTTTTCAAAACACAAGGAGAGCTGAAATGCCCAGAAGGATGGAGAGAAGTTAAAGTAATATTCGACATCACTCAAAAGGATAATATTTTTCCTTGTGATGTTCTATATTATCTCCAACAATCTATAGTTAGAAGGTATCAAGGAAGCCTGAAGATAGGTGAAATTGAGCTGACTATCACAGGAGTAGCAAGAAAAATCCCAGAGCAATTAATACTGGGTATTGAATTTCTTGAGGATCATAAACCTTGGGAAAGATTACAAGAAGGAATGGAATTCATAGTGGCTGATAAAAGATACAGAATCAGATGACCACTAGCCCATTCTCCATATACATTTCGATTGGAATGTTATATATTGAATACAAAGCCGAGTATTTTGCCGCCTATATTGATTCAAGTGTCGAATATGTACTGCAAAGCCGAAAGTCTTTCCTAAAGAAATTGGAGAAGATTTACCAGCCATTGCAGGATGAGATTTCTCTAAAAGGATTCTTATCCTTAATCGAGTAATTAAACAAGCAGAAATTATGATCGATGGAGCATGCGATACCCCATGGTACAAAGTGAAGACACCACCAATTTTTTCCACGATACAGGAGCAGATGTTCTGCTAGGAAATAATTTTCTACAAACATTTAAGCGATTTACACAGGAGAATGAGACAAGAAGATTTATTTTCACAACATTATGTGATCATAAGATTATTGTCCAGAGACTGCGGGAAGCATTTTATTGAAAAATGCCTTTTAATTTTCGCGCAAAGCGTGGTGATGAAGCCAAACTTTGACATCCAAAAATGTCCGATCGAAGAAAATTTGGTGAAGTATTATTATCCTTTAGACAATTTGGTTCAAACCAGAAGGATACAAAACTATGGGATAATAACTTGTATTCATTCAGAATACAAGGGGAAGAACGAGTACCTCTAGAGAATATTGCAAAATTGATGATGAGCCTAATGGAAAAACCACAGAGTGAGGTTACTATAGAAGAACAAATATCACTCGAGGATATCAAGAAGAAGATCCAAAGGAATTACAATGAAAATCCTTTGGCATGGTGGGATAAGAACAAGCTCAAAGCTTCCTTAAAGGTTAAACCAGGAAAGGAGTACGAGTTCGTGAGATTCAATCCAATCCTTATGAACCAGGAAGATCGTGAGGATATGCAGAAGATACTTAAGGAACATCTTGACCTTAAGTTAATTTCACCAGGAGTGTCTCCATACAGTAGTCCCAGATTCTTAGTCAGAAATCATGGAGAAATTAAAAGAGGAAAGCCAAGACTGGTTATTAATTACAAAGGGATTAAT
The DNA here is from genome assembly GCA_016081115.2 of Rehmannia glutinosa. Taxonomy (NCBI): domain Eukaryota; kingdom Viridiplantae; phylum Streptophyta; class Magnoliopsida; order Lamiales; family Orobanchaceae; genus Rehmannia; species Rehmannia glutinosa. The sequence goes on along the minus strand of JABTTQ020002497.1, from coordinate 110,604 downwards.
AACATTTTGGAATTTGACGGATACTACATCCCAAGTAGAGAGCATCTTGTTAACTGCATTAAAGGTGCCAAGATATTCTCAAAGTTCGATTGCAAGTCTGGATTTTACCAGCATTAAGATGGAGGAAGAAAGTAAGAAATTCACAAATTTTCTCCACACCACATGGACATTATATTTGGAATGCGATGCCTATGGGGTCGCCAACGCACCCCGGATATATCAAAGGAAGATGGATAATCTCTTCAAGGATTATTTTAGTTTCATGTTCGTGTATATCGATGATATTCTTATCACATCAAAGAATATGAAGGAGCATCTCAAACACTTGGAAATATTTTCAGATGTTTGTCACAAGGAAGGATTAGCGCTTTCAGAAAAGAAGGCGGTAATTGCTATGAGACAGATTGAATTCCTCGGAATTGAAATCGATGAATCTGGAATTATCCTACAAAGCCATATTGTGGAAAAGATACGAGGATTTTCAGATACGCTCAAAGACATGAAACAACTTCAAAGTTTTCTCGGAGTTGTTAATTTTGCTGAAATGTTCATAAATAATCTGGCATATTACATGAAGGTGTTTAGCCCCTTACTCAAAAAGGATGCTATATTCAAATGGGAAGATGAACATCAAGAAGGGATAAAATAACTCAAGGAAGTTTGTAAAAAGCTTGTCCAAAGCTTGCCATTCCCAAGACGAGGACGAATCGGTTCTATACACTGATGCTAGTGATGATTGGTGGGCGGCGGCTTTCTCTCGAAGGCCACACCAAATGAAGAAGTGTAATGCATATATTGCGGTAGTTTATTTACACTTAGTGAAGCAAATCGGTGGCATATCAACGAAAAGAATTCTTTGCGATCGAAAGGCTTTCAAAAAATGGCCTCTAGTTTCTTCACTAAAAGTTTACTTTAAAAATTGATAATTCGAGTGTGAAGGCTTTTCTAAAAATAAAATTGAATCAAAACCGAGAAAAGGCTAGATTACTTAGATGGCAAGTCAATGTCGATATTATGATTATGATATTATTATTATAAAATCTCATGAAAATGTTCTTGTAGATTTTTGACACGAGTTGGAAGGAAGCGTTGCGATTTGACGAGGTCCTTAAATGGGTAAGACATCTCGGGAAAACCTAGAGAGTCTAGAAAGAGATTTTGGGGCGTTATGTCTCAATGCGAAGTTGCTGGGCGACTTCAACAGGCTGACCAGAAATCCATTTCTAGTCAAACACGAGCATGCCAGAACACCCAAGGACAATTGTTCTTAGCACTGCAAGGGCCTCTCCTCCAGGCCGCATATCATACGATGCAAAAAGGGGCGATCAGAGAACGGGGCTCTAACCCGGAGGTCATGGATTCAAATACCATAATCACAAGTGTTGTAGGTGATGCATCCCCTAAGGGTGTATAAACTGTAACGAATGTTGAAGCTCCGGTGTTACAACCCGAGTCTTGAAGTCAACCCAGCACCTCTGGGGTTAAAGAGGGAGAGTTGAATCTTAGGCCACAGACAGGCAAATTAATCTAAGGTTCAAACTGATGAGATTAAGATTTCTCCGATGCAGGTTTATCAACGACAATGGGAGAAATTAGTTACATGAAGAGGTATTAACCCAGAAAAAATAATGGTTGATATCTCAGGCAAGTACCCAAGAGTTTGGATGAAACCAGGAAGTCATCCAAATGAAGTACAAGAATGGTATACTTTTGGAGATTTAGCTTCAATATATATTGTATCACCAGGATTCCCAGAAATTTCAAAATTACCGACATGGATTGAGGAGGCAGTTTACGAGACTTGGGCCAATAATCCACATTTAGCCAGAGAAGATATTTTAGAACTGTATTTTATAAGTGCAACTCGAAACAAAGAAACAAAAGCTTTATTGAAGCTTTTCATTTTATCAAGCTTAGAAGACGGATGGAAATACTTTGAAAAATATTAAGGCGACTTCATCGGAAGAATTACCATTACTTGGTAGGAGCAATCTCGAGAGGATGAAACTTCTACACGACGAGCTTGGGGACTTTGGGTTTGTCTAATCAAATGGACAAAGTCAAATATCCATTCAAGTTTTTTCTTAATTCAAAGAAATGGATCTTTCCTTCAATTCAATGACAAGATCAACAACAAGATTTGCGAGGAACTTTTCGAGACAAAGAGAAGAATTCTCCGGGAGAACAAGATTCGCTAGCAAAGAAACTTACCAAATTCTCGTAACATGGCGCATGTTGGCCGTTGGATCGATCGGATCTGTCGATCATGCCCCGAACAAAAAGAACTCGAGTTTGGAAAGGATTCCGACCCAAACCCGCCAAGAAGACCATGCAACTGGAAAGGACAAGGGCCTAGCTCACAAGACGTGTTATCCTCGGGGACCACGTAAACCAAATTTTTAAGAGATTCCCCGACAACCATCACATGGGCTGAGTCACGCGGAAAGAAAAAGAAGACAATTGGCAAGACAATAATTCAGGAGTATGACGTAAGCATTGACGTTTTACATTTCAACAAGATTTGAAGTCCGCCTTTAAAATCCGGACTTATCTCTATAAATGGCAGGAGTTGAAGGAAGCTGAGGAAATCAAATATTTTCCTTAGTTTTCTTATAATAAATTCTGAGAGAAAATTTGTAATATTTTGAGTGTTTTAGTTTTAAGTTTTATGTGTTTACAAGTGCAAGCCTCAATAATGAGAGGCTAAACAAGTATTCTCCTCCCAAAAGGAGATTACTAATGTAATAAATATTTCTTCAAGTTCTTAATAAAAAGGGGCTTTCTGCTTCAACACGTGTTCATAATGTTCTATTAATTTATTCTGTTTAAGAATTACTTTATACGCATGGAGTAGGAAATGAACCAAGGCTGTGATGAGCAGTTGCTGAAGTAGTCGGATAACTTGTAGATCATCTTCTCTGCAAGTTGAAGTTGAACAAAGTGTGAACTGCTTTTGTCAAAAGATCTAAAGCGATAATTTTCCGACCGGGTGGTGTTGCGAGCCATCTCACCCGATGTTGTTTTGGTCAAAGAATGTATGAATTTTAAGGGATATATTAATTTTACGGAAGCATGTTACGCATGATATGGTCGTAATGGACTATATCCATTTCTGATAATTAACTTATGCAAATTGAAGAATGTATACATGTTAGTAAAGTCTTTGCAGAAGTATGCCCTGTTAAGTTTTATAGGCTAAAAACCTGACATCATCCACTTAAAACCTCTGAATATACTGGATCTAAGTAGGTGTAACAATGCCATGAACAAAATAGGTGTCAGAAAATGAAAGCTTTTACAACATGTGATAAATTGCATAATATGGCAATTTGGGACTTGCATGGCAATATTTATAATCTGCGGGACTATTTATGTATATTTCTAAAACTGTGGGACTTATAATGCAAAATCTGGAAATAATGGGATGACTTATGCAAAGTACGGGACTAAGGGTGTAATATTGGCTTGATCCTGTGGGACTGAGTATGCAATTTTCTCGAGCCTAGGTTTATTAAGAACTTTAAGTTATATTTATTATATTATGTAATTAATATTTGGCGAGGAGAATTTTCTCCAAGAAAATGGATCTAGACGAATGTCCAAGATGTATACTTTACAGGAGATATAGTCAAATTCTGACGATGTATGCACAAGAACACCAGGACAAGATAACATATTGGAACAATCAATATGTTGAAAAGGAACTCACAGGAGCTGATAAGGAAACCTCGAGACAATGCGATAAACAAGCAACATATTATCTGAGTTTCCTTATGGTAAATCAAATATTATATGTCGATATGATGAATTGCCTGGAAGCAGCCCATCAAAATCATGAGTCCTGATGGGACACTGGAATGGAGCGAGATACTTCCAGATACATCTAAGTTCTCAAAAGAACTTAGAGAAGTCCAGAAGACGGTGCAGAATTATGGCAACCGCCATAATCATATACCAACACAGGTACATCAGATCCAAAATCAGATGGAGAAGATGGTGAAATATCAGAAGGAGACTTTTGAAATCCTTTATGATATTCATAAACGAGTCAAGAATATGGAGGACACCAAGTTCATCCACAGGAAGAAACATACGATTTGAGAATAGTACCCTATTTACACCAAAATGGGAAACCGAATCCGAAGTTATACGATGCATGATGAGGCGATGAAAATCTCGTTGCTATCATCAATGGAAAATCCATCATAAACTAAAAAGCGATGGATATGGAGAAGATTAATCTTAAAGATCTACATGGCCTTGCGAAATTCTTCGTAGGATTAGAAATTGTAGATTTAAAGATGAACGCATGAGATGAATCACTTTGGTTACTCGTGACCAACATCAAAGACCACCTCCACTACCAGGTTCACATCATGGAGATGAGCCAATGCCGCATCTTTGGTGATTTTTCTACAAGAGGAGATCATATTGTTTTAGGAACTCGACAACGCCCAAAAGCAAATCTATATAATATGCCTTATGGAAGATCGTAGCTCGATCCGATACATCCATATGGATTGATGCTATATTTGGATATCCCAAATTTCAAAAATTAAGAAATCCTTATCGATGATTGGGCATCGGCTATGAGGATTGCGGCAGTACCCTCGATCCAACAAAGGACAGATCATCATACTCCTTGAGGTGAGTCTTGAGGATTTGTAAAGATTGCATGGGACATAACTGGATCGAAATGAAAAGCGGAGTAGAGCCTCTTCATCGGGTTCTAAACAAGGGAGTAGCAACAGGGACCGGGAAGAAGAACTTTCGGACAAGCTCACACCGAGTTATGAAAGTTTCAAAGATTGTAATTGGCTTTGGACATGCGAGCAATAGGGCATATCTCAACCGATTATCCAGAAAATCAAAGTGAGGAATTAGACAATTCGGAGCTACACTAAAATTCGAAGAAGGCATCATTATCAAGATCCGATACATGTGTATCAATTTGAGGATCCACCCTCGGATGAAAACATCTATGTAGAAGAGACCAATTTTGACGATGTAAGTGAATCTAGTTCAAAATCGGAGTAAAGAAGAAATTCTTCAAAGAGACGGTCGGGAGGATATGTCGAGGATTCCTCTCCCATACTACGGTTTCTCATAAGAGTCCAATGAGGATTATGAAAGAAGATCTTCAGATATACAATAGTTTTACAATTGGAGCCATGGAAAAGGCTTTGGATAAGATTGGGTTCGTAATGTAAAAACACCAAATTAACTCTTTGGAGAATTTTCCATCCCGATGAAGTTTACGAGTAACCTAATCGAGATGCGATTGGTCTCTCACCGAGAAATTTAGGAGATCAAAAGTAGAGTTAAGGGAGAAGTTGCAAATACACTCTCATGGATTCACATCGGAGCCATAAAAGTTATTATTAAAGCAACATTCAAGGAAGGAATTGATTTGCCACTCAACCTAGCTATCTTTGACAAGCAAATCTCAAATCTCAAGGATTCTTGCCTTGGAGCAGTCACATGAAATTTGATATTTAATGTCTATCCTAGAACTACATATAATTTGAGAGATCGAGATTTCAACAGAGTCCTAATCTTTCATCAAGATTTCAAAAGAGTTGATTTGATGAGAAAAGGAAATAGACCTTACTCGATCATATACAAGATTTCCTATGCTCTCTCGAATACACATCATTCAGAAGTATTTTTGAGAAAGGAATTTATTAAAGTCCCAAGAATTTTTGAGGACTTTGCCAGGGTGGTTCTACTGGAACTTATTGAATCTCCAACTATAAAGTTGATAGATATGAAAATTCAAGATCAACCAGTTTTCAACAAAAGTCGAAGTCTCAGAGTTGAGCCAAGGAGGATGTCTTTCCAACAAGACAAAATGATAAGCAGTAGCCATTGGGAAGAAAAAAGACCGAGTATAGTTCAGCGAATCCCAGATGTTTTCAAAACACAAGGAGAGCTGAAATGTCCATAAGGATGGAAAGAAGTTGAAGTAATATTTGACATCACTCAAAAGGATAACATTTTTCCTTGTGATGTCCTATATTATCTCCAACAACTTATAGTTGGAAGATATCAAGGAAGCCTAAAAATGGGTGAAATTGAGTGACTATCACAGAACAACATGAAAAATTTCAGAAGCGATTATCTTAATACTCGGTATTGAATTTCTTGATTCAATATTGAATTTCTTGAGAATCACTAACCATGGGAAAGATTACAAGATGGAATGGAGTTCACAGTGGATGATAAAAGATACAGAATCAGATGACCACTAGACCATTCTCCATATATATTTATATTGAAATGTTATATGTTGAATACAAGGCCGAGTATTTTGCTGCCTATATTGATTCAGGTGCCAGAATATGTATTGCAAAGCAGGAGGTTTTTCCTAAAGAAATCAGAGAAGATTTACCAGCTATTGCTGGAAGGGATTTCTCTAAAAGGATTCTTATCCTTAATCGAGGAATTAAACAAGCAAAAATCATGATCGGAGGTGCAAGCGGTACCCTATGGTACAGAGTTAAGACGTTACCAATCTATTTACGTAATACATGAGCAGATGTTTTGCTAGGAAATAATTTCGTACAAACATTCAAGCGATTTACACAGGAAAATGAGACAATAAGTCTTATTTTCACAACCTTATGTGATCATAAGATTATTGTCCAAAGACTGCGAGAAGCATTCTATAGAAAAATGCCTATTAATTTTTGCAACATGCGTGGTGATGAAGCCAAACTTCGATATCCAAAAATGGCGGATAAAAGAAGATTTGGTGATGCATTATTATCCTTTCGGCAATATGGTTCAAAGAAAAAAGATACAAAGAGATGGGATAATAATTTGTATTCATTCGAGAATACAAGGAAAAGAACGAGTACCTCCAGAGGCTATTGCAAAACTATTGATGAGCCTAATAGAGAATACATAGAGTGATATTACCATAGAGGAACAAATATCACTCAAAGATGTCAAGAAGAAAATCCAAAGAAATTACAATGAAAATTCTTTTGCATGGTGGGATAAGAACAAGCTCAAAGTGTCCTTAAAGGTTAAACCATGAAAAGAATACAAGTTCGTGAGATTCAAACCAATCCTTATGAACCAAGAGGATCGTGAGGATATGCAAAAAAATACTTAAGAAACATCTTGACCTTAAGTTGATTTCACCAGAGTTTCTCCATACAATGTCCGAGATTCTTAGTAAGAAATCATGGAGAAATCAAAAGAGAAAACCAAGACTTCTTATTAATTACAAGGGGATTAATAACATGTTGGAGTTCGATGGATACTATATCCTAAGCAGAGAACATTTGGTTAATCAGTATCAAAGGTGGCAAGATATTCTCAAAGTTCGATTGCAAATCGGATTTTACCAGTTTAGGTGGAGGAAGAAAGTAAGAAGTTCACGACTTTCTCCACACCACAAGGACACTATATTTGGAACGTGATGCCTATGGGATTGGCTAACGCACCCCGTGTGTATCAAAGGAAGATAGATAATCTCTTCAAGGATTATTTCGGTTTCATGTTCGTATATATTGATGATATTTTTATTGCATCAAAGAACATGAAGGAGCATCTCAAACATTTGGAGATATTTTCGATGTTTGCCATAAAGAAGGATTAGTGCTTTGAAAAGAAGAAGAGCGTGATTGCCACGAGACAAATCGAATTCCTCGAATTGAAATTGATGAATCGGAATCATCCTACAAAGCCATATTGTGGAGAAAATACAAGGATTTCGGATATCCTCAAAGACAAGAAACAACTTCAAAGTTTTCTCGGGGTTATTAATTTTGCTGGAATGTTCATAAACAATCTGGCACATTACAGGAAGGTGTTTGGCCCATTACTCAAAAGGATACAATATTCAAATGGGAAGTTGAACACCAAGAAGGGATAAAACAACTTAAGGAAGTTTACAAAAAGCTTCCGAAACTTGCTATACCACAGGACGAGGATGGACTAGTTCTACAAATAGATGCCAGCAATAATTCAAGTGTCAAGGTTTTTCTGAAAAACATAATTGAATCAAAACCAAAAAAGGCTAGATTACTTAGATGGCAAGCTGAATGTCAATATTGTGATTATGATATTGTCATTATAAAATATCAGAAAATGTTCTTGCAGATTTCTTGACACGAGATAGAAGGATGCATTGCTGACGAGGTCCTTAAATGAGTAAGACATCTCAGGGAAAACCTGGAGAGTCTAGAATGAGATTTTGGGACGTTATGTCTCAATGCGTTTGATGGACGACTTCAATAGGCTGACCAAATCCATTTCTAGTCAAATACGAGCATGCTAGTTCGCTCGAGGACAATTGTTCTTAGTGATCGCAAGGGACTCTCCTCCGGCCGCATCACCTACGAATGTTGAAGCTCCGGTTTATCGACGACAATGGGAGAAATTGGTTACGAGAAGAGGTATTAACCTAGAAAAAATAATGGTTAATATTTCAGGCAAATACCCAAGTGTTTGGATGAAACCATGAAGTCATCCAAATGAAGTACAAGAATGGTATATGTTTGGAGCTTTAGCTTCAATATATACTGTGTCACCAGGATTCCCAGAAATTTCAATGTTACCGAAATGGATTAGGGAAGCTATTTACGAGACTTGGACTAATAATCCATATTTGGCCAAAGAAGATATTTTAGAAATATATTTCATCAATGCAGCTCCAGAACCAGCAAAGAAAGGCTTTAATGAAGCTTTTCACTTCATCAAGCTTAGAAGACCGGATGGAAATGCTTTGAAATACATAAAGGCAGCTTCACCGAAAGAAGTACCATTACTGGTAGGAGCAATCTCAGAAGACGAAGCTTCTACACAACGAGCATGGGGACTTTGGGTTTGTCTAACTGAAATGGACAAAGTCAAGTATCCATTCAAGTTCTTTCGAGATTCAAAGAAATGGAGAAAGAACTCAAGAAATAGATCTTTCCTTCAATTCAATGATAGGATCAACAACAGGATTTGCAGAGGAACTTTTCGAGACAAAGAGAAGAATTCTCTGGGAGAACAAGATTCCAAATAGCAAAGAAACTAACCCGAACTTCTATAACATGGCACATGTAGGCCGTTGGATCGATCGGATCACATGGAGGCATGCCCCGAACAGAAAAGAAGCCGAGTTTGGGAAAGGATTCCAACCCAAACCCGACCGATAAGACTATACACTAGAAAAGACAAGGGCCCAACTCACAAGACGCATTATCCTCGGGGACTACGCAAAACCAAATTTTTAAAAAATAGACAACCATCACACGGCCGAGTGAGTCACGTGGAGTAAAAAGGAAGACAATCAAGTAGGCAATAATTCAGGATGAAGACGTAAGCAGTGACATCTAATATTTCAACAAGCATTGGAATCCGCATTTCAGTTCCGGATTCAAATCTATAAATAACAAGAGTTCAAGGAAGCTAAGGACATCGAACATTTCCTTAGTTTTCTTAAGAATAAAAATCTGAGTGTTTTAGTTTTCTAAGTTTTATGTATTCTCGAGTGCAAGCCTCATTAATGAGAAGCTAATCAAGTATTCTCCTCCCAAAAGGAGATTACTGATGTCATAAATATTTGTTCAAGTTCTTAATAAAAAGAGGCTTTTTGCTTCAACATGTGTTCATAATGTTCTATTAATTTCTCCCTTTGAAGAATTATCTTGTACGCTTGGAGTAGGAAATGAACCAAGGTTGTGCTGTACAGTTTCTGAAAGAGTCGGATAACTTGTAGAATATCTTCCCTGTTTGGTGAGGTTGAACAATGACATTTGTCAAACGGTCTAGGGGCAGTAATTTTCCGACTGGTGGTGTTACAAGCCATCTCACCCGGAGCTATTTCGGTCAAAGAAATGTATGAATTTTAAGGGATATTTTAATTTTATGGAAGCATGTTGGGCCTGATATGGTCGTAATGGACTATATCCGTTTCTGTTAATAAACTAGGGTAAATTGAAGCTTTGTATACATGTTAGTGAGGCCTTTGCAGAAGTATGCCCTGTTAAGTTTATCGGCTGGAAACCTGACATGATCTACTTAAAACCTCTAAAAAGAGACTGAATCTAAGTAGGTGTAACAATGCCACGAACAAAACAAGTGACAGAAAATGAAGACTTTCACACCATGTGATAAATTGCATAAAAGAATATGATAATTTGGGACTAGTGTTGCAATATATTTAAACTACGGGACTATTTATGTATATGTGTCAAATTATGGGACTGAAATTGCAAAATCTGGAAATAGTGGGATGAAATTTGCAAACAACAGGACTAAGAGTGCAATAGGCATAATCGTGTGGGACTGTGTGTGCAATTTTCTCGATAAAAAGAGTAAAGAGTGTAAGATATATATCCAAATGCCCTTTAAAATAATAGTGTAAGATATATATCCAAAATGCCCTTAATTCAGTGTATTCTTATTAAAATATAAATTGCATAGTTTGCTTTGCGCTTCCTTATATAATTTCATTGTAACTAAATTCATTACGAATGTAGACAATTTTCTGATTAAGGATAGTTGAAGTTATATAATTTCAATCACATTGATTGATCACAAACTTGTTTATGGGTGGCGCTATTTACATCCATTTTCCTCTAAATAGACCTACCTCTTTATAATTACATAAAGGGTGACGCTATTCACACCTCCAAATTGATAAACATCCATCTTCTAAATACACCCTCACCCACTTTTTAAAATATAACTTGTTGACGTGCGTTTTGGTCAACAAACAAAATATATAAGAAATTTAACACGTGGAAATATAAGTATGCGTAATACACGTTTATTTATGGCTAATTCTGCCTTTTTTCCGTAATGCCGAGCCGAATTATTGGGGTCGGTCTTTCTTACAATCTTGCGTTTACAGGTCTTTTTCTCTGTATTTTTCTCCCTCTTTTTTCCTCTTAAAATGAGGATTTTTATACCCCTCGAGTAAGTGGGTTTTCAACGATCATCTTTGCACTAATCAATCATTAATCAAAATAATTAAAGAAGGACACATGTCCCTCTCTAATTGTGCATGTCACCAACTCTTGCCACTTGGTGACTCCTCTCTATAACTTTCTGACATGTGGCAGTTTCTGATACCAATAAAGCACTAAGCATGGGCAAGTGGTTCTTTTTATGAATCTGTCGCGCATGCGTTTCCCGCCGAAATTTGGGCTCGGGGTCGGGCTCGCAATCATCTTGTGGGTTGGGCTCGGTAGTGGGCGAGCCTAATTCATGACGTGTCACCGCGCAAGACATTATCGACGCCACCGTAGGCCCTCCACTCGGATGTGCGCTAAGTTGACGTGGATTAATTTCTTCCACTCGCTCGGCGTCATCAAAGGCCCCCAAGTTTAATTCCGAGAGAAGAATTTACAAGTCGGAGTTAAACTTTAATGCTAATGATAAACATTTAATGGGAAATGGAATTCTCAAAGGTTTTGTTCATTCCGACATCCTGTCGCGTAGTGATTAATGCCTGTAGCGGCGCATTAATTGTGGTGCAATAATGACAGACACGTGGCATCTTGTGGTTGGACCACACTTGTGCAGGAACTGAAAAGGCATATCGGTTCTGTCAGCGGTCGTGGGACGTGATGTTTTCTGACACTTTCGACGGCTTTTGAGGTTGAAGGCGCGTCTTTTCGAATAAACATTTCGTTTATCGAGGGAACTCCATCTATAAATACCCCTTTTTCCCTCCATTATTCACTTTCGCATCCATTATCCTTTGAGCTAGACTGATTGAAACCGAGCAGAAATTTCGGGTCGGCTTCCAAAGTTCAGAGACTTCAAACTTAGGTATTTTTTCGAAATATTCTCCTTTTACCTATAAAATGTCTTCTTTTGAGGATAGTAGGAGTCGTAGTTATAACGTAGAGGTTGAAATCGAAGATCCCCCCTCTGAACCTTCTGTTTATTTCTCACCAGCACGGCGATCTCCGTCTTATAGTCCGAGCGTCATTCAAATATCTTCTCCAGATTCTTCTCGAGGTGGAACTTCTTTAGAGCGGACGCATATTATTTTTGATCCGACGCCAGTGACCGTTTTTAGAGAAGGAACGGTGTATCAGCCCGGACTGGCACAAGAGAGTTCCGACGAAGAATCCCCAAGTGCTGATCTTAGCGCATGCCAATGAAGAAGAAAATATGGACCCATCGGGCCGGAGCATGACAACATGGAGCGGGTAGACGAACCCTCCCGGAGATTCGAGGCGGAGAGGCCTCAGTGCCCATGGGCCATCGTAATGGCGATGGCCGGCAAGGAGGAGGCCCGCCTTCGTGTCGAGCCTCGGTGTGGACGCCGAGTGATATAAACAATATCCCTAGCATGCGATGATTCGGGAGGTAGAAGAGCTCGGAGGTATCGTATTCCAAGTGGCATCAATTTTTGGGTACCGGATGGCATAGAGGTTCCTCGGTACCCACCCGGTAGTTGCTTGGCCATATTTGTCGCCACCTCCAATATGGGTTGCGTTTTCCACTGCGGCTTTCCTCACGCGGTGGTTTTGCAAGTGGGGTATGCATCCGACCCAGGTGCACCCTATTTCTTGGGGTAGGATCATCGGCCTCCTGGTGATGTTCCACCTAGAAAAATATCCTCGCCCCAAATTCAAGGAGATGAACGAGCTCTTTATCTGGCGAGCGACTCCTTCATCTCGGGGTCAGCCGTCCGGGTGGTATTATGTACAGACCCGACTGGGGTATCCAGACGGCCTAGTGGAAGGTCTCCCTTCATCTTTGAAGGAGTGGAAAGATAAGTGGCTCTGGGTGAGCGGCGAGTGGCAAGCTCGCGTGGAGGATGGAGCAAGGGAAACTGTTCTTCATCCTCCATCAAATTTTGTTTTTGGTTACAGATAAGTATCTTTTCTCCTTTCTCTGCTTTTGCTGTTTATTGTTTCCTTTTGTGATTGACTTTGCTTCTTTTTTCGTCTTTTTACCTTTACAGAGAATCGGGCATCAAAGGGGCCTCTGTCGCCACCTTTATTCGAAAGTCGAAAACATCTAGGCCCAGGCCGGGCATCGAGACGGCGGATTGAGAGATTGGCCACTGAGGCCAACTTGCCGCAGCCGGCCAGGATCGCTCACTCGCCGACCCCGAGGCCGAGGCGGCTCGGGGCGAGGCGACAGAGCGGCGGGGAGGTTGGGAGAGAACCTCGGCGAGAATCCTCCCGAAAATGAAGTACGGCCCCCTCCCCGGGGAAGCGGTAGCTCGAACAGAGCGAGTTGCGCCGTCTCTGCGGCCGATCCTGTGGCGATCGGCCGTGCCCATTGGGCAAACGTAGACTCCCGAGCGCCAGTGCGCCGCCGTTCGAGGTAAACATAGTATTTTTACACTTCCTTTCGAAATGTTTTTCGTTTTCTTTTGACCTTTTAACGGTGGTTGCTTTTTATAGGGCGTGGCTTGGATTTGCGTGCACGCCTTCGCAGCGTGAGGAACACGGCCGCGCGTCGGACTCGGGCGATCGCTGACCAACCCGCAGATACGGAGGTGGCTCGGAGAGCGGATCTCTGGGCCGCAAACGTCCCGCCGATGGAATACCTTGAGGTGGTGGAACCTCCTTCAAAGGAGAAGAGGAGGGATTGTGATCGAAGAGCCCGGCGGTCAAGGGGTTGGTCGGGGCGGCCGAGCATCACTGAACAGCCCCGGAAGGGGAGGTCCGCGAACTTTCTCGGATGACCTCGGTCGGGAAGGTCACTTCATCCCTCCAAATCAGGTGAGAGATGAATAATGCGAGGAATGATTGGACTACGCCTCGATGGTTTGTGGAGTTTCTCCGATCGCGCCACGCCGACGTAGAGCAGTCGAGTTTTTACGGAGGCGGGCGGGCCGCAATGAGTGTCCCACTCGTGCCGGACAAAGGCATCGAGCAATTCTGCTCGGAGATCGCGCCGAGGAACAAATTGATACGCCATGGGAATGTCCGGGCGGATCATTGGGCTCTATGGCATGCAATTGGGGAACTCTTCGAATCGGAGAAAAAAATACGCCCGATCCGGAAAGCGGCGGCATGACGACCTCCGCAGGAGGCCTATGCTACCCTTCAAGGGGTACAAGAATCGTTAAAGACCCAGGCGGATGAAGCTACAGCTCGGGCCAACTCTGAAAAAGAAACTGCTGCGAAGGCTGAGGCAGAGCGAGATCAGGCCCGCAGGGCTGAAGAGGAGCTTAGGGCTAAGGTTGCCGAGCTGGAACGTGCTGCCGTTGCCCGGGCTGAGGAAGTGGAGAGGCGTCTAGCCGATGTGCGCAGAGAGGCCGAAGAGGCTACTCATCGGCAAATTGAGGAAGCTCGTACACAGGCCGTTGAAGCTTACAAGGACTCTGAGGAGTATGCATTTATGTTAACCTGCGGCCACGCGACCAGCCTCAAAGAAATTCTTGATTCGTTTAAGGCCGGGCGGACTGTTGCTCAGCTTGAAGAAGATTTGGCCCTTTTGGAGGCTGATCTCGATGCTCTCCGTCCGAACTTTGCCGAGGCCCCCAATGTTCAAGGCTCACCTTCTCCCGGACGCCAAAGAAGTTGCCTCCAGGTGGTCTTTGTTGAAATTCACCTCCATCTTAGTCTTGGCGTTTTGCCCCTTTTTTATTTATAAGCTTTCACATGAATCCGTAGGTAGATTACTTGGCCTCGTGCCTTGGGATGTAATGGGCTCCGGCCCCCTCGTGTAAATAATTTTGAAGTAGAAATGAACTTTTCTTTTTCTCACATGTGTGTTTCAAGCTTTTTGTATATGCTTGCTCTTCTCCTTTTGTAAGATTGTTGCTGTCTTCTTTTTCCTTTTATATTCCCAAGTATGGGGCTCGGTTCCCGGTGCTTCGAATAAGGGACTTTACTCGCCTTAATTGATTCTCGTACTCGGTATATGAACCTGATCTTTATTTTGTATTTGGTACTTGGTGTATAAACCAAGTCTTTATTTTGTGCTTGGTGTGTACACCGGGTCTTTGTTTTGTGCTTGGTGCGTAACCAAGTATTTGTTTTGTGCTCGGTGTGTACATCGAGTCTTTGTTTTGTGCTCGGTGTGTACATCGAGTCTTTGTTTTGTGCTTGTGCGTAACCAAGTCTTTGTTTTGTGCTCGGTGCATAACCAAGTCTTTGTTTTGTGCTTGTGCGTAACCAAGTCTTTGTTTTGTGCTTGTGTGTACATCGAGTCTTTGTTTTGTGCTTGTGCGTAACAAGTCTTTGTTTTGTGCTCGGTGTGTACATCGAGTCTTTGTTTTGTGCTTGTGCGTAACCAAGTCTTTGTTTTGTGCTTGCAGTGCGTAACCAAGTCTTGGTTTGTGCTCGATGCGTAACCAAGTCTTTGTTTTGTGCTCGATGCGTAACCAAGTCTTTGTTTTGTGCTCGATCGTAACCAAGTCTTTGTTTTGTGCTCGGTGCGTAACCAAGTCTTTGTTTTTAGGATAGATCCGTCTTGTGGGCGAGTTGCCCTTTTTCAAATAACGTCTGCAAAGGGCTTTACGTGCCGAGATGACTTTTCGCATTCGACTTCTTCAAGGAGGTGATTTTTCTTGTCCTCGGCACGTAGCCGAGGTGAGTAAGAATTTCGTCTCCCTTTAGAGAGCTCATAGAATATCGATGAAAGGATAATTCCCGAATCCTATCCGGATCATAAACCGAGATCTTTATTGATAGTACCTTTTCGTATGCTACATTCCATGGATGCATAAATTTTTCTCCACTCAAATATTCTAGCTCGTCGCCCCACCGAGATAAGACGTTCTCGACCGAAATGGGCCCTCCTCCTGTTGGCTTCAATGGACTTTGGTTCAACACCCGTTATCTTTTTCAACACAAGATCACCGACCAAATCTCCTTTCTTTTACTTTTGAATTGTAGTACCTCTCACTCCTTTATTTATACACAGCGTTTTTCATCTCTAAGATCGCACCTTTTTCTTCGAAAGGATCTAGCTCGGCTCGGAGCCTGCACCTCATTGCCGTCTTGAGAAAAATTTGCAATTACGAAGGTAGGGGCTCCAATCTCAACAGAATCACCGCCTCGGTTCCATAAGCCAAAGAAAAGGTGTTTCTCCCGTGGTCGCCGATGCGTCGTTAATGCGACCACGATTACCGGTAATTCCTCCGGCCAATTACCTTTAGACTCCTCCAATCTCGCCTTCAAGGTATACTTGAGTATTTTATTTACTACCTCAACTTGTCCATTCGATTAGGGATGGTATGGAGTCGAGAAGTGGTTTTTAATGTGAAACCTTCACAAAATTTCGAAACCTCCGGTTATCGAATTGTTTCCCATTATCTCCTGTAATAACCGAATGCGGTATCCCAAATCTACAAATAATGGACTTCCATACAAAACTCACAATCTTTTCCTCATCTATTTTCGCCTGAGTCCTCGCCCATTTTGTGAAATAATCCACCGCCACAATGGCATATTTGACGCCCCCTTTGCTAGTGGGGAGTGGTCCGATAAGTCCATTCCCATTAAGCAAACGGCCATGGGCTAAATACGGAGGTAAGTTGCTCGAGGATGATATCCGACTGCGGCGCGAATCTTTGCACCTCTCGCATCTTTTGACGAGATCGGTAGCATCCTTCCTGGGGATGGCCAGTAGTATCCTTGCCGTATTAATTTATAGGCTAATGTCCGCCACCGGCGTGGTTTCCGCATATTCCTCGTGAACCTCTCGAAGTGCATAATCCGCATCTGTCTCGGAAAGGCACCGCAGAGTGGGACGGAGTATCTCGTTTATACAAGACGCCGTCTACAAGTGTAAACCGAGCCGCTTGAGTTCGTAGTGTTCTCGGCTTCGACTTTGTTTTCGAGTTGAACTCCTTTTTCTAAATCTTTGAATGATTGGGGTCATCCAGTGCCGCTTTCGGTGCTCGGGCGGTTACTTGCCATGGCTTCTTCCGTGCAAATATGGCGTTCTGCGCGGACCGAGAAATTCTTGGTGCGAGGTCGCCCCCCGATTCATGGATGGAGTAGTTAAACCAAGTTTCGGGGCAAGGCCGGCCATGGCTGCGATTAAAATAAGCGTCATCCGACACCGGTTCCATCTCTCGAACTTGCTTATTGAACCGAGAGATATAGCTTTTCAGGGCTCGTCCTTCCTTGTTTGATGTTCACGAGGAATCCTTAGGTGCAGCTCGGACTTTGGACGTTAAGAAATGCGTCGTAAAGGCGGAGGCCGATCCCCCATGCCCGAATGGACCCCGTGGTAGGGTCCTAAACCAACGGTGGGCTCGGCCGCCCGCAGTCGGGGAAGGCCCCGCAGAGGATGGCATCACTAGGATCGTATGCTTCCATCCATGCTAAGTACTTGTGGACGTGAGTAGTCGGGCTCGGTTTCCCCATTGTAGAGACCGACACTGGGGATTTTCAATTTTGGCGGCAACGGGTCGCCAGGATTCCGAGGAGAAAATGGCGACATAACAACCGGTTGGTTCATTGCTTGGGGCGGCCTCCGAGACTGTTCGCCTTATGCAGACCGCCTTCTAATTCATTCAAACGACGGCGGGCGGGCGGTGTATTTCTACATCCCGTTCGCCATAAAGCTAGGGCCTTGATCCGATTGACCCTAAGCGCCTCCCGCTCGCCTGGAAATTGAGTCGGGAACTTATCGACGAGCCGGTGAAAAGGATCAACTTCCGGTCGCCCGACGAACACCGAGTGGGCATGGCGATGTCATGTTGGCTCCGGTAGTGACTCCGCTTACACGACTTTGCCCCTCCTCATCTTCTCGCGGCCGTCTTCTCACGACGGACACGCTGTTCATTACTTGAATCGGCTTCTTGGGCTTCATCATGAGGAAGCCCGGGAACTTGAGGATTGATATTAACATTTAGTTGTGGATTGAGTGGGTTAGTATTTACAAGGAGTGGAGGAGGTGCTTGAGAGTTTGTGGTAGCGAGAGTTTGTGATATGAGCTGGTTCATTTCTTTGTACAAAAGTTGGGTTGGCAATTAGTGAGCGAAAGGAAATAAAGTAGTGCTCCTCGCTTCGCATGGGCATATTTTGGCCATTAGTAGTCCGGCGCTTTGGTTGTTAGGGTGTTGTTCTTGATCAAACGAGCATTTCTCGATCGTTGACTCATTTTGTCTATTATGAAAAGGATAAACGCGAACTTTACCTGTTTTCACTTAACTTGCTTCTCGCCCGAACTCGACTTGACCAATACGGGCCCTCCTTCTAGCGCCAATTTGTTGACGTGCGTTTTGGTCAACAAACAAAATATATAAGAAATTTAACACGTGGAAATATAAGTATGCGTAATACGCGTTTATTTATGGCTAATTCTGTCTTTTTGCGTAATGCCGAGCCGAATTATTGCGGTCGGTCTTTCTTACAATCTTGCATTTACAGTCTTTTTCTCTCGTATTTTTCTCCCTCTTTTTCCTCTTAAAATGAGGATTTTTATACCCCTCGAGTAAGTGGGTTTTCAACAATCATCTTCGCACTAATCAATCATTAATCAAGAAAATAATTAAAAAAGGACACATGTCCCTCTCTAATTGTGCATGTCAGCCAACTCTTGCCACTTGGTGACTCCTCTCTATAACTTTCTCGACATGTGGCGCTTTACGATACCAATAAAGCACTAAGCATGGGCAAGTGGTTCTTTTTATGAATGTCATCGCGCATGCGTTTCCCGCCGAAATTTGGGCTCGGGGTCGGGGCTCGGCATCATCTTGTGGTTGGGCTCGGTGAGCGACGAGCCTAATTCATGACGTGTCACCGCAAGACCGCATCGACGTCACCGTAGGCCCTCCACTCGGATGTGCGCTAAGTTGACGTGGATTAATTTCTTCCACTCGGCTCGGCGTCATCATAACTTATTTACTTAATACCCCCATAATTTCTATTTTACCCTTACATTATTTCCCCCAAATACACCACAAATTATACACCCACAAGGGCGACGGCGGAAGATGTTCCTAAGAATGGAAGACGATGTAATATTTTACTTTAATTTCACACTTATAGTTGGATTAGTTTGGGTAATTGTGGGATGTAAGTATTGGGTAGTCAGTATTTGGTTTGAATTCGAGTTCGATTTTTTTTTCATGGTTTTGTCGAGTTTGGAGAAGAAGACGGGATGACATGATGACCCTATGTGACACAATGGTATACTCGATCGTGCCATATAGCCATCCCATCGTACCATCGTGCCAAGTGTCGCATTTTTGTTATTCAACAACAAATTTTAAACTGTAAAAAATGAGTAAAATTAGAAAAAAATAACATACTTTAAATTGTAAACTAAGGAGATACTTATATTATTCGATAAAAGTAATTTTTTGTTGTTCATATTTGCAACAATATAGGTGTTAGAAAATCTAGAGTTTACGAAAAATATGGGTGGGTGTGCGGAAAGAGATTATAAGTTTTAATAAAAGGTGGGTGTATTTAGAACTTCTTTATATGGGTAAGGGTATTATAGTCTTTTCAACTAATGGAATTTTCAAAATTTTATGGAGGTGAGTGTATTTATCAATTTTGGGGGTGTGAATAGTGTCACCCTTACATAAATTTCATAAAATTAAAGACAAAAACTTGACCGTCTCATTTTTGAAATTATATGGAGATGGATGCATTATCAATTTTGGGGGTGTGAATAAGCGTCAACCCCGACATAGATTCCGTAAAACTAAAGACAACACCTTAAATCGTCTCACGGATCTATATCCGTAAGAAAGCCTCACGTGGGCCCCTTTCTTTCTCTCTCCTTGTTCCCTAGTACTTTCTCTCTCTCCTCTCACCGATCCCCTCCTCTCTTTTCTCACCTCCTCGCGTCCACCTTCTCTCATGGTCCGCCCCTCTCTCTCCTTACATCCCACTACTCTCCCGTCCCCCATGTCCCTCCCTCTCTACACGCATGGAACGAAGGAAAAAGATAAAGAATATAAAATATCACTTCTTATAAAAAAAGCATCACTACTTACGAAAAAATCACATTAAACTCGAAAAATATCATTTTTTATTAAAATAAAGTATCCCTTCTTACGAAAAATATCATTTTTTTATTAAATATATATATATATATATATATATATCACTTTTATGGAAAAAGTATAACTTTTTATCAAAAAAATAAAATAAAGTATCACTTCTTATTTAAAAAGTATCACGTCTTATTAAAATAAATATTACTTCTATTTAAAAGAAAGTATAACTTTTTATTAAAAAAGTATCATTTCTTATTTAAAAAGTATCACTTATGGAAAAATCACTTTTTATTAAAAAATATCACTTTTTACTCAAACAAAGTATCACTTATTATGCAAAGTATCATTTCTTATTAAAAAATATTACTTCTTACTAAAATAAATATTACTTTTTATTAAAGTAGTATCATTTCTTATTAAAAATTATCACTTCTTATTAAAATAAATATCCCTTCTTATTAAAAAAAAGTATCACTTTTTATTAAAAATATAAATTTCTACTATGAATAATATAAGTTTTTAAAATCGATATTATATACCTGAAAAGTTTACAATTGTAAGTGAAAACTATTACATTTTTGTAGGTTTTTTTTTAAGTAAAATCCTCCGTGTATAGAGAGAGAGAAAGAAGGGCGTGAGGGGGAGGGGAGAGAGAGAGAGAGAGAGAGAGAGAGAGAGAGAGAGAGAGACCACAGAAAGAGTTGGAGTTAAGGAGAGAGAGGAGAATGTGAGTGATGAGAGAGAGAAAGGAGACCACGTGAGTGAGGAGAGAGAGAGAGAGAGAGAGAGAGAGAGAGAGAGAGAGAGACATTATTAAGGAGAGAGAGAAAGGAGGACCACATGAGGCTACATCTTATTGATCTAAATCATGAGACGGTCTCACAAGAGACATGCCCAAATTTAAAATACTATAATACACTTACTACTTAAAGCATATGTCATACGATCGTGCCCTAATCATGTGCCATCAAGTCATGTGTCACACGATCGTGCTATAAAGTTATGTGTCACATAATCATGCCACACGATCGTGCCACATACTAATATGTCATATGATGGTGACATGATCATGACATATAAAGTTTTTTTTAGTACAAACCATGGTTGAGAGGAGCTAGGAAAGAATCGAACCTGGTATATCCGCACATGCCTGAATTTTTATAAATATCTTATCACTAGGCTACCAAGCGTAATGAGAATCCATCGACGAAGGATCCTGGACAACACCAAATGCAAGTTAAATTAAGTTCTTGAAAACTTTGTATTTGAGTTATCCGATTTCTTGTATTTGTCTCTCTTAGATTAGGTCTATTTTCATTGTTTCGCGTCTTTTGAGTGGCCAAATTCATGTTAGGGGCTAAATATAGGGTCTTAATTGATAAAAAGCATGGACGATCAAACAACAGGGGAACTGATTTGGAAAACGCCCAAATGCGTCGAGAAGTTTCAAAGACTTTGGCAGGATTCAAGATTTTGGTCCATAACTTTTTCTACAAAATTGATATTAAGATGATTTAAGTTACTATGGAAGCTAAGAGATAATGCCACAACTATTCTGAAGACATCAGGAGCTAATTCACATGTTTGGAATGAGAAAAGAGCCACATGCCGATCATGTGATTTCACACGGCCGTATGGCATATCCAGAAAAGTTGAGGTCAACACCCAACTCGTGCGCTCTCGCATGGCTGGCCCGTGTGCGGTACCGATTCCGCGTTTTATAGTGTTCTAGGTTTGTTTTTGTTCCTTGTTCATTTTAAAGTTATTTCTTAGTTTAGGGTTTTGAGTCGCCTATATAAGGCAAACACATTATTTATTTTAAAAACCAGAATTTTGATATTGAATATTGAATTGAGATTTTTCTCTCTAAACCTTTGGATTTTTCTAAGAGTTTCAAGATTATTTTTCTTGTTGTGAATTCGACTTATCAAGCAAACTTTCACATTTGTTTGTGGCGTTTCACATACTTGAGGTTCCTACTTTGCTAAGCAACGGTCAACTTTCCACCATCTTTAACCAAAACTAGTCAAGATCTTGGGTTGTTCAACATATTATGAAGGGTCATATGGTTGCCGCGGTTCACATTAAAGCGATTCCCATCGTGACACATAAAATTGAAGGAAGGGTAATTTGGGAATTTTTGTGGGGTGTAGTAAGTAAAGATATTGTTTTAAGAAAAAGGTGGGTGTATTTAGAGGAAAATGATGTGTGAATAGTGCCTCCCTTTGTTTATTTTTCTAGTATCAACCTTATGTGTGCTTCAGTGGTAAAAGCGTGTGCTATAGACAATTGACATGGGTTTGATCTCATTTGAATGTGTGTGTCCCCTCCTCCCCCACTATCTCTAGGGTGCTAAAAAAATTATGTTGATTTTCTCTCTTATTTCATTCCTTTTAGTTTTTATTTGTCCCTTTTTTTTTCTTTCTTCTTCCTATTTTTCGAATTCCTTTTTTTTTGTTCTCGCTTTGTTAGGAAATTAATTCTATAGATTTTGATGATGCTTAGAAAACTTAGTATTAGAAAGTTGGCACCCCAATTTTTATTGCAATTTCAACTTTTAATTGTTAGAAAATTAGGAGTCGTCGTCAATGCCTAAGTTGAAGACATAGAAGATTTGATGAAGAATACAAAGATGAATCAACCGAGTCACATCAAAGTGGTCAAGAAGAGCTTGATCAAGTACATCGCCTTTATCTTTGGAAGACTTACATCGAGTCATCCAAGAAATGAAGGAGAAGACTTAACTTATAGGGTAAAAACAAATAAAGGACTTTAAAAAAGTCAAGAAGTCCGTTTAAGAAGAAAGTCAATGACTTACCCATTTTGGTACAGACAAACTTGACGCCTTAAAGTCATCTTGCTAAAAGAGTGCAAGAAGCAGGGACCAATGGAATGCTTGCGAGAACTCAATCGTTTGAGACATCCGCATGTACTAATTACAAAGGTTGGATCAACATCAAATGCTTTGCAAGAACAAGACAAGCCAACAAACAAGAAATATAAGTTTGAATTTGTCTATCTCTTCAACGCATAAATTTCAAACTCTCACAATAAAAGGTTGAGGAATTTTCGAGTGAAATATGACACATAAGAGAGTCAAAATTCAAACGTGATACAAGCATTCAAGCAATCTACAATAGTCTCTCAAGCAAGAGATTCTTACAATACTCATGCCTACATTCAAGTGATTTTATCCAACACAACCTTGTGGAAGATAGAAGTTATACTTCAAGTTGAAGAGGAAATACTTATTTTAAAGACAAAAAGGTCTATTCTTCCAAGAAGTGAAGGAAGTTCATTAGTTCCGTTCGAACTTGTTTCAAATCCAAAGGAGGGCTAAGTGATCAAATCCTTACGATTTGAAGAGTCAAGTAGTGATGTAGGTCCCAAGGGTGTGTTGTAAGGTTTAGAAGGGGGGCGGGTTGAATAAACCTTACCAACTTTCCGAATTTAGTCCTTTAAAATATTTTAACGAGTTGATTCAAATCAGGCTAAGTCCTTAGGGGACAACTAGGTTGGCTTACTTCAACAAAGTTACCCACTCAACAAACTCGATTGAGCTTTGTTGATATTATAACTCAACCGGGTCACCTAACACTTAACTTTATAGTTGATTTGGTTTTTCGTTCAAATGAGAAGACTTAACACCCTTGATAATTTTAAACTTGTTTTTAACACTTGTTCTTAGCAATGTTATTATCAACTCGGTTCGCAATATAACTTAAACAACACATATGAATATAAGCGGAAAATAAAATGGTGTAAGCAAATGACACAAGCAAATTTTATAGTGGTTCGAGAATGGGGTAATTCCTCTAATCCACTCTTCTCCAACTACTGGAGGAATCCATTAAGTAACAGATCAGGTTACAAAGTAGTTCTCGATCGAGATAGCCTTGATCACATAGTCAAGCTTCTCGTGGGACTTAGCTTCTTCACAAGACAATTTCCTTGCTACTTGACTCCCTTCAACCCTTGGAATTGATCACACAAACCTTCCAAATGAGCTCGAATCTTCCTCGTTCGACCTTGAACTTTACTACACTCCTTCAACCTTAGAGAGTAGACCCCTTTTGTTCTTAAAACTATTCCCTCTTCAACTCGGATGAAGTATTCTTTCCTACACAGAGTGTGTTGGATCGAGTTCCTTCGAATTTAGGATTGAGGAATATCTTAGTAAGCTTGAGAGAATGTCTCAGTTTTGCTTGTAAAATCTCTTTGAATTCGTATGCTTCGTGTGCTTGGTCGTTCGTTTTCTCTCTTGGTTCCTCACCTTTTATAGTGCTGAGAGATAGCTATTTTCCAATGACACTTCTTGATCGTTGCCTTGTCTTTTCTTGACTTACACTTGTGATGGTGACATTTCCTCGTATTAAATGATTCTCAGCCTTTTGAACCTAACACAAGCTTCAATGCTTCCCATTGGTCTATTTCTTTGCACGCTTCGACAAGCACTTTAAGACATGGCAACATGGACGTATTACTATTTTAAGTAACATCCTTGACTTCCGTGCAACGGATTAATATCGATCGACTTGACTTGATAGTCGCTTTACCACTTTGACTTGAGTCGCCTCCAACCTTTTAGGAATGACTCAACCGCGGTTCAACTGGTAGACTTGGCTCTTAATCGACTTGATCGTCACTTATTCAATCTTTACTAAGTTGTCCCTTAGCCGGATCTCCTTCGAGTCTGTTCCTTCCATCTTGACTACACTCACCGGCACACATCCGGTCTTCACTTGATCTTGTCATGAGCAATTTCATCTTCAAAATTATCACTAAGATATCACTACTCGATTTGGCCGTATCATCAGGGCGTATTTTGTCTCCTACACTATTTGGTTTTATTCGGGTCGTCACATTCATGATTGTATTGCTCTGGTCTCGGAGGGCTTCAACATTCTTCATAATCGGAGTGACAGTAACATGATTCTGAAAATCGATATCCGTAAGGCCTTTGACAATCTCGGTTGGGATTTTCTTTTATATGTGTTACACAAATTTAGCTTCTCGTGAGAAATTTGTTGCGTGGATTCTGTCATTTTGAGTTCGCCCATGTCTCGGTTCTTCTTAATGGCTCTCCCAGTCGGTTACTTTGCTTGCACAAGACAGGTACGTCAGGGTGATCCTCTTTCACCTCTCCTCTTTTGCATTGCCGAAGAAGTCCTGGGGAAACTTATCTCTTGTATGGTGTCATCCCATCTTCTCAAGCATTTCATGGCTCCACGTAATATTGTGTTTCCGTCCTCCATGCTTTATGCGAATGATATTGTCATTTTTTGTGCGACAACCTCTGGCAATGCACGTTATATTTTTGATACTCTTGGTCATTGTGCCTCTCTTCCAGGCCAGGTGTTCAATCCTATCAAACCGAAGGTGTTTTGTGGTACTCGGGTTTCGCATTATATTAGACATCGATTTCAGATGATCATAGGCTTATCGGTTAGATCCTTTCCTACTACTTATCTTGGGGTTCCTATCTTCAAGGGTGCCCCTAAACATGGTGTGTTGCGGCCTTTGTTTGATAAGATTATGGTTAAGTTTAAGTGCTGGAAAGGCTCTTCTCTCTCCTTGGGGTCGTGGTTCTGCCCGTTAACTCTATTATTGCCGCTCCTCCTGGTTCACGATGCTCATATACAAATGGCCTATCACGCTACTTAAGCAGTTGGAGAAAGCTATGCGTAATTTCATTTGGACTGGTGATATTAATCAGAAGGGTTCTGTCGTGGTTAATTGGACGTGTTGTTGCACTCCCAAGAATGAGGGCAGCCTTGGCGTTCGATCCCTCATTTCTATGAACCGGGCGTTTATTATGAAGATGGGCTGGAATCTTCTCACTTTGGATTCTATTGTCTTTGATACTCACCGTCGCCGTTTTATGATGGACAATGGTTCGATTAGGCGCTCCTTCTTGCCTTCTTCTATCTGGGCGGGGTTGCGTCCAACTGTGGAGGATTGCCAGACTGATTTGAGATGGATTCTCGGGGCTCACTCTTTGGTTAATTTTTGGACAGATAACTGGCTTGGTTACGTTATTGCGGATCGGATTGGCATCCCGCATGAATTTCGGGCTAACTTTCGGAACCCATCTCGAACTTCTTTTTTGATAACAAATGGCATCTCACATATGTCGTTTGTGGAGGCTTACTTGGACATAGTTCGGTATATTGTCCGTTGTCCGATTACTCCACTAGGACATAATAAATCCAAGACCACCAAACAATTGTGGATAGCTCGCAAGACCACAATCGATCGACATTCCGGAATGAGAGGAGACCAAATCCAAGAACCCCAATTGACCACAGGAGAATGGGGCCGGATATGCAAATCGTCTTCGAGGTAATAGTCCCATTGTCAGAGTGCATCCATGCCCGCATGTCCTTCGAAGATGGTGCGATGGGGACCCAAACAATGTCCCGGATGAGATCCAAATAAGCCTCAATGAACGAGAAGGTGAAATGCCAAGACTGCGTCGAGAAGTAATCGAAATATGTTGTCGGAATAGATATCTATACTCATGCGGAATACCAATTCTATCAAAGAATGCAATAGCCAACCATTATCCATCCAAAACAATACATCATAATTATTCCCGTGGATCCAACGAGACTAGCTATTCCTAATTTGGATTCCGGGATTAATCACGCTCATGGGGGTTTGGCCCCTCCTTGTGGCAATCATGTGGCTGCAACTTACCATGGGGGCCGCCACCTTTTTGCCCCCAAGTGCGGCCGCTCTTGCTTATCCTCTTGGGGGTGCGGCCCCCAACCTGCTGATTTTGGGGGCGGCCAGTGTGCCTCTTCCTTTACCCCCCATGCCCGGGGTCATGGCCCCCGGTTGCTAGTTCCTCTTGACCCCGTATGCTGATTTCAAGGATGTTTGCGCTTCGGTTCTTTGGACGCTCTTCCACAACGACCTCCGTTCATGATTTGAACCCCCGACTTTCGGCTCATAATGCTAATGCTCATACTAATTTGGGTAACACTTTTGCAAAGATTGTTTCAGGTAATACCCATCCTATGGATTTGTCTTGTCCCCAGGCCCTAGGTAATCCCTCTTCGTTTTCACATGTAGTTTCTGGCAAGATTACCTCTATCCCTAAACCTATTAGAAAAGGGGATTATTATTCTGTGAATATTGATGAAAATGTTTACCAACAACGTCTTGTTGAATTCTCTTATTCTTTTATTGGGCGGGTCATTTTGGGAAAGGGTAACAAACCTTGGCCTATTATGCTTTTGCACAAACGCCTTTCCGAGTTATGGGGCATTAAAAATGATTGGAAACTAATTCCCTTGAGCAAGGGTTATTTTTGTGTTAAATTTTTCAATGCGTAGGATCGCTCTCGTGCTCGATTCACGTATCAATTGGGCGCTTAATCCGAGGACTATTCGGCTTTCTCCATGGGTTCCGGATTTCAACCCTTACAAGGTTCACACTTCCGCCCGGTGTTTGGGTTCGTATTTTTGAGCTCGATTTAGAATACGGGATCCTAATACTATTTTGGGGATCGCCAGTCTTGTTGGCAATCCGATTCAAATTGATCAGTGATCATTGGATGGCTCTCTTGGCCATTTTATTCGTGTGTTGGTTGATATAGACCTTGCAAAACCGTTGGAGGATCATATTATGGTGGAACAAGTTGGCCAATGTTCGTTTGTGTCAATTAGCTACGAAAACTCCATGAGTTCTGTTTCTAAGTGTAGTATTACGGGACACTCGATCGCTTCTTGTCATCTTACTTCTACGGGGATTCCAGCTCTAGAGAGACGACCTACTTCAACTCGGGGAAGTTTCGGGGCTCCGGATGAATGCAACACATCGGTTCAAAGGGGTCGTTCCAGTTCGCAAAGTGTATTGTCCGGTGCAACAGTTACGGACAAGGGCAAGGCCGTTGATAACTCAATGGACAATACGGATTCGACTATGCGGCCTGGTTCCCCATCTTGTGCCATAGTCACTTGCCCTAATGATATCCATCTTGGTAATGCTTTTGAGGCTCTTGCATCGGATGAGGTCCCCACCAAAGATTCCCCGGAGTCCCCTCCGATTCTCACAACTCATAATCCGATTCCCAAGGCCTTGGTCTCCAACACTGCTCCTTTTCTACAAGTCCCTCTCACGATACAACACCCATTGGAAAAGCCAATCGACTCTTAGTAGAGCATTCTAGGACACTCCTCGATATGACCAAAACTAGGATGCTTGAGATGTTGCGCAGGGGCCATCTCCAGCTATTCATGACCATTATTTCGGATCCTATAGACCCAATGAGTTAGATTTTGCGGCTTCAAAATGATGGGTGGATTATCCCGATGAGGTTTCCAATGCTCAAACGGTCAATTCCGAGAAAAAGTCTACTTCCGACTCTTCCGTGCATTCAACACGGGCTGCCCCCTCCGTCTCAATGCATATTCGAAATATCCGAGGAATTTGGGAACATTGCTTCTCGTAATGTTCTCAAGGCTCGTTGTCAAAAGCACAAGCCATCTATCTTGGCTATTTGTGAGCCTAAGGTGGACATTACTTCAATTTGATTCTTATTGGTCCAAATGGGTTTGAGTTTTGTGACTCGAGTTTTTCGTTCTAATGGTCACGCTTAGGATATTTGGGTTTTAAATCTTCGCTGCAATTTCTTTATTACAACAGTTTGGGCTTCTTCTCATCGGTGTCTTGTTCTTGATTTCGATTCGGTTCTCGACTTTTCATGTTTGGCTTGGTTCATGGTTTATGTAATCATATTGATCGTCACACGCTTTAGCTAGTTTGAGAAATTTGGGTTTTGATGATTTATTGCTTATTGGGGATTTTAATGCTGACTTGGGTCATCATGAGAGATCAGGTAGTGGCACTTTATCCCAGGCTTCTTGTAAAGACTTCAGGGATTTTTTGGAGGATGCTTGTTTGTTTGCTGTGCCGACTACGCGTAATTCTTTTACCTGGTGCACCACCCGTATGCCTCACTCTCTTCTTCAGGACAAATTGGATCGCACCCTTGCCACTGGTCGATTCTTCTCTTTTTGGCAAGCGGTTAAAGGCTTGGTTCTTCCTCGTATTGGCTCGGGTCACCATCCTATTTTGGTTTGCTGTTCGTCCTCTATCACTAAGGGTCCGGTTCCATTTCGCTTTCAACACACGTGGATCTGCCATGATTCATTTCGGGAACTGGTTGTCTCTTCATGGACTCAGTCGTGTCCCTCCCCGAATCCTCTCTTGCGTATCATGTGGAAGCTCAAAACAGTTGCATCAGGCTATTAAGGTTTGGAATAAAGAAGTGTTTGGTGATGTCAATAAATAGGTGGATAGGCGGATGGAAAAATGCAAAGATATTCGGGAGGAAATTGAGACTTTGGGTTTCTCTGCTGCTCATTTAAAATTGGAATTTGAAGCCCAAAGTGTGTTATCCAAAACATTGCTTTTGCAACCTGAATTCCTAAAGCGGGAGCGCTCTGCTGGCTTAAGGATTGGGATCGTAACACGGCATTTTTGATCGTCGTTATAAGATTCGAGAGAGCCGTCGAGGATTCAAGTTTGATGATTGATGGCAACTTCTCGGATGATCCATTATTCTTGGGAATCACATTACTTCCTTCTATACGGAGCTTTTTACGATCTTTGGGGTCCCAATCCGGGATTTTCCTATAGTAGATCGGGTCATATCTCGACGGTGGAGACAACACATAATGTCATTTTGACACTATCCCTTCGGACTCGAGAGATTCATTGTTAATTTATGCAAAAAAATATCTTTACATCGTTAATCAAACACAAAAATTAAATCTCAACAACAACTTATTAAAATATTCGGACAAATAAAAGCCCATTACTTAAAAACCCTAGCATGTTCCCTACGATCGTCTCTTCCATCACGACGACGGCGGCAAAAAGCCTCGATGATCATTCCGATCACCTTCTCCAAAGACGTCCATGGCGGACTCATTCCATGGACTCACCGCAAACTATGGTTCTAATTATTGTCATTCGAATTTAGCGCCAATACCCACGAAGACGTTCCTTCGACGTCAAACTATGTTTTAACCCAAATGAATCGAAAATCATGCCGCTCCGGAGTTTGTTTGTTGACATCATGGATAAAGTTCGAGGCAAGGGAGAAATAGTAAAATGGTTTGAGGTTTATTAAAAACCCCGAATCTGAATTCGTGGTCGAGCCCTTGATTTGCGGGTATTATCCATCGGACAAGGCACCGCTGAAGAGGGAAAATCAAGTTTATGCGATCCCAGGCCTGATTCCGTGCGCTACAAGTTCAACGAAGAATTTCCATGTTGCTGTGCATGCGATGAGTGCCCACCGTAGTTTGAAATAAACCCAAAAAGGAAGAATTGACCAT
This sequence comes from Rehmannia glutinosa, assembly GCA_016081115.2. Taxonomy (NCBI): domain Eukaryota; kingdom Viridiplantae; phylum Streptophyta; class Magnoliopsida; order Lamiales; family Orobanchaceae; genus Rehmannia; species Rehmannia glutinosa. The sequence goes on along the minus strand of JABTTQ020002497.1, from coordinate 80,364 downwards.
TGTTGCACCAAAAATGAAGACGATCAAGAACAGAGGAGTCAAACACGTCGGTCGGAATCGTTAGGGTTAGAGATAGGAGATAGCTATATATATATATATATATATATATATATATATATATATACACACCTGCATTTTTCACTTTGAGAAAGAAGAACAAAAAAAGCATATACACAAATGGGTTTGGAGAAAAACAAAGAACCACAAAAGAAGATGTACACACGACATAAGAAATAAGGAAAGTAAATAAGAGGGCTCCGACGTAGCGATATTATAAGGATTTTCAACGTCATTAGCATTCGTATTTTGAAACACCGGATAAAGGTGGGGTAACTCTAATCTGTGAGTATGTCATACTCTTTGTTATAATCACGATGTTTCATGTATCGTTTATATGGACAAATGAATGGACTCTCCTCGAAGTCAAAGAATGAATGAATGTGATTCACCCTTGGGTAATCCAAATGAGTCCTTCGGGATTAATGCTAGCTAATGGACCGTCTCATAGAGTGGAGTCCGTCGCAATGAATGAATGGTTCTTATAAACTCGTATGCGTCGACTATTGGTTATAATCGCTACGGTGTTCCCCACTAGGTTTTTTAACTCATGCCACATGTATTATATTTTCATTACAGGCTGAGGAATAGGGCAGCTGGGCTGAAGACAGTGAGGAATGGGTCATTTCCCCTTTTGTTAAGATTTTTGCTAAAATATGTGTTTGTAATAAATAGAAGTACTTTTGTACAAATCTTTTGCTTGACTGCTCTTTTTAAAATAATTCATGTACATATGTTTGAGAAGGGAGTGACTCTAATATTATATATATATATATATATATATATATATATATATTGGGTTGTTTAAAAATTGAAAAAAAAAGAATCTTACCCAGCTTAAAGTATTTTATTATTTTATCTATTTATTTATGTCAAGAAGCATCCACTATAATATATTATTGATACAACAAAGTAAGTTTAGTGTCGTTCCTGGGCTTAGCGGGTTCGGGGCATCACCGAGTGGTATCAGAGCAGGTTTACCTTCCTATAGATTTGCAAAAAAAAAAAAGGATTTGATTAATCAATTTTCATTGCAAAATTGTATTGTCAATAGAGAACCATACTGCGTAATCGCAATCCCGCACCTATTCCAAAGGTAATGCATAATTTACGTGCTTTTCTAGCATGTACTATGTTATATTCGATCGCATCAACATGGCAAGTTTTGATAGTAAGTTATGATATAAAGTACTTCAGATTTGACGTGATTCGAATGTGATGTTTGCATTACGTGATTCCGAATGGACATTCATGAGAATATAGAATAATTCAGTGATACTTTAGAATTTCACAATCATGAACATATTTTGCACGATGATTTTAGAACTTTGTTTATAAGATATGGTCAAAACACTTGAAGTTTACTTATATATAATGCATTTCTTTATGAATGGTTTAGGATGACTATGATACAAATCGCTAGGAAACATGTTGGAAACACGAATGGAGCTTATTGGACATGTTGCGGATATGTGACACATATGCGATCCCTGCCAACAAGACCTTCCAAGTTATATTGCTATGATGACATGCCTACGGGCTGCGATGATGCGTTTAGGTTATATCGTGATAGACTATCGGGCATCGATGCGACTATAAGAAGCGATGGACTCCACTCAAGGATATACTTCAAATGGTTTTTGATGATAAGGTTGAAATAGATTCTTGTGGAGGGCCAAAAATTAAATACGACCATTTACGTGAGGGAGTTCTCGCATGTATGGTGACAACATAATAAACATGAACATTGGGGTCGTCGATCGAGCATAAGCCGACAAGCTTAAACAAAAAGCTTTATGCTTGCAAGCGGGTTTGCCTTCGGAGGCCCAATATCACACAGAAGATGCCCACTATCAATTTGAGGAAGGCTGGTATGGAACTTCGGGAGGTGGAGCCTGAACAGTGGTATGATGACGTCACTCCATCACAGGAATCAGGGCCCAGACTAGAGAGTCGTGCAGGAGACCTACCACCCGCTAATCTTTATCTTGAAGAGGAAGCCAGGGAAGTGCTACCTATTCAGGAGAGGGCATGCCTTAGAAACCCTCACACCTAGGTGATATAAATAAAAAAAAATAATAGTGTAAATGATGTATATATATTCTAGTTTGGTATATCGAGTCTATCTATTTTGCTTTTGACATAGGAATATATGGTAGGCCATCTTGATAATGCTCTTATACCATGGTTGGGCATGTAGTCTCATTTTTGGTGTATATATTGTATATAAAGATGGCCGCAAAGTCCTGTTTGCAATGTTAATATATATTTTTTAAGTAAAGTTCGAAATATATATAAATGAAAAGAAGATCATGATCACAAGCCGATCAGGTAGCGCAATGTTTGGGGCCTCGTTAAAACCTACCAAGGTAAAACCCACCATTGTGGGAAAAACCCTTAGTAGGAAAAGAGTACCCGGCGAGAAAATAAAACCATACAACCAGAAAATAGAAACAAAAGTAGAGACAGAACTCAATACTAGCCGACAAATCTATACTGCGCTCGACTGACATAATCATCCGTAAGTAAAGAGATAATATCTGGCAGGGGGGCATCCCACCAAGTGGATGCACACGTTAACTTGCTGAGTTAGTCTACAACACGATTATCTTCTCGATAGATATGAAAAACCACGAAGTTCATCTGGGAGGTCAGGAATAGAGAATAACGCCAATGATTAAGAAGACGCCATGGGATGGAGCCAACCCAGGATCTAAAAAGGTCGACCACATAAGTAGAATCAGACTCCAAGCAAAGGTTAGTCCACCCCTTATGGAAAGCGTAGGAGATTGCACTCACAGCTGCAACAAGTTCGGCCTCAAAAGCATAGCCCATTCCACACTGTTCCACAAAGCACCCACGAAAAAAGCCCCGATAAGTGCGGTATACCTCCGCCGCCATAATACGCCTGGAGCTCCGATAGCGCAACCATCTGTATTGACCTTAATCCACCCAGGAAGGGGGAGAGAACAAGACACGAGAATAATACATGGTCTTTGAGGAGGGGGCCACGACCTTTAACCTAGGTGAAGGAAAAATAGATCCTCCCGTGTATTCATCATGTAACCCTTATCTAATGAAGCCGACTCACGATCATGGCTCTTAATTGTACCAAGCCGCATCAAAGTCCATTTCTTGTCATTAAATATGATGTCATTGAGGGTTTTGTTTTTCCTTCCCTCCTTGCGTTCATTTGTTTTTTCTTTTTCTTTTTCTTATTACCAGCAATTGTTTTCCATTGTCTGAATTATTAGCCAACCTCAAATGGGGAAGAAGAAGCAGAAATTAGTACTGCCGTTGGAGCTTCAGTCGGAAGTTCCCGACGAAGAAATTGAAGTTTCGGATGAGGACTTGCATTTCGTCAAGGAGAACTTAGAATACGCTGGTTTTGTTTCTAATTTGGATACTCATTCAATTACCAAGCATGTTACACGAGTGGCCGATGCAAATGAGGGGGATTTAGAATCGTTATACGAGAAAAGGTTGAGAAAGAAATTGGAAAATAAAGAGAAAGATCAGACTGCATCGGAAGTCGATCCGGTTGATGCACTTCCTGTAAAAACTTTGGATGGACAACTTTACTATAGAAGAGTGGCAAAGGAGCCGAAAGAGGCTGAAGGGGAAACAAAAGAAGGTGAAAGTAAGGATCCTGCTTTGGTAAAGTTGACAAAAGCAGAAAAACGTGCGAAATTTAAGAAATTGAGGAAAGAGGCATAGAAACAAGCGAAGGAGGAAGTGCAACAAACACCTCAGGCTGAAGTGTTGGATGAAGTGAAAAAAGATCTGACAGAAGAAGAAGCCAGTGAGAATAAGAAATATAAACTTGCTGAGTTGGGAACTGCACTACTTGCTGATCCTGAATCCAATATTAAGCATATAAAGGAGATGTTGGAGATTTCAATAGATGGAGATAGTGCCATTGTCATACTTGGCCTCAAATCCTTATTGGCTGTTTTTAAAGACATCATTCCTGGTTACCGGATCAGGTTGCCCAATGAAAAGGAACAAGAGATGAAGGTTTCAAAGGCTGTTAAAAAATGCGATTTTATGAGTCCACTCTACTATCTGCATACAAGGCATATGTGCAGAAGTTGGTAGCACTGCAACAACAGACTGTTTATAAGCGAGTAGTTGTTCGTTGCTTATGTACTCTGCTTGCAGCCGTACCACACTTTAACTTCCGTGATAGCTTGTTGGCTGCAGTTGTGAACAATATAAGCTCCCAAGATGATGTTGTAAGACAACTTTGTTGTACAACCGTTAAGTCACTTTTCACTGATGAGGGGAAACATGGTGGCGAGGCTACTGTGGAGGCTGTTAAATTGATTGCAGATCTTGTGAAAGCTCACAACTGCTAACTACCTCCTGATTCTATTGAAGTGTTTTTGTCTTTGTCGTTTGATGAAGATCTTGGAAAAGCAGAAAGTTCAGATATGGATAACAGAGCCAAAACAAAAAATCCAAGAAGAGGAAGGGCTTGGATGAGCCAAATCACATGCCAAAAATGACAGGGAAGAAAAATAAGAAAGAGATGTTGGCAAAGACAAGGGAGGAGGTAAGTGCCGACTACAAAGCTCGCTTCATATGCTCAAGATCCTCAAGAGAGAAGAAGGATGCGTCTCAAACACTTTCAGTTGTATTTCAAACATTCTTCCGCATCTTAAAGCTTGTCAAACCAATATCGGCTTGATTCTGTGCCTGGTGCATCGTGAACCCATTCCCTGCTTGCTCCATGTTTGGATGGGATTGGAAAATTTTCTCCTCTAATTGACTTGGATTTTATGGTTTGGTCTCATGCATTGTCTCGTAAAACTTGCTGGTAATGGCGGCAAGTTAGAAGACTCATCCGAATTCTTGTCAATTAACGATGTGTCTAAACGGTTGCTTGCCGCTTTGCATTGGCGTTTTCAAAGTGATGAGAACAATCCGGATGCTCAATGTTGATTTACAGGAGTTCTTTGTCCAGTTTTACAATCTGATACTAGAGTACCGACCAGGAAGGGATCAGGGAGAGGTGTTAGCTGAAGCTTTGAAGATAATGTTGTGTGATGATAGACAACACGATATGCAAAGGGCTGCAGCCTTCACAAAGCGATTGGACACACTTTCCTTATGTTTTGGGTCGGCTGAGTCCATGGCCGCTTTGGTTACTCTAAAGCATCTTCTACAGAAGAATATCAAATGTCGTAATCTGTTAGAGAATGATGCTGGAGGTGGACCTGTTGCTGGTGCCATGGCTAAATACCAACCTCATGCGGTGGACCCTAATCGTAGTGGTGCACTAGCTTTAGTCTTTGGGAGATTAACCTTCTACTGAAACATTATCATCCATCAGTTTCGTCAATTGCTTCTAGCATCTCAACAATGAACACTTCCAATAACCAGGTTTATCATTCACATGTCTCCCCGCAACAAGCCTATAAGGAGTTATCACAGGAAAACAAGTCTCTTGCACCATCTAGTGGAATAAAAAGAGCAAGAAGCAAGAAAAGAAGGGGAAACGATTACATGCCTGTTAAAGTTGGATCAGACCTCAATTTGACAAATCAAAATGAGAAAAATGAGGTTAGGAAGAAACTTTCCGAGCATTTCTGGTTGCTTCGTGATATTCAGGAGAATGAGAGATTAAGGTCCGAGTTAGACCGCGCAACATTGTCGCTGAATCTTTATGAACACTACAAAAAGCAAAAGAAGAGGAAGACAAGGTAGCAGGTATTACAAATATACTGTAAAACACTATACTATTATTTCCTGGCCTGGGCAGTTTTATGCCTTCTAGCTTTGTTGTATATCATTTTTATTTTTTTTTCCAAAAATATTTAAGAAAAGGTCTCAGAACCTTTGAAATTTTTGCTTAATGACTTTACGAAACATTCTATAACCCTGATATGAGCCGACTTTGCTCGGAAGTTCACAAAAAAATTAAATATGATGTCATTTCTGATGTGCCATAATAGCCAAATGCAAGAAATGGTCGCCACCCTCCAGAGAAAAGAAATCTGCGCACTGAAACGGAATTCCATTAAATGAACCAGAAATTCATTGAAGCTATATACATTACGCAAAGTCACAACAAATGATGTAGCAATCCAAGAATAGAGATACGTGCCGACTGGAAAATCCTAGAAACCCACAATATAAACTGCTCATGAAACCCAATCTTTCTCAGCACATGAAATAAAAAATCCCATCGAAGAGTGTTGAACGTCTTGCGAATGTTAATTTTGAGGATCATACTCGGCATTCTGGAATCGCTCAGAAGACAATTCACACCTTCAGAGGCAAGGGCGATACAATCATGAATTTTCTTGCCAGGAATGAACCCAAATTGCATCTCTGAAACCAGCTTCTTGAGAATCAACCAAAACGGGAGGCCAAAATTTGGTGACAGTCTTAAATAAAAAGCTGCTCAATATAATTGGCCTAAACTCCACCCTGTCTGCGCCTTTAGATTTTGGAACCAACACCATGAAACTGGAATTACACCCCCGCGGAAGAACACCCGTCACAAAGAAAGATCTGACCGTCACCTTAATATCTATCTCAATCGTGTCCCAACAATGTTTGAAAAAATGACCACCAAAACCATCAGGGCCCGGGGCGCTATCTGGACTCATCCCGAAAATAGCCTCCTTGATTTCCTCATAACTAGGGATGGCACATAAAAATTGTTCTCGAAGATCCTTAATAATTATTGGTAAAAATCTTACCATATCTCTTTATCTCCCGCGATTTAAGGGCTTCTATCTCTCTCACGCATCGGACATCCCTTCATTCTCTCCGGCGCCAAGCGCCGCGCCATGGCTTCACCGGAGTCTCTGCTTTCTCCGGTTTGACTTTGAATTTTACCCCACCATGCCCGTCCGTGTGGATCAACAACTTCACAACTTTCTTCTCCGCGCACCACTCGCTGCGCATGGACAACAATTGACGTCGGGGACATTCTTCTTCTACGGGTGCCAAGGACTTTCTTGTCCTCTTCCGGCGCTCCCGGACAACAGCCTCCCCCACGAGCGCATCATCAACACGAGCAGTCCACGACAACAAAGAACACACGACAATCGAATATTGGCAGCGCGTCAGCCTCCTCGTACTGCTGCAAGAAGATTTGCCCTCCAGCGTGGTCCCTACCTGCGCCCTTCAACCGCCCGCGCATGTTGCAAAAGACTGAGTGGTCCCGGATGGTCCCAGCGTGGTCCCCAGCGCACAACAACCTCCAGCGTCTGCTGCGGCGCCTGGCGTGGTCCCCTTGCATCCTGCTGCTCCTGGTGGTTATTATGGGGGGGGCGGCAATACTTCCCCCCATGGGGACCGGCCCCCTCATCCCATCTCTTGGGGGCCGATCGCCACTACATCCCGTGCCACTCTTCCCCCAGGAGTGATGACCCCTAGTGCCGTCCCGCCATCCGCAGGTCCCCGCATACCAGGCCACATCCGATTCCAGAATCCAATAACGAGCAATAAAACACTGGATATCTTGCTCCAATGTCTTCCAATTATGAAACGAATCTGCAACATTCGGCTCATACTTCAAATGCTAACCCCAATTTTGGATACTCTTTTGCTAAAATAGTTGCAGGTACCAATCATCTGGATCCCACGCCTCAGGCCCCAGGTAATGCAAATTTATTTTCCACAGTGGTTTCTGGTAAAAGTCAGTCCATTCCAAAACCGGTTCGTAAAGGTGATTACTATTCCGTAACAATTGATGATAATGTTTACCAACAAGGTCTCGCTGAATTTTCCTATTCTTTAATTGGACGGGTTCTTTTGGGAAAAGGTAACAAGCCATGGGCGACTATGCTTTTGCATAAACGCCTATCTGAATTATGGGGTATTAAAAATGACTGGAAATTAATTCCTTTGGGCAAGGGATTTTTTTGTGTCAAATTGTTTAGTGCGCATGATCGTTCTCAGGCTCAGCAACGCACTACTTAGACGCTTAATCCTGGTACTATCCGTCTATCTCCATGGGTGCCGGACTTCACCCCTTATAAGGCTCAGACCTCCGTGGCCAGCGTTTGGGTTCGCATTTTTTCACTTAGTTTGGAATACTGGGATTCCAATAACATCATGGGGATCGCCAGTGCTCTTGGAAACCCATTACAAATTGATCGGCGCTCACTAGATGGTTCTTTGGGTCATTTCATCCGGGTTACGTGGACATTGATCTCTAAGCCGAACAACACATCATGGTCGAACGACCGGCAAGTGTTCTTTTGTTTCCGTCGATTATGAAAAACTACCTCGGTTTGCTCGAAGGTGTAATGTTACGGGGCACTCAACGGCTTCTTGTCGTCTTAACAAAGTGGGTAATAAGGATACGGAAGGGCGTGTATCACGCCCGGGGACGCCCACATGAGACAAAGAACTCGACACAATTGATTCGAGAGGCGTTCCGGGGTTTGTAGAGTTTATCGTCTGTTCAGCAGACAAGGGCAAGGTTGTTGATGACTCAATGGGAAATACGGGTTCGGCTACGCACGCAGATCTCCTCCTCGCGCCATAGTCACTTGCCCTTGGACATCCACCTTGGTAACACATTCGAGGCTCTTGGTTCGATTGACTCGCAGATCAACAACCCGAAGATGTCCACGCCGAGTATCCAAATAGGAGTCATCTCCCAAGGCTAGTACTTCGATGACGAGAACAATTTCCACCATTATGCCTATCACAAAGACAATATCCTTTGGGGAAGCCTATTTGTGCTACGAGTTGTGCTTTCCGGACACTCTCCTTGATTGACTAAAGATCGAATTCTCCAACAAGTCATGTCGGGGCCGTTGCCCCTGCTCATACGTTACTATTGAAACGGAGAGTTCGAGAACCACACGAGATGAACTTTGCGGCTTCCAAGAAATGGGCGGTATGCGGATGAAGTGGGTCATCCTCAATCATCGACTACACGCACCACATGTCTTTTTCACCGTGCGGTCATCACGGCGCTACCTCCCAACCTTCTCAATGAATTGCATCTTCCGGAACATCCGGGGGATTGGGAATGTTGCATCCGGCAATGTTCTTAAGGCCGTATGTCAAAAGCATAAGCCTTCGATTTTGGATGTGAACCTAAGGTGGACATTTCGACTATTTCCGATTCGTATTGGCATGGCACTGGGTTTGACTTTTTTGCGGGTCAAAGTTTTGAAGCAATGGACGACCGGACATTTGGGTACTTCACGACTCCATGATCTCCATTCTTAATCGTGTTTGGTCTTCTACCCAATGTATTGTTCTCCAAGTTCAATTTGGTGCTTTGATTTTTCATGTTGGCTTCACTCATGGTTTGTGTGATTACATTGCACGACGTGAGCTTTAGCCGGATTTAAGGAATTTGGGTCTTCTTGATCACATTACTTGTTGGGGATTTCAATGTTGTCTTGGGACATCATGAGCGCTCGCGCAATGATACTCTTTCCCAAGCATCTTGTCGAGGATTCGGGGACTTCATGGAGGATCTTTGGTTTATCTGCGGTGCCAACTACGGTAATTCATTCACCTGTGCTCCCCGAAGGCCTCTATTTTTACTCCAGGCTAAGCCGACAAAGCCCTTGCAAGTTGCCCATTTCGGCTTTTTGGCGGTCATTAAGGGCTTAGTTCTTCCTCGTATTTGGTTACAACTTCTTGGGTCTCTCCTTGTGACACGCCCAACCCTATCTTGCGTGTTATGAGGAAGCTCAAACGGTTGCGACAAGTTATTAAAGTCTAGAACAAGGATGTTTTTTGGGATGTAAATCGTAGGGTGGATAATCGGATGGAGCTACTTCGCCCGATTCGATCGGACATCGAGATATTGGGTTATACCGCGACCTCCGGGATAGGGAGTTGGGCCTTGGTGAGGCTCTCGCAGACATCGCTGCTTGCAATCCGACTTCCTTAAGCAAAAGGCCTGCACTTTATCGGCATTTTTCATCGGCGTAACCGATTCATAAGGGCGCGAGGGGATCCAGGGGACTTATGGTGGCGGCGATTTCACTAATGATGCCACGGTCCTTGGGGATCATATTATTTTATTTTACGAGGAGCTCTTTGCGGACACCGGCACTCTACATCGGATTTCGTTAGTCGACCAGGTTCTTACTCCTATGGTTGGGGCACGTGATAATGCAATCCTTACTGACCCATTCCCTCGGATTCGATGCGAAGCGGTATTTGATATGGATTTAGACGAGTTCTCCGTGGCCTGATGGGTTCAATGGGATTTTTATCGCCATTTCTCGGATGTCATCTCTGCTTGAGGTAATGCTGGCTGCTTTTTGCTTTTTCTTGATAATGTAACGGTCCGCCTTCCCGGATCGACGACTCGTCCCCACAAACCAACACGAGTCTTTTTCGAGCGCTTTGTCCTCACTCACGCGCACCCTGAGAGCAGCTTCCCAGGGGGTCACCCATCCCACAATTGCTCCGGGCCAAGCACGCTTAATTTCGGAGTTTTTATGAGATGAGCACCAGAAAAGAAGATGCATCTTGTTGATATGAGTAGTACCTATCAAATCTTTTAATCTCTCCTTAACTGTATAGTCCCATACCTACACAGTCTCAGAATCTCCTCTTATTCGGGTGTGGGATCAGTTCATTCATGCCCCCCTCCGCCTAGAAGCCTGTCAGGAGCCGCTCCTTGTCCGTGCCTTTTTGCACCGGCGATCACTTCCCGCCCTCTTCGGCCCCAGGCATCACAAGTAATTCGTCACTACCTCTGGGATTGAATGCCAGTTTCATGGCGCTCATCCCAAAGACAAGGATGCGAATGTCATTGAAAACTTTCGCCCGATTGTTATGAGCAATTTCCTTTTCAAGATTATCACGAAGATTTTGGCTATGCGTCTAGGTTCGATTATTGCCGACTATCTTTCTCCGACTCAGTTTGGTTTTATCCCGGGCAGGCAAATTCACGATTGTATTGCCATGGTATCTGAAGTGTTCAATGTCTTACAGGGTCGCACGAATTCTAATATGATTCTGAAAATCGATATCCGCAAGGCATTCGACACATTGGGGTGGGACTTCTTACTATACGCCTTGCGCCATCTCTGTTTCTCCGAAATCTTCGTACGTTGGGTGGAGGTGGTTCTTCGGTCGTCCAGGATATCAATGCTGTTGAATGGAACGCCGGTTGGTTATTTTCCATGTTTCAGAGGAGTTAGACAAGGGGATCCTTTATCACCCTTATTGTTTTGTATTGCGGAGGAGGTCTGGGTCGGTTTAATGCGGCGATGGATCGATCTCGTTATCGCCTTCAAGCGCCAAGGGTATTATCTTTCCATTGTCCATTTTATATGCGGACGATATTGTCATCATGTGTGGGGCGTTTTCTTTCAATGCCCGGGTCTTACTTCAGATTCTTACTCATTATGCGGATATCTCGGGTCAAGTGTTTAATCCACAAAAATCCAAGTCTACTCGGGCGCTCCAATCTTTAAGGCGCTCCCATGGTGGCGGATCTTGGTAGGTTTTTGACAAGATAATTCTCAAATTCGAGAAGATGGAAAGGTTCGTCTCTTTTCCCTTCTTGGTAGAGTTTGTCCGGTTAACTCGGTGATTACTAGTTCTTTCGTACACACCATGATGGTATATAAATGGCCACGTATCTTTGCTCAAGCAAATGGAACGAGCCATGCGCAACTTCATTTGACCGGGGGGATGTGAATTCCAAAGGGAAGGTGGTGGTCGGTTGGGATAAGTGTTGCACGCCTAGAGCCGAGGGGGATCCAGGCGTGCGATCTATTCTCGCCGAAAACACTTGCTTTCTTGATGAAATTGGGTTGGAAGATTTTGAACTCGGACTCTGTGGTCTTGAACCCTTAGACAACGGTATGCTTTACAAGAAATAGGGAGATTCAACGGTCCTTTATCCCTTCTTCAATTTGAATGGGATTAAACCCCGCATTTCCGATTGCTTGACGATGCTCGTTGGATCCCGGCGCCAATTCTAGGGTTTTATTCTCGGATTGATAAGCGGTTGGGTACTCTATAGGCGATAGGATTGGCATCCCAGGGCCTATAGATACTTATTTCAGCAGCCGCATTTCGACTACTTCTACGATGGGTCCCGACACTTTACACTCCTTTTCGTGGAGGCCTATCTCGAAAGTGGTTTCGCCATCGTGCGCGTCCCTATCGCACTGAGTCCCGGATACACGTGTTTGGTTGAACTCGGAGGATGGTTTAGTTACCTCGAAGGGAGCTTATGATCATATTCGCCATCGCCGCCGTGATTAAATGGGGTTCTTGGATTTGGTTGCAACATATCCCGAACGAGATCGGAGATCGGTGGTAGCATGGCGGGCAATACACAACCAATTGGTGTCCCGAGGATTCTCTCTACGAGCTAGGGGAACTTTTAATTGGCCCTTTGGTTTGTGTTCTTTGTAGGGAATCGGAAGAATCGGTTGATCACTTATTTGTCTATTGTGCTTTTGCGCAGAAATATATGGCGTTGGATTTTCCATGCTTTCCAAGTTCACCATTTTCGATTTACGATTTCAAGGAGCTTCTTGTACGGTTAATGTCTTTTCATTTCATGACCAGTCGCTTTCCTTTGGCGTGTGGCGATTCTTTCCTGCATCTGGCTTATATGGCATATCCGCAACGAGCTCATTTTTAACAACAAATCGTGGACTCTAGAGGCGGCGATTATTCAACTCTGAGTTCTCATTGTCGAATCATCATCTTTGGATCGGGGATGCATGAACAACAATCAACAAGACCTCTTTATCTTGCGCGCGAAAGCCGCGGTTCTGGACGGGCCGGACATGCTCAAGATTGTGGAGGTAAAGTGGCATAAACCCCTCCCGGGATGGATCAAGGTTAACATGGATGGCGGCGCTTGGGCGTCGGGCGGCCTCACGGCTTCCGAGTCTTCGGAATCTGTAGAGGTTTCTTTCGAGATGCTTTGTCCATCATTGTGGTTCGAGATACGCGTTTAAAGTGAATTGGTTGCGGCAATGATGTTGGCGATTCAATATGCCTTTGCGAAAAGGGCGACGCACCTTTAGGCCGGAATCGATTCAATGTATGTGGTGAACCTCGGAGAAGAGAACAATGAGGTCCCATGGCGCCACCTCGATTCTTGGCGCCATACACCGCATCCTGCCGAGGTATTGATCTTGTAGTATCTCATATTTTTCGGGAAGGCAATCGGGTTGCGGGACATGCTGAGCAAGAAGACGGAATGCGGCACATGGTGGGCGCCTGCCTGAGCTCCTCTGCTACCTCACCGATGATTATGTTGGTCAATCCAACTATAGGTTTTGTTACTTAGTGCGCCACCGCTTCGGTTTCTTTTCCCATTTTAGGCGTCTACTTTTCCTGGGGGGGTACTCTTTTTCCTTCCAAGGGTTTTTCCCACAAGGGTGGGTTTTATCTTGGAAGGTTTTAACGAGGCCCCAACCATTCAACCATTTGGTCGGCTTGTGACCATTTCGTTTGGTTTTTGACATTATTTCCAGGCTTTCTTTTGGTTACCTGATCAACTTTGTGATCGGGAATACTCTTTTTCATTTTTAATATATTGAATTTATTCAAAAAACATAAAAAATTGTTCTCCGCTTCTGTCACTGTGGTCTGAATCACCTCATCCACCATTGAATAGTCAATCCTCGTGTGTTGTTGCTCGGAGAACAGATTCTCATAAAAAGAAAGAATATGATTGTGAATTAATTGTCTATCCTCTATAAGAACACCATCAACCACCACCGTGAAGCACGCCCTTAGCTCTTTTAAATGCGGAGCCTATGAAAGAAATTTGAGATACGATCCCCATCTTTCAACCAATTAACCCAACTCTTCTGACACAATAATTCATATTGACAATTTAACAAGTTAGCCGATACTCCTAGAACTATTGGGGTCATATCAGAATATGCCATTTTCCTTTCTTTTTACTTTTGTTTTCCTTTCAAGGATGCACAAAATATGAGATTTACTTTGTAGTACAATCGTGTTAACAGCTGCTAGCAATGGCAACAACACCGATGATTCCACCTGCAGTGAACTCGGCCTTGGACGGTGTTGGGCCTCCAACAGTGCGGCGGCTCCACCGACGCCGGGAACAGACATGACCATCATCTGTTTTCACGATCACATGTGGTTCAACACATATCCACTCGACTGAAACCTAGTTTTCGATTACTTCGCTCTCTCCCCATTCTACGATTACTCATGCAATAATGAGCAGCTTTGCCACCATGCTATTCACCCCCTCGACATCTCTTACCTCTCGAAGATGACTGGAACAGAGTATATGCTGAGTGAAGTGCTGGTGCCTTATTTGTTTGTCTTTAGAAAGCAAAAGAGGGATGGCCCTGAGAAAGTGACACCTATGCTAACTTACTACGTCTTGGATGGATCAATATACCAAGCGCCTCGGCTTTGCAATGTATTCGTGTCTCGAGTTGGACTTGCGTTGTACCATATTTCAAAGGCTTTTAATACTACAACATCGAAGTTAGAGAAAATTGGATATGTTGATGCCAAAAACGAGAGTACATCCTTTGAAACAAAAGCTGCTAAAGAGACCATTGACTACAAGGAACTTAAGCGTGTAGACCATATTCTTGCATCACTACAATGCAAGCTGCCACCAGCCCCGCCACCACCACCTTTTTCCCGATGGGTATGCCCATCCCATTGCAGAAGGAGATAAAAGCTCCGATACCCAACAAGCAGAGCCCTTGCCGTCTGTTGATCCCATCATCGACCAAGGCCCATCCAAGAGAATGAATTTTTGACACGAGAGTTTGTTTCACCTGTTTGGTTTGGAAAGCAAATTGACAAGAATTCTCAGAGAATCAACTGTTATTCTTTGCTTCATCAGTCCTTACGTACGATGATGATCTCGGTTTGGAACGCTTGGCACGTTTGGAACCATATTTATGTAGTCGCTAGGATTAATTCTCCAATATAGCAGTGTCACCATTTGAACTGAAACCAAAGCTGAGCCAAATTCAGGGCCATAGCTTTATGAATTATGACATTTTAGCTAAATATTATACTGGTGAAAAAAATAGTGTGACAATTGACATGAGTACTTCTGAAAGGTTTAGCAGATATACTGTCATAACCCAAAACCTTTTCATTTTTAATAACCAGGGTTAATTATTCATAAGCAAATCGACCCACATTTTTATATATCATATTCATATTAGATCGCATGTAAATTCCTAAAATTTAGATTTTTAAAATAATTATGTTATACACCAATATATTTAATATTAATACAACACACACACACACGACATATATATATATATATCATATTGTACCTATATATATATACATGTCCTATGTGTGTGATAGAGATTGACATAAAGAAATGTGTTGATCATATATAAATTATAGTATATATAAATATATATGTGGCGTGTGCATTGGAGAGCAGGCATTGCTCACTTTGAAAGTAGAATTGGTATTTTGTAAAAGTTCTTCTAGAGGTTACTTTAATTACAATTGGGCCATCTGGTATGTTATAGATGAGAATGAATAAGAGATATGCATCTTTCCTTTACTTCTCTTGAACCCCACGTGGCCGATCACTTAAACAAATAGTTATAATATATGTATATTCATATGCTGTAAGGATATATCAAAGGCACTATGTGTATTATATTAATCTGTCTTTCACCGCCTTTGACGATTTCATCAGATAAGTGTATGTTGGCTGCTATCTCATTTGGCTAAGAAATGGATACCACACACACACCAAAATATTCATGAAGAATAGTCTTACAATTCAAGCTTTCAGGTGACTATTCTCACCAACATTTTTAGTGGAGAAATTCTTTGTTCAATATTACCTAATTTCTACTTTATGGGATATAATTTAAAAGACCTTGCTTATTTAATCTTAATACTATTAAAATCTGATTTTGTGGATTATTGATGCTAAGACAAGAGCTTCAGATTCCTAATTAATTCAAGAAGTTTACTCTTAACACTTATTTTTAGTACTGTTAAATCTAAATAATAATGAAAGGAACATAAATTATTTGAATAATTATGTATATAGAAACTTATGCACAAATATTTATTTTATGCTCATGTATGGTTAACTATAATTGAATATTATGTTTTCAGATTTGGAGGTATTAAGAAATATGATTAGGGATTGTAGAACAAGGAAAAAAATACCCTGTTTTCTTCCGGCCCAGCTGATCTGCTTTGCATCTTTAAACCATTTTGAATGATTTGCTCGTAATTTGGAAACATTAAAACACGAAAGTTATAGAAAATTGAATTATCCTTCTAGGAGCACGTTAATCACCCCAATATCATTTATATACTGAAAATTATGATAAATATACTAAAAGCTGCCAAACCGAATTTTCATGCATTTTGAACATATAAATACTTGAAGTAATTTATAAGTTTAGTGATAATAGGAGTGACTTGATAAAGAATTTAAACCAACTGAATTGATATTAAATTTTCCTTATTTTAACTACGACAAGGGAATTAATATGGAAATAATAGCGATCAAACGAGAATAGAATGGAGTTACATGAGACTAAGTTGATACATGTTCTTAATTCAATATAAATTATATATAGTCTTGAAATTTTTAGGTTCTCGATTTGTGATTACAAATGTAGTTATGCCTTTTGGATATGTTATTAGGTCAAAATTCGATAAAAGAAGCATACAAAAGCCAAGTAGGCAAAATCATTGAGATGAGGACACACACTTGTGAGTATAATCTTTTAGCTTGCTATTTGACTTGTGTGATTATATGATTAATGTGTTGAAATGAATTGTTACTTATTTGGCTATAGTGATTAGTAGCTTATCGTGCCCTAACGTGAATTGCATGATTCTCTATGATGATATTGTGATATGTGATCTCTATGTGATGAGATGGATATAAAATTGAGATATATGATCTCTACGTGTTGACATTGAAATGGAATTGAGATATGTGATCTCCACGATGTTATTGATATAGAAATGAGAAACATGATCTCCACGGATGTTATTGATATGAAAATGAGATATATGATAACAAAAGTGCATTCATCGAGAGATTAATGTATTCTCATGGCCGCTAATGACCTTGAATCACGTGTTACGAATTACAATCATCCGAATTTACGGATCACAGTACCGTCACGGCCACCCCGAGTTCACCGAACTCTACGTGAATAAAGAATTACAGTGTTATGGCATCTTCATGATCACAATATATTCTTGGTATTAGTTGGCCCGTAATAAAATAATGTGATCAAGCACGTGCATTTTTATGTGTTTATGAATATTTTGAACAAAGTGTGTGAAATGATTACTAATGATGTGCCTATGTGATGTTAAATAACTTGTTCTTTGGATTATACTTGCTGAGCTTGTAACTCACCAAATGCAATGTTGCCAATTTTTAGTTGTTATAGATAAAAGTTGATCGTGGGTGTGACGGAAGTTTAAAGCATGGATCAAAGGTCGGCCGGCTGGATTCCCATCCTTCTCCCTTAGCTCATCATTTGCATTTCATATAGGGAGTCTATTTTGGATCTGTGTATAAAAGGGCACAGTCGTTAATGTCCTTTAATATGGATAAATGCACATGTGCGAATTAGTATTGTTAAATCTTCTTAAGTGAATGCTCCGCTTGCGAAAAAGGGTTACAGATCATGATTAACACGTTTATATCATGTGCAATGCAGCCGTGCTACTTATGAACTATTGTTTTATGCTATAAAAATACTTTTTATAAGGGTAAGGGTGTTACATGTTAGTTTGGTATCAGAGCCCAGGTAGGGGTTCTGCAGATCTTGACATTACATGTCCATTATCATTCATGTAGATAATGATGAGCAAAGTGTTCATGGAGGGGAAGGAGCAACCGAGCCATAGTCAGACTCATCTCATTCACATCCACATAATGTACATGGATTACATGCTCACTTTGTGTATGCACCATATTCACCGGTAAACCCCCTTGTACCACGCGAACAAAAGTATGATAAACTTAGGAAATATGGGAGTTATTGATTTTGTGGATAATATTGATCCAACAGAGGCAAAACAATAAAAAAAATGCTAGAATGAAAATAGAGGATTCTGAAGTTGATGAAAATGTACCTCGGTAGAAAAGTTTGATTATGTAGTATCACTTCTTTAGGGAACGCTTATGATTGGTGGGATGCTATACCTCATATTACTGTTCAACCACCTGTATTGACATGCGATGATTTTCTAAGGAATTTGATGGTACATACTTGCCAGATGTTTATAGAGATCAGAAAGAAATATACATTCTTGAACTTAAATAGAGGAATAGATCAATTGCAAAGTATAAAGTACGATTTAATCAGCTTTCTTATTATGCCTCATGTATTGTAGTTAAAGAAAAGTAAAAATGTACTAGATTTAAGTTTTGACTTGGATTTTCTATTCGGAATCGTATTGCACCTATGGATTTGGAGTCTTATAGCAAGTTGATAGCTGAACTGAAACGTGTTCAGAAATTGGATAATGAAAAAAACAACTTTCAATACAATAAGAAGATATAGGGTGACGAAACTTGAGGATTTAGAAATAAAAAGGAATCTGTTGAGCCCATACAGAAGGGTTTCCCAAGCAGTTCAATAGATGGTAGTTTTAGTGGTGCAATATCAACTAGTAAGAGTGTAGGTTCTAACACCATCAGTTTCCCATATGCACATTGTGGAAAAAGTCAATATGGGAAATGCAAGTCGCTTACGGGCAAATATTTTTAGATGTGGGGAACCTAGTCATATAACAAGAAATTACGCGAAACGCATAAAGAACCCACATTGAGCAAATTATATTTCGTGGTTTCAATCCTAATAGAGATAAAGGTCGAGGAAGATTTGGTACATGAATATGTGGTGGTGAATAAGAAAGTTAATCGAGTAGACTCCACTCGAGTTTTTGATATGATACGGGGAAGAAGCTAAAGCTACACCGACTCTAGTTCTTGGTAATCTCTCTATTTCGAATAAATGCTTATATTTTATTTGATCCTAGAACAACCATTCATTTGTGTCACAATCATTTCATCACATTTGGGAAATAAAATCAGACACGTTGGGTTATGATTTACTTATTCGAACCCCAATAGGGCATGTGGTTATTGTAAATATTGTATATGGTGATTGTAAAATTCTGATTTGGGATCTAGAATTAGATAATATATTACTTGTTAAGCCACAAAGGGATTTCGGCCATTTGGTTGATGGTGGAACTAATTAGAGTGGGGAAATATTCTCTCTCTAAAAATTCTCTCTCAATTTTTGCCCTACATTCGCCGGCGCGTCCGTGCCCGCCTCCGTCGCCGGCGTCGTCTCCGGCGACCTGGTCGGCAAATCATCATGACGAACTCACCTTCTTTTCTTGGCCTGACTTCGAATTACCTACCCCCTCCGGTTCGTCCTCCGAATGATTCAACATCGCCCGCGTTGTCAGCCCATCCGCTACGACTCTGCGTGGATCGTCGACATCACAACCTTCCTCTCCATTCATAACGCCGCTTTGATCACGACTCACAATTGAAGTTAGGGGCGTTCTCCTTTTACGGGGTTCCTTGGACCTTCTTGTCGAGCAACAATGGCAGCGGCCCTCAGCATCCTTGCACGAACGTCTCACCACCAGAAGGAACCTCTACGCGCAGCGGCGACGGACAACGACCTTGGGAGCCTTCCTCGAGCGCATCTTTGTACCTTCCCGACCACATCGTACTGCAGTAGTAGGCTGTCCCCGGCGACGTGCACCTCCACCGCCCAAGCGCCCACGCCAAGTCGGTGGTCCCCCATGTGTCGGTTATGGGGGGGACACTCTCATTACCCCATGGCCGCCTTTGGCCATGGGGGCTGCCTCTAATCTCCATGAGGGGACAACGGCCACGATCTCCCATCCCCAGGGCAATCTTCCCGCATGTCCATCCATGAATGCTCCTCAACTTGCTTTGGATGCTCCGCCAACATGGGCCACCCCAATGCGTCGAACCTCAACATTCAGCTTATAATATTGGCCATCAAGTTAGTTCTTACGTGAAAATGGTTTAAATCCCCATCCTATGAATCCCATTTTTGCAAATACCTCACTTGCAAACACCAATCATCCGGATTCCACGACTCGGGTTTCGTAACACCAATCTGTTTTCCACAGTGGTTTTACGGTAAAAATCATTCCATCCCCAAACCGTCCGCAAAGGTGATTACTACTCTATTACCATTGATGATAATGTTTACCGGAATCTTCTTTGAATTTTCCTACTCGTTAATTGGAAGGGTTATTTTAGGAAAAGGTAACAAGCCATGGGCGACTATGCTTTTGCATAAACGCCTAATCAATTATGGGATATTAAGAATGACTGAAACTAATTCCCTTGGGAAAGGGTTTTTTGTGTCAAATTGTTTAGTGCGCGAGGATCGTTCTCGGGCTCGAACAAACAAATTGGACACTTAATCCTGGTACTATCCGTCTGTCTCCATGGGTGCCGGACTTCACCCCTTACAAGGTTCAAACTTCCGTTGCCGATGTCCGGGTACGCATTTTTGAACTCGGCTGAATACGGGACCCCAATAATATCATGGAATTGCCGCGCTCTTGGGACTCCATTACAAATTGATCGGCGCTCATTGGATGGTTCTTTGGGTCATTTTGTCCAGGTTCTAGTGGACGTTGACCTCTAAACCGGAACAACAACACATTATGGTGGAACGACCGCAAGTGTGTTCTTTTTTTCATCGATTATGAAAAACTCCTCGCTTTTGCTCGAGGTGTGGTGTAATCGGGCATTCTACGACTTCTTGTCATTTTAACACAAAGGGTAATACGGACAAGGATGGGCGCACGTCACCAGGCCAAGGGGCGGCCACATGAGCACCGCTAATTGCAATAATTCGATGCAAGGGCATTCCAGGGTTCGCATAGTTTATCGTCTGTTCGGCGGGAGGACAGACAAGGGCAAGCCGTTGATGACTCAATGGGAAATACAGTTCGATTTGCACGCAGGATCTCCTACTCGTGCCATAGTCACTTGCCCTCCGAGAGATCCAGCTTGGTAACACCTTCGAGGCTCTTGGTTCATCGAATCCTAGGATTAGCAACCCGCAGATGACCAGGCCGAGTATCCGGCTAGGGGTCACCGCCCCAGCCGATTTCCAAGATGCGAGTGCCGTCTCGGCCTCCACAATTACGCCTATCACAAGATGCAAAGTATCCTTTGGGGAAGCCTATTCGTGCTCGAGTCGTGCCTTCCGGGATGCTCTCTTTGAATTCGACTAAAGATCGAATTCTCCGAGAAAGTTACGTCGGGGCCATCGCCCCTGCTCATGATGTTATTATTGAAACGGAAAGTTCGAGAACCACATGAGATGAACTGCGGCTTCCAAAAATGGGCAGATTATGCGGATGAAGTGGATCATCCCGGTCATCGATCGACTGCTCGCATCACACGCCCGTCGTCACCGTGCGATCGTCATGGGCGACTCCCCCAACCGTCTCAATGAATTGCATTTTTTGGAACATCGGGGGGATTGGGAATGTTGCATCTCACAATGTTCTTAAGGCTTTATGTCACAAGCATAAGCCTTCTATTATAGCTATTTGTGAACCCGAGGTGGACTTTTCGACAATTTCCGACTCTTATTGGCATAACCTGGGTTTGACACTTGCGGGTCAAAGTTTTCGAGTAAATTGGCGGCCAGACATTTGGGTTCTTCACGACTCCACTATCACTATTCTTAATCGGTATGGTCTTCTACCCGATGCATTGTTTTCCATGTTCAATTTGGTTCTTTGATATTTCATGTTGGATTTACTCATGGTTTGTGTGATTACATTGCGCGATGTGTGCTTTGGTTGGATTTGCGGAATTTGGCCCTGGGCCGATCTTTGCTTGTTGGGGATTTCAATGTGGTTTTGGGACATCACGAACACTCGCGCAATGATACTCTTTCCCAAGCCTCGTGCCAGGATTTCGGGGATTTCATAGAGGGCCTTGATTTGTTTGCGGTTCCGACGACGGGGAATTCATTTACTTGGTGCTCTCCACGGAGGCCTCTATCTTTACTTCAAGTTAAGTTGGACAGAGCCCTGGCTACTTGCCCTTTTTTTGCACTTTGGAAGGATGTCAAGGGCTTGGTTCTTCCTCGCATTGGTTCGATCATCACCCCATTCTCGGTTACTTGCTCCTCGACCATTACTAGGGTCCTGGTTCCTTTTCATTTTCAGCGTATGTGGATTCAACACAATTCATTCCGGGATTTGGTTACAACCTCTTGGGGCTCTCCTCGTGACACGCACAACCCTTTATTGCGAGTCATGGGAAGCTCAAGCGGTTGCGTCATGTTATTAAGGATTGGAACAGGGGATGTATTTGGGGATGTTAACCGCGACGTGGATAGCCGGATGGAGCACCTTCGTCGATTCGAGCAGATATTAAGGCTTTGGGCTATACCTCCTCTCTCCGGGGATAGAGAGCCGGACGCCCAACTAAAGCTTTCGCAGATGTTGCGGTCACAGTGAATTCCTTAAACAAAAGGCCCGTCTTTGCTGGCTTAAGGATGGGGATCGTAACACAACATTTTTTCATCGGCACAGCCAGATTCGTACGGGCCGCACGGGGATTCAGGGGCTTATGGTGGCAGGGAATTTCACTGATGATGCTACGATCCTTGGGAATCATATTATTTCATTTTACGAGGAGCTCTTTGCGGAAAACGGAGCTCCATCACGGATTTCTCGGTCGACCAAGTGCTCACTCCAATGGTTAGGGCGTGGGACAATGCCACCCTAACAACCACTCCTCCGATTACGAGGTGCGGATAAACGGTGTTTGATATGGATTGATAGCTCCCGGGGCCTGATGGGTTCAATGGGATTTTTTACCGCCATTTCTTGGATGTCATATCTGCTGAGGTAACATACGCTGTTCGCTATTTCTTTAATAATTCGTCTCTACCTCTGGGATTGAATGCCGCTTCATGGCACTCATCCCTAAGACTAAGGATGCCAATGTCATTGAAAACTTCCGCCCTATTGTCATGAGCAATTTCCTTTTCAAGATTATCACGAAAATATTGGCTATGCGCTTGGGTTCGATTATTGCTTTGATTATTTATCTCCGACTCGATTTGGTTTCATCACGGGTAGACAAATTCATGATTGTATTGCCATGGTATCTCGAAGGGTTCAATGTCCTACGAGGATGCACGGATTCGAATATGATATCGAAAATTGATATTCGCAAGGCATTCAACATATTGAGGTGGGATATTTTACTACATGTCTTGCGCCGTTTCGGTTTCTCCGAGACGTTCGTGTGTTGGGTGGAGGTGGTTCTTCTGATCGTCCGAGAATATCGATCTTTGTTGAATGGGGCGCCGATTGGTTATTTTCCTTGTTCCGGAGGAGTCGAGACAAGGGGATCATTTATCACCCCTATTGTTTTGTATTGCGGAGGAGGTCCTGGGTCGGTTTATTGCGGCGGCGATGGATCGATCCCGGTTATTCCTTCACGGCGCCAAGGAGCATTATCTTCCCAAAGATCCATTCTATATGCGGGCGATATCGTCATCATGTGTGGGCGTCTTCTTCCAATGTCCGGCCTTGCTTGATTCTTACTCACTATGCGATATCTAGGGTCAAGTGTTTAGTCCGCGAGAAATCCAAGTTTATTTTGGGGCGCGGGTTTCGCATTATGTCCGTAGGAGGGTGCAACATATTTTAGGGATTCATCCGGGGACGTTCCCCACCATCTACTTGGGCGCCCTATCTTGAAGGGAGCTCCAAAGGTCGCGGATTTATAGCTTTATCTTCGAGAAGATAATCCTTAAGTTCCAACGATGGAAAGGCTCGTCACTCTCCCTTTGGTAGGGTTTGCCTTGTTAACTCGGTGATAACTAGTTCTTTCGTGCATTCCATGATGATTTATAAATGGCCCGCACACGCCGCTTAAACAAATGGAAAAAGCCATGTGGAATTTCATTTGGACGGGAGACGTGAATTCTAAAGGAAAGGTAATGGTCAATCGATACATGTTGCACGCCCGGCGGAGGGAGGATTGGGCGTGCGATCGCTCAAGTCGCTAACAAGGCTTTCTTAATGAAGTTGGGCCGAAGGTTCAACTCGGACTCATTGGTTTTCGGACACTCGGACAACGGTACTTTACTAGAAATGGGGACATCCGTGGTCATTCCTTCCTTCTTCTATTTGGCCTGGGATTAAACCCTGTATTTCGATTGCTTGGATGATTCTCGTTGGATCCTGGCACCAATTCCGAGGTATTATTTTGGATTGATAATTGGTTGGGATATTCCATTCTTTGTGAATTGGCATTCCGAGGATTATATGTATTTATTCCATCAGTATCTCCTCGATTACTTTTATGATGGATCATGGCACTTCACCCTCCCCTTTGTGGAGGCTTATTTGGAGCTAGTTCGAGCTATCGTGCGTGTCCCAATTGTGCCTACATCCCGGGATACTCGTGTTTGGATGAACTCGAGGATGGTTTAGTCACCTCGAAGACGGCTTGTAAATCCTTACGCCCCCCTAGCACCCTTGTTAGATGGGGTTCTTGGATTTGGTCTCATCATATCCCTAACGGAGATCAATGGTGGCGTGGAGAGCTATACACAACCGATTGGCGATCCCGGAGATTCTTTACGAGCTAGGGAAGTTTTACGGCCCTTCGGTTTGTGTTCTTTGCGGGAATCGGGGGAATCGGTCGATCACTTATTTGTTTCTTGTGCTTTTGAAGGGCATCCATATCGTTGGATCTTCCAAACCTTTCACGTGCACCCTTCCAGGCTTACGCTTTCAATGAATCGCTGTACGGCTTATGGCTCTTAATTTTAGTGACCGTGTCGCTTTCCTTTGGCGTGTGGCAATATTATCCTCGCATCGGCTTCTTTGGCACATCCGTAATGAGCTGATTTTCCACAACAAAATCTGACTCCGGAGGCGACACTCATTCACCTACAAGTACTCATTGTTGAATCAAGATCTTTAGACCGGGGATGCATGAATAATGACCAGCGGACCTCTTTATCTGCGTGGTTTAAGAGTTCCCGAGAAGGGTCGGGCATGCTCAAAGATTGTAGAGGTCGATGGCAAAAACCCCTCACGGGTTGGATCAAGGTTAACATGGATGGAAGCGCTACGGGGCGCCGGCAATCTAACCGCCTCCGGTGTCTTCCGGAATTGTTGAGGATTCTTTCGCGAATGCTTTGTCCATCACCGTGGTTCGGGTGCGCATTTGAGGCTGAATTGGTTGCAGCAATGTGGGCAATTCATTACGCATTTGCAAAAGGATGAACACAACTTTGGGCTGGAATCGATTCAATGTATGTGGTGAACTCTTGGAGAAGAGAACGATGGAGGTCCCATGGAGCCATCTTAGCTATCGGCGCCATACCTTACATCTGCTCATTGACATTGATCTTGTAGTCTCTCATATCGTTCGTGAAGGCAATCGGGTGGCGGACATGCTTTGAGTAAGAAGACGGAGAGTGGCGCTGGTGGGCGTCCCACCCGTAGACCGTCTTCACTACGTCACCGATGATTATGTTGGCCAATCCACCTATAGGTTTGTTACTTAATGCGCCACCACTTCGGTTTCTTTTTTGGCGCCTATTTTCCCCAGGGTACTCTTTTTTCCTTCCAAGGGTTTTTCCCACAAGGGTGGGTTTTACCTTGGAAGGTTTTAACGAGGCCCCAACCATTCACCATTTGGTCGGCTTGTGACCACTTCGTTTTTTGGTTGTTAACATTATTTCCAGGCTTTCATTTGGTTACCGATCCGCTGTGATTAGGATTACTCTTTTTCATTTTTAGTATATATATTCGCAATTATTAAAAAAAAAAATCGCAGTGGTGGAGAGACAGATGGAGCATCTTCGTCGATTCAAAGGATATTGAGACTTTGGGCTATACCTCCTCTCTCCGGGATAGCGAGCTATACGCCCATTGAAGCTTTCGCAGACGTTGTAGTCACGATCAATTCCTTAAGCAAAGGACTCGCATCGCCCGCTTAAGGATGGGGATCGTAACACAACATTTTTTCATCGGGCGTAGCTTGATTCGTGAGGGCCGCGGATTCGAGGCTCATGGTGGCGGGAACTTCACCGATGATGCTACGGTCCTTGGGAATCATATTATTTTATTTTACGAGGAGCTCTTTGTGGACACCGGGAGCCCTACCACGAATTTCTCGCTAGTCGACCGGTGCTCACTACAATGGTTGGGGCGCGGGATAATGCCACCTTTACAGACCATTCCCTTGGATTACGAGTGCACGATCGTGGTGTTTGATATGGACTCGAGGCAGTTCTCAGGACCTAATGGGTTCAATGGGATTTTTACCGCCATTTAAGGATGTCATCTCTCGAGGTAATAGACGTTGTTCGCTCTTTCTTTAGTAATTCGTCACTACCTCGGGATTGAATGCTAGTTTCATGGCGCTCATCCCAAAGACTAAGGATGCAAATGTTATTGATAACTTCCGCCCGATTGTCATGAGCAACTTCCTTTTCAAGATTATCACGAAGATATTGGCTACGCGCTTGGTTCAATTATTGCTGATTATTTATCTCCGACTCGAGTTTGGTTTCATCCCGGGTAGACAAATTCATGAGTGTATTGCCATGGTATCCAAGGATTCAATGTCCTACTGAGGGGATGCACGGATTCGAATATGATATCGAAAATTGATATTCGCAAGGCATTCAACACATTGGGGTGGGATATTTTACTACATGTCTTGCGCCGCTTCGGTTTCTCCGAGACGTTCGTGCATTGGGTGGAGGTGGTTCTTCTGGTCGTCGAGAATATCGGTGTTGTTGAATGGGGCGCCGATTGGTTATTTTCCCTGTTCCCGAGGAGTCGGACAAGGGGATCCTTTATCACCCCTATTGTTTTGTATTGCGGAGGAGGTCCTGGGTCGGTTTATTGCGGCGATGGATCGGATCCGGTTATTCGCCTTCACGGTGCCACCGGTATTGTCTTTCCATCATCTATTTTACATGCGGATGATATTGTCATAATGTGTGGGCGTCTTCATCCAATGCCCGGTCTTGCTTGATTCTTACTCATTATGCGAGATATCTCGGGTCAAGTGTTTTTAGTCTATAGAAATCCAAGTCTGTTTGGGCACGGGTTTCGCATTATGTCCGTGGGAGGGTGCAACACATTCTCGGGGATTCATCCGGGGGCGTTCCCACCACCTACTTGGGCGCTCCTATCTTCAGGAGATCCAAAGGTCGCGAATTCTGACTATCTTTGACAAGATAATCCTTAAGTTCCGACGATGGAAAGGCTGCGTCTCTCTCCTTGATGGTAGGGTTTGCCTTGTTAACTCGGTGATAACTAGTTCTTTGGTGCACACCATGATGATTTATAAATGGCACCTTGCCACGCTTAAACAAATGGAAAAAGCCATGCGTAATTTCATTTGGACGGGGACGTGAATTCTAAAGGAAAGCTAGTGGTCAATCGGAATACATCTTTGCACGCCCGGCGGAGGGGAGGATTGGGCGTACAATTGATCATGGCTGCTAACAAGGCTTTCTTATTGAAATTGGGCCGAAAGTTCTGAACTCGGACTCGGTGGTTTTCGGGACACTCGGACAACGGAACTTTACTAGAAATGGGGACATCCGGAGGCCCTTTATTCCTTCTTCTATTTGGTGCGGGATTAAACCCTGTATTTCGATTGCTTGGATGGTGCTCGTTGGATCCCGGCGCCAATTCCGAGGTATTATTTTGGATTGATAATTGGTTGGATACTCCATTCTTGTGAAATTGGCATTCCGAGGATTACATATATTTATTCCAACAGTGTATCTTTGATTATTTTTATGATGGATCCTGGCACTTCACCCTCCCCTTTGTTGGAGGCTTATTTGGAGCCGGGTTCGAGCTATTGTGCGCGTCCCAATTGCACTTACATCTCGGGATACTCGTGTTTGGATGAACTCGAGAGGATGGTTCCATTTACCTCAAACGGCTTATAATTATTTACGCCCCAGCGCCCGATTAGATGGGGTTCTTGGATTTGGTCCCGGCATATCCCTGGCGGAGATCGATGGTGGCATGGAGGGCTATACACAACCGACGATCCCAGATTCTTTACAAGCTAGGGGAAGTTTCATCGCCCTTCGGTTTGTGTCCTGCGGGAATCGGGGAATCGAGTTGATCACTTATTTGCTTCTTGTGCTTTTGGAGGGCATATATGGCGTTGGATCTTCCAAGCCTTTCACGTGCACCCCCCGGACTTACGGTTTCAATGAATGGCTGGTACGACTTATGTCTATTCATTTTAGTGACCAGTCGCTTTCCTTTGGCGTGTGGCAATATTATCCTGCATCCGGCTTATTTGGCACATCCGTAATGAGCTGATTTTCTACAACAAAACCTGGACTCGGAGGGCGCTCATCCACCTACGGTACTCATTGTTGATTCATCATTTTGGACCGGGGATGCATGAATAATGATCAACGGGACCTCTTTATCTGCGTGGTTTAAGAGTGCCGGAAGGGCTAGGCATGCTCCGAAGATTGTGGAGGTCCAGTGGCAAAAACCCTCCTGGGTTGGATCAAGGTTAACACGGATGGCGGCGCTTCGGTGCGCCGGGCAATCTAACGACCTCCGGTGTCTTCCCTAATTGTAGAGGATTCTTTCGCGGATGCTTTGTCCATCACTTTGTGGTTCGAGTACGCATTTGAAGTCGAATTGGTTGCGACAATGTGGGCGATTCATTACGCATTTGCAAAAGGCCTGACGCATCTTTGGGCGAATCGGATTCGATGTATGTGGTGAACTTCTTTCCGGGAGAAGAACGATGGAGGTCCCATGGCGCCATCTTAGCTATTGGCGCCAAACCTCAGATTCTCTGTTAAGTGGCATTGATCTTGTAGTCTCTCATATCTTTCACGAAGGCAATCGGGTGGCGGGGCATCTTTGAGTAAGAAGACGGAGAGTGGCGCCCGGTGGGCGCCCACCCACGCACCGTCTTCACTACGTCACCGATGATTATGTTGGCCAATCCAATTATAGGTTTGTTACTTAATGCGCCACCGCTTCAGTTTCTTTTTTTAGGCGCCTTTTTTCCTGGGGTACTCTTTTTTTCCTTCCAAAGGTTTTTCCCACAAGGGTGGGTTTTACCTTGGAAGGTTTTAACGAGCCTCAACCATTCAGCCATTTGGTTGGCTTGTGACCACTCTGTTTTGGTTGTTGACATTATTTCCAGGCTTTCATTTGGTTACCTGATCTCCGACTTTTGTGATCGGGATTACCCTTTTTTCATTTTTATATATATATTCGCACTTATTCAAAAAAAAAGCCACAAAGGGATTTCAATATGATTATGGGTATGAACTGGTTAACTGAACATCATGCTAAGATGTATTATTTTGCTAAAGAAATAATGTTAGAGCTCCTTGATCAGACACAAATAGTATTTAAGAGGAAAAGGAAAATTTTGGTTGCATGTATAGTATCTTTATCTACAACATTCAGAATGATGAAGAAAGATTATGCTTTTTACTTAGTCCAGGTAAGAGACATTCGATTATGTGGTTTGAATTATTTTTTAAGTTTCTTCATGTACATTGGATGATTAGTACCTTGATTGGTTTTCAAACGAAATGGATAAAAATGTTGGAAGATCTTTTTTTGGATTTGTTAGTGATGATATTCATAGATGATATTCTTTGGGTGTACTATGACTAACATGGGAAATTTAGTTTATATTTAAAAAGATGCTCGTAACTATGAGGATTGGAAAAGAAGGATTATTAGTATGATAAATTTGTGATCTTTTGGTTCTATAGTACAATATGATTTTGAGACAAGTAAATCGATAATAGGTATCCGTGTGAATATATTAGATTTGGATGTATATTGCAAAGGAAAGAACCAAAAAGGTGATTGAAAGAATGAACTTCTTGAGTAAATGATGATATTGGGTATTCGAAACTTTCTTTTAGTTTATTGTCCATAATCATTTTACACAAGTATATGGTAATGATGTATTTAACTGAATGAAGATACTTGTAATTAATTATGGATAGTTTAATATGAGCTTTGTGTGAATCCGACTTAAATGTAAGATGATAGAGATACTCAAATTCTTTACAGGAACTAGATTATTTTACAAAGTATTTTGAATCGATAACTAAAAAGGTTGAACAAGAATAAGAATTAATATTCATTATTGATATTTGGTTTAATAGATCTTATTCAATTAATTTTCTAGATGTGATAACATGGGTTCGATTGAGACGGAAGCCACATGAGAAACTTTAGATAGGTTTTTGATAACTAACTAGAAGACCACCTATGAATCTATATAACATGATAGTGTATGATTTTGTTTTGGATAATGATCATTCCACTTCAACTTTGGGGTTATCTAGTGGTACAAAAGTGTTATGATCTAAATAAAGTTATATATATCTGGTACTAGGATATTGCATCCAGACAACTTAAGGTTACAAGGGCACTAATGATATTGTGTTAAAGTTTTTAGAGGTTATAATATAGATGTTGCTCATTTTGTAGATTCACTTATTGATAGATTACCAGACACATATATATAGATCTATGTATATCTGATGGGATCACTTGGGAATATCATTTATAGATTTTGATAGAGACTCAATAATCTTATCGAACTGTCTAGATGATCTTTTATTATTTTGAGGTTAATAAGATGGATAATTACAACTAGTGGGTTTTCATAGAAACAAAATCTATGAGTTTATTATTATTGGGATAGTTCTCTATAAGGTTTTATAAAGTATGAAGGACATGTAATGAATTATTTGCGTGATGTCATATAGTTACAGACTATATATGATTTAAAGGATCACAATAGAGTTATGTAGTTTAAAGTAGAACATTGTTATTTCAGCAATATAGATGTCATGTATTTTAATATATGTAGGAAAATAAAAGTAGGTGCAAAATTAAGGGAATAAGCAAAACTCAAGTCATGATATATTGGCTGTTAAATATATTGAAAGTATTGAGGATACTATTCTTAGACTTGGCCAATTATTTTCGATTAACCTATAGCGCTAAAATATATCGAGTCATGGAAAATAATGCAGTTTAGGTTAAATTGGTCGACTAACAAAATCAGCTCACTTTTCACCATTTAGATGTGGTCTTACTCTTGAAAATCTATCAAAGAGGTATGTTAATGAAATTGTTAAACTACATGGTGTACCCTTTCTATTGTTTCAGTCGCAATCCTTGTTTTACGTGTAGATTTTGAGGTAGCTTACAACATGCATTAGGTACTAAGTTACATTTTAGTACAATATTTCATCCAAAGATAGGTGGGCATCAGAGAGGACTATTCAAACTCTAGAGGATGTGCTTCGTGCTTGTGTTCTTGAATTTAAAGGTTCTTGGGATGAATACATTCCGTTGATGGAATTTGCATATAATAATTAATATCATAGTTGCATTGACATGAAGCCTTATGAAGCATTCTATGGTAGGAAATGTAGGAGTCCATTATGTTGTGATGAAGAGGGAATACGATTACTTGATGGTTCGGATCGATTCAAGGCACAGTTGAAAATGTGAAAATAGTAAAAAGTCGATTAAAAACAGCTCAAGATAGGCAAAAGAGTTATATTGATCAACATAGGTGGGAAATGGAATAAAAAATTGGTGAAAAAGTATTTCTCCGTGTTTCCCCTTGGAAGGGTATTCTCGATTTTTGAAAGAAAGATAAATTGAGTCATCGTTATATCGGCCCATATGAAATACTTGAAAAGGTTGGACCATTAGTTTATAAGCTTGCCTTGTCACGAGAATTGTCTCGATTCATAACGTGTTTCATGTTAGTATGCTTCGCGATCTGGTCGGACCCATCACATGTTCTTCGAGATGAACCAGTTGAAATTACTGATAATTTGAGTTATATTGAAGAAACAGTTGAAATAGTGGGGTACAAAGAAAAACAACTTAGAAACAGAGTGATTCCATTGGTAAATGTTTTATGGAAAAATCATTCAAAAGAAGAAGTTACGTGGGAAACGGAACAACACATGAGAGAGCAATATCCATGGTTATTTAACGATACAAGTACAAATTTCGAGGACAAAATATTTAAGGGAGGGATAATTGTCATAACCCAAAATCTTTGCATGTTTAATAACCAGGGTTAATTATTCATAAGCAAAACGGCCCACATTTTTATATCTCATATTCATATTAGATCGCATGTAAATTCCTAAAATTTAGATTTTTAAAATAATTATGTTATATACCAATAATTTAATATTAATACAACACATACACACAACATATGTATATATCATATTGTACTATATATAAATATATATATATATATATATATATATATATATATATACGTGTCCTATGTGTGTGATAGAGATTGACATAAAGAAATGTGTCGATCATATATAAATTATAGTATATACAAATATATATGTGGCGTGTGCATTGGAGAGCAGGCATTGCTCACTTTGAAAGTAGAATTGGTATTTTGTAAAAGTTCTAGAGGTTACTTTAATTACAATTGGGCCATCTGATATATTATAGATGAGAATGAATAAGAGATATGCATCTTTCTTTTACTTCTCTTGAACCCCACGTGGCCGATCACTTAAACAAATAGTTATATTATATATGTATATTCATATGTTGTAAGGATATATCAAAGACACTATGTGTATTATATTAACCTGTCTTTCACCGCCTTTGACGATTTCATCGGATAAGTGTATGTTGGTTGCTATCTCATTTGGCTAAGAAATGGATACCACATACACACACCAAAATATTCATGAAGAAAAGTCTTACAATTCAAGCTTTCAGGTGACTATTCTCACCAACATTTTTAATGGAGAAATTCTTTGTTCAATATTACTTAATTTTTACTTTATGGGATATAATTTAAAAGACATTGTTTATTTAGTCTTAATACTATTAAAATATGATTTTTGGATTATTGATACTAAGACAAGAGCTTCAGATTCCTAATTAATTCAAGAAGTTTACTCTTAACACTTATTTTTAATACTTGTTAATTTAATTCTATTAAGGGGTAAGAATTTCTTGACAAAAAGGTCTCGCTCTCTCTCTGGGTTTCTCTCTACTCTCTCTGATTATTGATCGGACATTCCGTCTCCTATCACCACGCCGTTCTTGCCATGGCCTCGCCGAAGTCTCTTGGTCTCTCGGTTTAACCGAACTTTGAACCGCACCATGCACGATCGCATGGATCACGCTCTTCCCAGCCATCTACAATTGCCTCTTCCACACGCGTATCGCCCAATCCGACGATGGGAAGCCATTGACGTTGGGTTCACTCTCCTTCTACGGGTGCCATGGAATTTCTTGTCTGCGGATCCTCCAACATCCAAATTTGCCTCCTTTGACGTTTGCGGCGAGTGGTCCCCCCACGCCTACGTGTAAGTGCCATCAACATTCTTGCTTTCGCCACCTTGCGGCCCCTCGCATGGGGCGTGGTCCCCGACGGTGCGCCGGCAAAACAACTCGTAACCGCGCCTCCTCGCGTCGCCCCATGCTATCCATTGCAGTGCCTTGAACATCATCCTGCCGCTACTCTTGTGGGCGGTAATAAGAGGATGCACCCTCTCATGATTCGGCGCCCCCTGTGGGCGTCCTTCACCCCCATGGATTCCTACGGCCATGGGGGGGCCCTCCTTGGGAGGTTATGGGGGCCAACGACACCACAAGTCCTAGGGATGCCCCCTCCCGGAGGGTGATGACCTTTGGGCCAATCTCGGCCATCCTCGGCGTATTCAAAGCGCACATCCAAACATCAATGGTGTTCAGGGTGGAACGAACCTTCGACAACAGGGCCACCGTCCATGCATCGAACCTATGACAATCGGCTCATGAATCCAACACTAATCCTCACTTGATCAATTCTTATAAGAAAATGGTTTGAAATCCCCATCCTTCGGTTCTACTTTCCCACAGTCGCGGTACTCAACAAGACATGGACTCCCTCTGTGAGCCCAAGGTAATTTCAAAACATTCTCCCATGTGGTTTTGGGTACAACAAGTTCCATCCCTAAGCCGGTAAGAAAAGGCGATTATTATTCATCAATATTGATGAAAATATTTACCAAGTAGCGTCATTGAATTTTCTTATTCATTGATTGGAAGAGTGCTTTTAGGGAAAGGAAATAAGCCGTAGGCGATTATCTTTGTTGCATAAATGCTATCGGAATTGTGGGGAATTAAAACGATGAAACTAATCCCGCTTGGGTAAGGGATTTTTGTGTTAAGTTTTCTAATGCGCGAGGATCGTGCTCGAGCTCATGTTCGTGATTAATCGGGCGCTCAATCCAGGAACTAATCGACTCTCTCCATGGGTTCAGGATTTCAATCCATACAAAGTGTACACGTCTTTGGCTAGTATTTGGGTTCGTATCTTGAGCTTGGTCAGAATCGGGATCCTAATACCATCTTGGGATCGCCCGGTCTGCGGTTGGAAACCCATACAAATAGACCATCGTTCGCAGGATGGTTCACCGGGTCATTTCATCCGGGTGTGTTGGTGGATATTGATCTGTCAAAGCCGTTGGAAGATCACATCATGGTTGAGCGAGTGGATCGGTGCTCCTTCGTGTCGTTAAGCTATGAAAAATTGCGAAATTTTGTTTGAAGTGAAGTATAACGGACATTCAACGGCTTCTTGTCATTTTACTCGATAGGAAAACCAGCTACGGAAAGCGTCCTCGCTTTGATCGGGGGACGCCCCAGACTTCAACGGGGCGTCGGCGATCAATGCGGCGGGGGCCGTTCAAGGGTCCGTAAAATTTATCGTCCCTGCGGCGGGACAAGGGCAAGGCCGTTGATGACTCAATGGGAAATACGGGTTCGACTATGTGTGCGGGGATCCCCTACTGTGCAATAGTCATTTGCCCTCTTGATATAAATACGAGTAACACTTTTGAAGCTCTTGTTCGAGGACACCCCGGATCGGCCGTCACCGGTGATTCTCACTCGATTATCCAGGTAGGAACCGATCCCCAAAGCTTCGACTTCCAACATGGGACCGGAGTCCACCATTATGCCTATTACGGTTCGGATCCGTTGGGAAAGCCTATTCCGGCTCTTACTCGCGCCTTCCGGGACAACTCTGCGGACTTAGCTAAATCCAGTTACTTCTGCAGAGTGTCACCAATGGTCCATCACCAGCAATTCATGACATCACTATTGAATTGGATCGCCAGGGCCACATGAAATGGACTTTCTTTGCATCTAAAAGATGGGCGGACTATGAAGATGAAGTGGGTCGAGTCCCAATCGTCCGAATCGGCTTCAAAAACACACTCCGGTCTTCACAGAGTTCGTCATCACGGCGCTACCTCCCCCACCACCTCAATGAATCGCATCTTCGGAACATCCGGGAATGGGAATGATGCTTCTCGTAATGTTCTTAAGGCTTTATGTCAAAAGCATAAACCTTCTATTTTGGCTATCTGTGAACCTAAGGTGGACATTTCGGCGATTTCGGGTTCTTATTGGAATAGCTTGGTTTTGACTTTCGTGGCTCAAAACTTTCGGGGAAATGGACGGGCGGATATTTGGGTATTTCGCGATCTTTGGTATCTCTGTTCTTAAACGAGGTTTGGTCCCCTGCCCAATGTATTGTTTTACAAGTTCAATTTGGTTCTATGGTTTTCATGTTGCTTTTGCTCATGAGAAAATCATTTCTACTCAAGTTCAAGAAGAAGAATGAAAAGTGCTCAATTTTGTGCCTACGCA
Source organism: Rehmannia glutinosa (assembly GCA_016081115.2). Classification (NCBI taxonomy): domain Eukaryota; kingdom Viridiplantae; phylum Streptophyta; class Magnoliopsida; order Lamiales; family Orobanchaceae; genus Rehmannia; species Rehmannia glutinosa. The sequence goes on along the minus strand of JABTTQ020002497.1, from coordinate 44,565 downwards.
CCAATATTCGAACTAACTTGCTTGGAAATAGAGACGCCTACGATTTTTCTCTCTCTCTACGATTTTTCTCTCTCTCGATTTACGATCGTTGTTTTGCTCCCCTTCTCACCTCTCCCGTCATCTTCCACGGCTGCTCCATGGCGGAGCAACCCTTTTTTTATGGTCTTACATCGAATTACGATCCGCCTCCAAAACCACAACGGCTTGATTGCTCATCTTCTTCGCACGCGCACATATTTCCGAGCGCCCGAGGTTGTTTCGGCGAACCAGTCATCTCGAGGCACATCTCCGATGGTCCTCCCTCAATATCATCGGTAGTGATGCCGTGTGCCATGCGCCTTGTCCTTTTCTTTCGTTGCTTACAACGCCTGGGGTTTCTCAAGTCCCCAACCCACTCGCGCGCAATGTTCTCGGCCGGTGGCGGCGACAAGCCCTTCACTTTCGCGGTCTGAGAATCCCGGCCAACTTTGTGCCCTCCAAGAAGCCTCCATGCATCCCCTCGACGTGCCATCCACATGCGGTGATATTCCTCCATACCAATACCGCAACCACCACGCTTGCCCGCTACGCGAGATTCCCCATCCCATGCTTCTTATCTTTGCGCCTTCAAGGGGGACCATGTACAACCGCTTGGGCGGTTATTATGGGCGCCCAAAAACTTCCCCCATGGCGGCTGCTTGCCATGGGGGACCAGCCCTGCCCCATCCGCCGGGGGTGGCGGCTCTCTCCACGTCCAAGACCGCCCCTCCCAAGGAGTGATGACCCCGGGCGGACCGCGGGCTGCACGGAATCCCGTCCTCGGGCCCCGCCCAATATCTGGTCCCAAGGGTACACCTCACATTGCGGGAACATCTAACGCTAATCCCAATTTTGGACACTCTTTTGCTAACATTGTTGCGATTCCCAATCGTCTGGATTTCACATCTCGGGCTCCGGGTAATCTACTTTGTTTTCCACGGTGGTTTTACGGTAACTCTATCCCAAAACCGGTTCGAAAAGGTGATTACTATTTCGTCACAATTGATGATAATGTCTACCAACAATGCTTTCTTTGAATTTTCCTATTCTTTAATTGGGCGGGTTCTTTTGGGAAAAGGTAACAAGCCACGGCAACTATGCTTTTGCATAAATGCCTATCTAAATTATGGGGCATTAAAAATGACTGGAAATTAATTCCCTTGGGCAAGTGATTCTTTTGTGTCAAATTGTTTAGTGCGCAGGGATCGTTCTCGGGCTCGAAACGCACTACTTGGATGCTTAACCCCTGGCACTATCCGCCTATCTCCGTGGGAGCCGGACTTCACCCCTTATAAGGCCCCGGACCTCCGTGGTAAGCATTTGGGTATGCATTTTTGAACTCGATCTAGAATACGGGATCCCAATAACATCATGGGGATCGCCCGAGTGCTCTTGAAACCCATTACAAATTGATCGGCGCTCCGGATGGTTCTTTGGGTCATTTAATCCGGGTTACGTGGACATTGATCTCTCTAAGCCGCTAGAACAACACATCATGGTCGAACGCATGGCGGGCGGATGTTCTTTTGTTTCCGTCGATTATGAAAAACTACCTTAGTTTTGCTCAAGATGTAATATTACGGGGCACTCAACCGCTTCTTGTCGTCTTAACAAAGCGGGTAATACGGATCTGAAGGCGTGTATCACCGGCCCGAGGGACGCCCACGAGGAGCCCGCACCTCGTCACAATTCGATTCATCGAGGTGTTCCCGGGGTTGGTAGAATTTATTGTCGTGTTCAGGGGGATAAGGGTAAGGCCATTGATGACTCAATGGGAAATACGGGTTCGGCTACATCGCGAGGCTCTCCTCCTCGTGCCATAGTCACTTGCCCTTGGACATCCATCTTGGTAACACCTTTGAGGCTCTTGGTTGATCGACCCCTGGATCGGCCCGAAGATGATCGGCGGAGTATCAAGGCAAGGGAGTCATCTCTCGAAGGCCAGTTTCCAATACGAAACAGTCTCCACCATTATGCCTATCACAAGATAAATACCCTTTGGGAAGCCCATTCGTACTCGAGTCGTGCTTTAAGACTGACTCCTTGGATTAGCTAAGGATCGAATTTTTCTGAAAAGTTACTTGGGGTTGTCGCCCGCTCATGATGTTACTATTGAAATGGAGAGTTTAGAACCACACGAGATGAACTTTGCGCTTCCAAGAGATGGGCCGACTATGCGGATGAAGTGGGTCATCCTCAATCATCGGACTCTGCTACACACACACACGCTGTTTTCACCGCCGCGATCGTCACGGCGCCACCTCCCCAACCTTCTCAATGAATTGCATCTTCCTCGGAACATCCGGGATTGGGGATGTTGCATCTCGCAATGTTCTTAAGGCCTTATGTCAAAAGCATAAGCCTTCGATTTTGCTATTTGTGAACCTAAGGTGGACATTTCAACTATTTCCGATTTGTATTGGCATGGCCTGGTTTGACTTTTTGCGGGTCGAGTTTCGAAGCAATGGACGGCGGACATCCGGGTTCTTCACGACTCCACAATTTCAATACTTAATCGGGTTTGGTCTTCTACCCAATGTATTGTTCTCCAAGTTCAATTTGGTGCTTTGATTTTTCATATTGGCTTTACTCATGGTTTGTGTGATTACATTGCACGACGTGAGCTTTGGCGGGATTTGAGGAATTTGGGTTTTACCGATCTGTTACTTGTTGGGGATTTTAATCTTTGTCTTGGGACATCATGAGCGCTCGTGCAATGATACTCTTTCCCAAGCATCTTGTCGAGGATTTCGGGGACTTCATTGAGGATGCTTTGGCCTATTTGCGGTGCCAACTACGGCAATTCATTCACTTGGTGCTCCCCCGAAGGCCTATATCTTTACTCCAGGCTAAGGCGGATAGAGCCCTTGCGGTTTGCCCATTTCGACTTTTTAGCAGGCTTTCAAGGGCTTAGTTCTTCCTCGTATTGGATCCGATCACCACCCCATTTTGGTTTCCTATTCTTCATCCAAAGATGCTTGGTCCGACTCTCGTTTCGTTTTTCAGTATGTGGGTTCATCACAATTCATTCCGAGATTTGGTGACAACTTCTTGGATTTCGCATGTGACACGCTGGCAACGCCCTATTGTGTATCATGAGGAAGCTCAAACGGTTGCGACAGGTTATTAAAGAATGGAAGAGGGATGTTTTTGGGGATGTAAATCGGGAGGTGGATAGTCGGATGGAGCAACTTCGCCGATTGATCGAGACATTGAGACATTAGGCTATTCCGTGGACCTCCGGATAGGGAATTGGGCGCCCAAATGAGGCTCTCGCAGGCATTACAATTGCAATCAATTCCTTAAGCAAAAGGCCCGCATGCCGGCTTAAGGATGGGGATCGTGTACAACATTTTTCATCGGCGTAGCTGCATTCGTAAGGGCGCGCAGGATTCGGGGCTTATGTGCGGGGAATTTCACGATGATGCCACGGTCCTTGGGAATCATATTATTTCATTTTACGAGGAGCTCTTTGCGGACACCGGTGGCCCCTCTCGGATTTCTCGCTAGTCGACCGGTGCTCACTCCTTTGGTTGGGGCGCGGGATAATGCCGGCTAATGACCATTCCTGGATTAAAGTGCGGGCGCGGTGTTTGATATGGACTCGAGACAATTCTCCGGGCTGATGGGTTCAATGGGATTTTTACCGCCATTTCGGATGTCATTTCTCTTGAGGTAACAAACGTTGTTTGCTCTTTCTTTATTAGTTCGTCACTACCTCACGGGATTGAATGCCGATTTCATGGTGCTCATTCCTAAGATCAAGATGCTAATGTCATTGAAAACTTCCGCCCGATCGTCATGAGCAATTTCCTTTTCAAGATTATCACGAAGATATTGGCTACGCGCTTGGTTCGATTATTGCTGATTATTTATCTCCGACTCGGTTTGGTTTTATCCCAGGCGAACAAATTCATGAGTGTATTGCCATGGTATTCGAAGGGTTCAATGTCTTACAAGGGCGCACGGATTCAAATATGATACTAAAAATCGATATTCGCAAGGCATTCGACACTTTGAGGTGGGATTTTTACTACATGTCTTGCGCCGTTTGGTTTCTCCGAGACATTCGTGTGTTGGGTGGAGGTGGTTCTTGGTCGTCCGAGAATATCGGTGTTGTTGAATGGGATGCGGTTGGTTATTTTGCTTTCCCGGAGGAGTCGACAAGGGGATCCTTTATCACCCTTATTATTTTATATTGCGGAGGAGGTCTGGGTCGGTTTATTGCGGCGGCGATGGATCGGTCCCGATTATCTTCCTTCACGGCGCCAAGGAGTATTATCTTTCCATCATCCATTTTATATATGGATGATATTGTCATCAAGTGTGGGCGTCTTCATCCAATGCCCGGCCTTACTCGATTCTTACTCATTATGCGGATATCTCGGGTCATGTTTAATCCAGAAATCGAGGTCTACTTTGGTTTGCAAGTTTCGCCATATGTCCGTGGGAGGGTGTAACACAATTTGGGGATTCATTCGGGGGTGTTCCCTCTCTTGTGTATTTAGGCGCTCCAATCTTTAAGGGCGCTCCCAAAGTTGCGGATTTACAACCGGTTTTTGATAAGATAATTCTCAAATTCGAGAAGATGGAAAGGTTCGTCTCTTTCACTTGCTTTGGTAGAGTTTGTCAGTTAACTCGGTCATTACTAGTTCCTTTGTACACACCATGATGGTCTATAAATGGCGCGTCGCGGCTCAAGCAAATGGAACAAGCCATGCGCAACTTCATTTGGACCGGGGATGTGAATTCAAAAGGTAAGGTGGTGGTCTATTGGGATTAGTCTTTGCACGTCAAGAGCGGATGGGGATTGGGCGTGCGATCTATTGTGGCTACAAACACTGCTTTCTTGATGAAATTGGGTTGGAAGGTTTTGAACTCGGACTCTTTAGTCTTGAGAACCCTCGGTTCAACGATTTTTTACAAGAAATGAGGAGATTCGACGGTCCTTTATTCCTTCTTCAATTTGGGTTGGGATTAAACCCCGCATTTCGATTGTTTGGATGATGCCCGTTGGATCCCGGCGCCAATTCGGGGTTTTATTCCGGATTGATAATTGGTTGGGGTACTCTATAGGTGCGAGTTGGCATCCCGGAGGACTATAGATACTTATTTCAGATGTATTCTGACTACTTCTACGATGGGTCATGGCACTTTACCCTCCCTTTCGTGGAGGCCTATTTGGAGTTGGTCCGGGCCATAGTGCGAGTCCCTATCGCACCAGAGTCCCAGGATACACGTGTTTGGTTGAACTCGGAGGACGGTTTGGTTACCTCGAAGGGGGCTTATGATCATATTCACCATCAGCGCCCGACAGTTAAATGGGGTTCTTGGATTTGGTCGCAGCATATCCCGGAACGGAGATCAGTGGTGGCATGGAGGGCCATACACAACCGACTGGCTGTCCAGGATTCTCTACGAGCTAGGGGAAGTTTTACTGGCCCTTCGGTTTGTGTTCTTTGTAGGGAATCAGAAGAATCAGTTGATCACTTATTTGTCTCGTGTGCTTTTGCAGGAAACATATGGAGTTGGATTTTTCATGCTTTCCAAGTCCACTCTCTCCAGACTTACAGTTTCAATGAGCTTCTTGTGCAGTTAATGTCTTTTCATTTCAGTGACCGGGTCGCTTTCCTCTGGCGTGTGGAGATTCTTTCATGCATCTGGCTTATATGGCACATCCGCAACGAGCTCATTTTCCACAACAAATCATGGACACTGGAGGCGGCGATCATTCAACTACAGGTTCTCATTGTCGAATCATCATCTTTGGATCGGGGATGCATGAACAACAATCAACAAGATATATTATCTTGTGCGGTGCAAGGGTTCCTAGGCGAGTCGAGACAGTTCAAGATTATGGAGGTAAAGTGGCAAAAACCCCTCCTGGGTTGGATCAAGGTAAACACGGATGGCGGCACTTCGGGGCGCCGGCGGCCTCACGGCTTCCGGAGTCTTTCGGGCTCAGAGGTTTCTTTCGAGGATGCTTTGTCCATCATTGTGGTTCGAGTTACGCATTTGAGGCTGAATTGGTTGCAGCAATATGGGCGATTCAATATGCCTCTGCGAAAGGATGGACGCACCTTTGGTTTGGAAATCGGGTTCAATGTACGTGGTGAACCCTCTTGGAGAAGAGAACAATGGAGGTCCCATGGCGCCACCTTAGCTCTTGGCGCCAAACCACCGCATCTGCTCGGAGGTATTGATCTTGTAGTATCTCATATTTTTGGGAAGGTAATCGGGTTGTGGACATGCTTTGAGCAAGAAGACGGAATGTGGCACATGGTGGGGCTTCCCGCCCACGAGCTCGTCGAATACCTCACGATGATTATGTTGGCCAATCCAACTATAGGTTTGTTAATTAGTGCGCCACCGCTTCTGGTTTCTTTTCTGGGGGTACTCTTTTCCTTCCGGTGGTTTTCCCACAAGGGTGGGTTTTACCTTGGAAGGTTTTAACGAGCCCCAACCATTTAGCCATTCGATCGGCTTGTGACCATTTCGTTGGGTTTTTCGACATTATTTCCGTGGCTTTCTTTTGGTTACCTGATCACTGTGATCGGGGAATACTCTATTTTCATTTTTATATATATAATCGAACTTATTCAAAAAAAAAATGTTGCTTTTGCTCATGGGTTTTGTGATCATCTTGCTCGGCGTGCTCTTTGGTTGGAGTTGAGGAGTGCGGGTCTTACAGTTTTGCTTGCTTATTGGGGATGTCAATGCGGTTTTGGGACATCATGAGCGCTCGAGCGATGTACTTTGTCCCAAGCCTCTTGTCGGGATTTCGGGGATTTCGTGGAGGATCTTTGGTTTGCTTGCGATCTGGGCTTCTCGGGAATTTATTTACTTGGTGCTCCCCAAGAAGGCCTTTATCACTACTTGAGGCTAAGTTGGACCGAGCCCTAGCAACTTGTCAATTTTTCTCTTTTTGGCAAGTTGTCAAGGGCTTAATCCTTCCACGCATTAGATCGGATCACCACCCCATTTTGGTTTCTTGTTCTTCTTCCATTAGCGGGGGCCGGTTCGTTTCATTTTCAGCATATGTGGGTTTTCACGATACCTTCCGGGATTTAGTCACCACTTCTTGGGGTTCTCCATGTGACACGCCCAGCCCAACCCTTTGTTGCGTGTCATGTGGAAGCTCAAAAGATTGCGACAGGTTAATAAGGGCTGGAACAGAGATGTCTTTGGGGGCGTCAATCGTAAGGTGGATTATCGGATGGAGCAAGTTCGTCGATTCGAGGAGACATTGAGACTTTGGGCTACACAAATGCTCTTGAGGACAAAGAGTTGGGCGCCCAAACAAGATTTCCCCCAGGCGTTGTTATTGCAATCCAAATTCCTTAAGCAAAGACACGCTCAACTTGGCTTAAGGATGGGGATCGCAATACAACATTCTTTCATCGTCGCGACCAGGTTAAGTAATGGGCGCACGGGGGGATTTAGGGCCTCCTGGTGAATGGAAGTTACACTGATGACACAACGATTCTTGGGAATCACATTACTTCTTTTTATAAGGAGCTCTTTGCGGACACCGGCGGCACCAGTTCAGATTATTCTTTGGTTGATCAGGTCATTTCCCCTAGGGTAGGGGCGCAGGAAAATGCCAGTCTCACAGTCATTCCTTCAGACTCAGAGATTAAGGAGACAATTTTTGATATGGATTCGAATAGTTCTCCAGGACCAGACGATTTTAATGGGACTTTTTATCGCCACTTCGGGATGTCATTTCCGTAGAGGTTATCGCCGCGGTCAGATTTTTCTTCACCACTTCGTCCCTGCCTTTGGGTTTGAATGCTAGCTTCATGGCACTCATCCCAAACACCAAGGACGCCAATACTATTGAAAACTTTCATCCGATCGTTATGAGTAATTTCCTATTCAAAATTATTACTAAGATTACTGGCTACTCGTTTGGGGTCGATCATTGCTGCCCATTTTTCTCCTCGCAGATTCGGTTTTATTAGGGAAGCGATTCACGGCATGTATTGCCATGGTCTCTGAAGGGTTCAACGTTTTGCGGTCGTTTTGATGCAAATATGATATTGAAAATTGATATCCGTAAGGCATTTGATACATTGAGGTGGGAGTTCTTACTACACGTCTTGTGCCACTTTGGTTTCTCGGAGATTTTTGTCCACTGGGTGGACGTAGTCCTTCGGTGGTCGAATTTTAGTACTTTTAAATGGGATGCCGGTAGGTTACTTTCTTTGTTTTAGAGGGTCGAGGCGGGGTGACCCATTATCCCCGTTATTGTTACGCATGGAGGAAGAAGTACTTAGTAGGTTTGTTGACACGGCAATGGATCAGAGACGATTGGTTCCGTTTACAGCGCCCAGAGGTATCACTTTTCAGCGTTGATTTTATATGCCGATGATATTGTTATTATGTGCGGGGCTTAACTTACGCGATGCTCGTGTTCTTCTTGATTCTAAACATTTATGTGGATATCTCGGGCAGTGTTCAATCCTCGAAAATCTAAAGTTTACTTTGGATCTCGAGTCTCATCGTACATCCCAGGGAAGGGTGCGGACAATATTGGGGATTCAGCCCGGTGCGCTTCCCACCGTTTACCTAGGCGCACCAATCTTCAAGGGTGCCCCTAAGGTTGCGAACCTACACCCGTCTATGATAAGGTAATCCTAAAGTTCGAAGATGGAAATGTTCTTTGCTTTCCCTTCTTTGGTAGAGTTTCTTGTTAATTCGGTGATTACTAGTTCTTACTGTGCACACCATGATGGTCTACAAATGGCCCACACTTTGCTCAAGAAAATGGAAAGGGCCATGCGTAATTTCATTTGGACCGGGATGTGAATACTAAGGGGTCGGTGGTGGTGAATTGGAATAAGTGTTGCACGCCTCGGGTGAAGGGAGTCTCAGGCGTCCATTCGATTGTGGCGGCTAACAAGGCTTTCTTGATGAAATTGAGTTGGAAGGTTATGAACTCGGATTCGTGATCTTCAAAATCTTTAGGTGTCGTTATCTTACAAGGGATAGGGCGATTCGGAGGTCCTTTATTCCTTCTTCAATTTGGGCGGGGATTAAACCTTGCATTTTGGCTTGCACTGGTGACTCGTTGGATCCCGGGGCTAATTACGAGGTATTATTTTGGATTGATAATTGGTTGGGTTACTCTATAGCGAGGAATTGGAATCCCGGAGGACTATAGATACTTATCTCATCGCGCATTTGATTATTTTTATGACGGGACTGGCACTTCACCTTCTCTTTCGTGGAAGCTTATTTGGATCTAGTATGTGCTATTGTTATGCGTGTCCCCATTGCCCCGAATTCAAGGGATACACATGTTTGGCTGAACTCGGATGATGGTTTGGTTACCTCGAAGGCGGATTATGAGCATATCCGTCCCTACTATTCGGCAATTAAGTGGGGCTCTTAGATTTGGTCACAACATATCCGGAACGACGATCGGTGGTGGCATGGCAGGCTATTCACAATCGATTGGTCTTGGACTTGCTACGTGAGAGGGGCGTTTATGAGGCCCTCGGTTTGCGTGCTCTATCGCGAATTTGCGGAATCGATTGATCATTTATTTGTCTCTTGTGTTTTTGTAGGAGCTCTCGGCAATAGATCTTGATTCTTTCCACGTTCACCCTTTTGAGGCCCATAGCTTTAATGAATTTCTGTGCGTTTAATGAACTTTCATTTTAGTGAGCAATTACTTTCCTCGGCGTGTGGCTATTATCTCCTGCATATGGATTATCTGGCATATCCGAAATGAGCTGGTATTTCATAACAAAATCTGGATGGTGGAGGCGGCCACAATCAATCTTCGGGTACTCATTGTAGAATCATCATCATTGGATCGGGGTTGTATGCACAACGATCAACAAGACCTTCTCATCTTGCGCAACCTGCGAGTCCACAGGTGGGCTAGACAAGCATCAAAGATCGTGGAAGTTAATCGGCAAAATACGATGGTAGTTCATCGGGCGCCGGAAATCTCCTTTGCTTCCGGGTTTTCCGGAATTGTAGAGGTTTTTTTCGGGGTTGTTTTGTTCATCACTGTGGTTCGGGCTATGCGTTTGAAGCTGAATTGGTCGCAGCAATGTGGGCGATTCAGTATGCTTTTCAGAAGGGCTGGACACATCTTTGGCTGGAGTCGGATTCCATGTATTTAGTGAGCTTGCTAGAGAAGAGATCGGTGGAAGTCCCGTGAGTATGTTATTAACACACAACTTAGTAACCAAAAGTAAGCGTGATGCACCCTTGAAAAAACCCTAGTGTGTGCGATTTCACCATCAGTGTGTGTACGTCTTCTCCGTCGTACTCACGCCCGCTGGTTTCTTCTCTCCGGTCGACTTCTCCGTTTGCTACCATGTCGGAGCCCCCTTGGCATGGGTACACGTCCAATTTTGACCCTCCTTTGCATACTCGACAACAACCTCGTGCGCCTGAGCACCTTCCACGTCGCCCAAGGACGGATTGGTCCCCTCCCATGTTTGCATGTGCGCCCCTTCCAACACCCAACATCCTTCACGCACGCCCATGGGAATTGATCTTTGATGCACATGGCGCCCCCTCAACGCCCAACATCCCTCACGCATGCCCATGGGTCTTGATGCTAATGCTTATGTGGTCCTCCCACATAATGTTATTCTTGTTGCAAATGGGAAAGATGCCATGGGGACCACATCCAAACCACCACTTGCAGGTGGTTATTTTGGGGGGACATCTTCCCTTCCCCCCATGGGCGCTGCCTACCATGGGGGGACCGCCCCCCTTGTGCTATCTCTTGGGGGGGGCGGTGGCTGCAACTTCCTCCAGGCGCCCCTCCCGGGGGGTGATGACCCACGGGCGTCTGCCGTCTCGAGATCCCAACCTCTGCGATCGTTTCATTTCCACCTCGATTCGGAACATCTACCCAAACGACCTCCATATATGAATCGAATCTGCGACAATCGGCTCATTATTCCAATAATCAATCCATTTTTGGCAACTCTTTTGCTAAAGTTGTTTCGAGTACACACCACGACTTGGATTCTACTCCGCAAGCACAAGGTAACTTCGAATCCTTTTCACATGTGGTTTCTGGGAAATCCAACTCTATCCCTAAGCCGGTTAGAAAAGGTGATTATTACTCAATTACTATAGATGAAAATGTGTATCAACAACGTCTCATTGAATTCTCGTATTCCTTAATTGGAAGGGTGATTTTGGGTAAAGGCAACAAACCATGGGCGACAATGCCTTTGCATAAACGCTATCCCGAATTATGGGGCATTAAAGCGATTGGAAACTAATCCCCCTGGTAAGGGATTTTTTTGTGTTAAGTTTTCTAATGCGCAGACCGTGCTCGAGCTCGAGTTCGGATAAATTGGGCGCTCAATCCCAGAACTATACGTCTCTCCCCATGGGTGCTTAGGACTTCAACCCGTATAAGGTCCAAACTTCATTGGCGGCGTTTGGGTGCGTATTTTTGAACTCAATCTGAAATACTAGGACCCGGCAACATCATGGGGATCGCCGATGCTCTTGGGAACCCATTATAGATCGATCAACGTTCTCTAGATGGATCTTTGGGTCATTTTGTTCGGGTTACGTGGATATTGATCTTTCCAAGCCATTGGAGGAACACATTATGGTTGAACGCACGGGCAAGTGCTCTTTTGTTTAAAATCGGTTATGAAAAACTCCCTCGATTTTGTTCAAGGTGTAGCGTTACGGGACATTCAACAGACTTCCTGTCATCTTAACAATGCGGGTAATACGCCCGCGGAAGGGCGTGCGTCTCGGCCCGGGGGCGATCAAGGGCCCCTGATACTCGGCGGAATCGGTGCGGCGAGGCGCTCGAGTTCATAAGGTTTACCGTCTTCAAAGAGACAAGGGCAAGGCCGCGATGACTCAATGGGAACTACGGGTTGGCTATGCGCGCAGATCTCCACCTCACGCTATAGCCACTTGCTCTTGAGACATTCATCTTGCTAATACCTTGAGGCTCTTGATTCATGGACCCCGGGAGCGAACAAATGATTACCATGCAGATTATCCGGGGAATCTTCTCCCAAGGCCAATACTTCCAATACGGGAATGGTCTCTCACATTATGCCCATTACGGTTACTCAAAGATCCTTTGGGGAAGCCTATCCGTGCTTTGAGTCATGCCTTCGGACGATGAAATTTGCATACATACGGCTAAAGATAGAATTCTCCAAAAAAGTTACATCGGGACCGCCGCCTGACTCCCGACGTTACTATTGAAGCGGAGAGTTCGAACCACACGAGATGAATTTTGCCACTACCAAGAGATGGGCGGACTACGCAGATGAAGCGGTCATACTCAACCATCGAGACTCGCTATGCACCACACGCTGTTTTTACCGTGCGATCGTCACGGGCGCCACCCCAACCGTCTCAATGAATTGCATCTTCGGAACATCCGGGATTGGGAATGTTGCATCTCGCAATGTTCTTAAGGCTTTATGTCAAAAGCATAAACCTTCGATTTTGGCTATTTGTGAACCTAAGGTGGACATCTCGACTATTTTCAATTAAATCGGCATAGCCTGGTTTGGTTACGGCGGGTCAAAGTTTTGAGGCATTGGACGACCCGCATTTGGGTTCTTCACGACTCCACAATCTCAATCCTTAACTAGGTTTGGTCTTCTACTCAATGTATCGTTTTCCAAGTTCAGTTTGGTGCTTTGATTTTCATGTTGGCTTCACTCATGGTATGTGTGATTACATTGCACGACGTGAGCTCCGGATTTGAGGAATTTGGGTCTTACCGACCATTACTTGTTGGGGATTTTAATGCGGTTTGGGACATCATGAGCGCTCGCGCAATGATACTCGTTCCCAAGCCTCGTGTCGACTTCGGGGATTTCATGGAGGACACTTTGGTTTGTTTGCGGTGCACACTACGGGAATTCATTTACTTGGTGCTCACCCGTAGCCTCTATCTTTACTTCAGCGAAGTTGGACGAGCCCTCGCAACTTGTCCATTTTTGCGCTTTGGCGGACGTAAAGGGTTTAGTTCTTCCTCGCATTGGCTCGGATCACCACCCTATTTTGGTTTCATGTTCTTTGACCATTAGCAGGGGTCCTGGTTCCATTTCGTTTTTCGGCGTATGTGGGTTCAACACGATTCATTCCGGGATTTGGTTACAACCTCTTGGGCGCTCCATGTGACACGCACAACCCCTTATGCGTGTCATGAGGAAGCTCAGCGGTTGCGATATGTTATTAAAGATTGGAACAGGGATGTGTTTGGGGATGTTAATCGCAGCGTGGAGAGCCGGATGGGGCTTCTTCGTCAAATTTAGGCGGATATTGAAGCTTTGGTCTATCCCTCCTCTCTCTCGAGATAGCGAGCTAGACGCCCGATTGAAGCTTTCGCAGACGCGTTGCGATCACGATCAATTCCTTAAGCAAAGGCCCGCATTTGCTGGCTTAAGGATGGGGATCGTAACACAACATTTTTTCATCGGCGTAGCCCGATTAAATGCAGACGGGCGCGAGGATTCGGGCTTATGGTGGCGGGAATTTCACCGATGATGCTACGGTCCTTGGGAATCATATTATTTCATTTTACGAGGAGCTCTTTGCGGATACCGGGAGCTCTACCACGGACTTCTCGCTAGTCGACCAGGTGCTCACCCCAATGGTTGGGGCGCGGGATAATGCCACTAACTGCCATTCCCTCAGGTTTGAAGGTGCGGCACGCGGTGTTTGATATGGACTCGAGGCAGTTCTCCGGGGCTCGATGGGTTCAATGGGATTTTTCTTTGCCATTTTAAGGATGTCATCTCTGCTTTGAGGTAATGAGGCGTTGTTCGCTCTTTCTTTAGTAATTCGTCACTACCTGGGATTGAATGCTAGTTTCATGGCGCTCATCCCAAACACTAAGGATGCAAATGTCATGAAAACTTCCGTCCGATTGTCATGAGCAACTTTCTTTTCAAGATTCTCACGAAGATATTGGCTACGCGCTTGTTCGATTATTGCTGATTATTTATCTCCGACTCGGTTTGGTTTTATCCTGGTAGACAAATTCATGAGTGTATTGCCATGGTATCTGAAGGGTTCAATGTCTTACGGGGCGTCTGGTTTGAATATGATACTCAAAAATCAATATTCGCAAGGCATTCGAGACATAGAGGTGGTATTTTTACATGTCTTGCGCCGTTTTGGTTTCTTCGAGACATTCGTGCGGCCCCGGGTGGAGGTGGTTCTCCTGGTCGTCCGAATATCGTCTTTGTTGAATGGGATGCCGGTTGGTTATTTTCCTGTTCGGAGGAGTCGACAAGGGGATCCTTTATCACCCCTATTGTTTTGTATTGCGGAGGAGGTCTTGGGTCGGTTTATTGCGGCGGCGATGGATCGATCCGATTATCTGCCTTCACGGCGCCAAGGAGTATTGTCTTTCCATCATCCATTTTATACGCGGATGATATTGTCATCATGTGTGGGCATCTTCATCCAATGCCCTGGTCTCATTATGCGGATATCTCGGTCAAGTGTTTAGTCCACGAAAATCCAAGGTCTATTTTGGGGCGCGAGTTTCGCATTATGTCCATGGGAGGGTGCAATACATTATAGGGATTCATCCGGGCGTTCCCCACCACCTACTTGGGCGCTCAATCTTCAAGGGAGCTCCAAAGGTCGCAAATTTACAACCTATCTTTGACAAGATAATCCTTAAGTTCCGACGATGGAAAGGCTCGTCTCTCTCCCTTCTTTGGTAGGGTTTGCCTTGTTAACTCAATGATAACTAGTTCTTTCGTGCACACCATGATGATTTATAAATGGCCTGACACGCTGCTAAAACAAATGGAAAAAGCCATGCGTAATTTCATTTGGACGGGGACGTGATATCTAAAGGAAAGGTAGTGGTCAATTGGAATACATGTTGCACGCCCGGGCGGAGGAGGATTGGGCGTGCGATCGATCATGGTCGCTAACAAGGCTTTCTTAATGAAATTGGGCTGGAAGGTTCGAACTCGGACTCGGTGGTCTTGAGGACTCTCGGACAACGGTACTTTACTATAAATGGGGATATCCAGGAGGTCCTTTATTCCTTCTTCTATTTGGACCGGGATTAAACCACTGTATTTCGATTGCTTGGATGGTGCTCGTTGGATCCCGGGCGCCAATTCCGGGTATTATTTTGGATTGATAATTGGTTGGGATACTCCATTCTTGTGAAATTGACATTCTAGAGGATTATAGATATTTATTCCAAAGTATCTCGATTATTTTTATGATGGATCCTGGCACTTCACCCCCCCTTTGTGGAGGCTTATTTGGAGCTGGTTCGAGCTATTGTGTGCGTCCCAATTGCGCCTACATCCCGGGATACTCGTGTTTGGATGAACTCGAGAGGATGGTTTGGTTACCTCGAAGACGGCTTATAATTATTTACGCCCCCCGCCGCGATTAGATGGGGTTCTTGGATTTGGTCCCATATCCCGAACGGAGATCGGTGGTGGCATGGAGGGCTATACACAACCGATTGGCGATCCGGGATTCTTTACGAGCTAGGGAAAGTTTTATTGGCCCTTCGGTTTGTGTTCTTTGCGAGGAATCGGGGAATCGGTTGATCACTTATTTGTTTCTTGTGCTTTTGCGGGGCATATATGGCGTTGGATCTTCCAAGCCTTTCACGTGAACCCCTCCGGGCTTACGGTTTCAATGAATGCTGGTACGGCTTATGTCTCTTCATTTTAGTGACCAGTCGCTTTCCTTTGGCGTGTGGCAATATTATCACGCATCGGCTTATTTGGCACATCCGTAATGAGCTGATTTTCCACAACAAAGTCGGACTCACGGAGGTGCGCTCATTCACCTACGGTACTCATTGTTGAATCGGCATCTTTGGGCCGGGATGCATGAATAACGATCAGAGGACCTCTTTATCCTGCATGGTTTAAGAGTTCCCGGAAGGGCTAGGCATGCTCACAAGATTGTGGAGGTCGATGGCAAAAACCCCTCCCGGGTTGGATCAAGGTTAACACGGATGGCGGCGCTTCGGGCGCCGGGCAATTTAACATCCTCTGGTGACTTAGGAATTGTAGAGGATTCTTTCGCGGATACTTTGTCCATCATTGTGGTTCAGGGTACGCATTTGAAGCTGAATTGGTTGCGGCAATGTGGGCGATTCAATATGCATTTGCAAATGGTGGACGCAACTTTGGCAAGAATCGGATTCGATGTATGTGATGAACTCTGCTGGAGAAGAGAACGATGGAGGTCCCATGGCGCCATCTTAGCTATTGGTGCCAAACGCTCTGCATCAATGGCATTGATCTTGTAGTCTCTCATATCTTTCGCGAAGGCAATAGGGTGGCGGACATGCTTTGAGCAAGAAGACGGAGAGTGGCTCCTAGTGGGCGTTCCGCCCACGGACCTTCTTCACTACCTCACTGATGATTATGTTGGCCAATCCAACTATAGGTTTGTTACTTAATGCACCACCGCTTCAGGTTTCTTTTTTTTAGCGCCCTTTTCCTGGGGGTACTCTTTTTTGCTTCCAAGTTTTCCCCACAAGGGTGGGTTTTACCTTGGAAGGTTTTAACGAGGCCCCAACCATTCACCATTTGGTCGGCTTGTGACCACTTTGTTTTGGTTGTTGACATTATTTCCAGGCTTTCATTTGGTTACCTGATCTGCACTTTTGTGATCGGGATTACTCTTTTTCATTTTTATATATAATTCGCACTTATTCAAAAAAAATCGGTGGAAGTCCCATGGCGCCACCTTAGTCATTGGCGCCACACTTTACATCTCCTCACGAAGATGGATTTGATTGTCTCACATATTTTTAGGGAAGGCAATCGGGTAGGCGACAAAGTTGAGCAAGAAAACGGAGTACGGCACATGGTGGGCGTCTCGCCCACGAGCTCGCCCAATATCTCAATGAAGACTATGTTGGCCAATCCAACTATAGGTTTGTTAATTAGGGCGTCACCGCTTCAGGTTTCTTTTCCCATTTTTTGACGCTACTTTTTCCCCTGGGGTACTCTTTTTTTTTCCTTCCAGGGTTTTCCCACAAGGGTGGGTTTTACCTTGGGAGGAGGTTTTAATGAGGCCCCAACCATTTTAACCATTCGGTCGGCTTGTGACCTTTTTTGTTGTTCTTTATAACATTGTTTCCAGGCTTACATTTGGTTACCCGATCGGTGATCATGACAACTCTCTTTTTTCATTTTTATATATTATTCGAATTTATTCAAAAAAAAAAATCTGTTAATTTAAATAATAATGAAAGGAACATAAATTATTTGATTAATTATGTATATAGAAACTAATGCACAAATATTTATTTTATGCTCATGTATGGTTTAACTATAATTGAATATTATGTTTTCGATTTGGAGGTATTAAGAAATCGATTAGTGATTGTAGAACAAGGAAAAAAAAAATACCCATGTTTTCCCTTCCAAAGCAGATCTGCTTTGCATCTTTAAACCATTTGACCGATTTGCTCGTAATATGGAAACAGATTAAAACACGAAAGTTATAGAAAATTGAATTATCTTTCTAGGACCACTTGAATCACCCCAATATCATTTATATACCTAAAAGTATGATAAATATACTAAAAGCTGCCAAACCGGATTTTTCATGCATTTTGAACATATAAATACTTGAAGTAATTTATAAGCTTAGTGATAATAGAGTGACTTGACCTCTGAATCCGAAGGGATAGCCATCAAAATGACATTATCCGTTGTCGCCACCGTCGGGATATGACCCGATCCACCATAGAATAATCCGAATTGGGACCCCGGTGTCGAGAAAAAAGCTCTTTATTAAAGGAAGTAATGTGATTCCCAAGAACAATGGATCATCCGAGAAGTTGCCATCAATCATCAAACATTGAATCCCTGAACGGCTCTCCGAATCTAACAACGACGATGAAAAAATGTTGTATTACGGTCACCATCCTTAAGCCAGGCGAACGCGCCTGGCTTCAGGAATTCAGATTGCAAAAGCAACTATAAACCAACTGAATTGATATTAAATTTTCCTTATTTTAACTACTGACAAGGGAATTAATATGAAAATAATAGCAATCAAACAGAATAGAATGGAGTTACATGAGACTAAATTGATACATGTTCTTAATTCAATATAAATTATATATAGTCTTGAAATTATTAGGTTCTGATTTGTGATTACAAATGTGGTTATGCCTTTTGGATATGTTATTAGGTCAAAATCCCGATAAAGAAGCATCAAAAGCCAAGTAGGCAAAATCATCTAGATAAGGACACACACTTGTGAGTATAATCTTTTAGCTTGCTATTTGACTTGTGTGATTATATGATTAATGTGTTGAAAAGAATTGTTTACTTATTTGGCTATAGTGATTAGTAGCTTATCGTGCCCTAACATGAATTGCATGATTCTCTATGATGATATTGTCATGAAATTGTGATATGTGATCTCTATGTGATGAGATGGATATAAAATTGAGATACATGATCTCTACGAGATGACATTGAAATGGAATTGAGATATGTGATCTCCACCGATGTTATTGATATAGAAATGAGATACGTGTTCTCCACGGATGTTATTGATATGAAAATGAGATATGTGATAATGAAAGTGCATTCATCGAGAGATTAATGGATTACATTATGGCCGCTAATGACCTTGAATCATGTGTTCTGAATACAATCATCCAGAATTTACGGATTCAGAGTCCGTCGGCCACCCCGAGTTCATTTGAACTCTACGTGAATAAAGAATTACAGAGTGCCATGGCCATCTTCGTGATCACGATATATTCTTGGTATTAGTTCGCACATAACAGTAAAAGAATGTGATCAAGCACGTGCATTTTTATGTGTTTATGAATATTCTGAACAAAGTGTGTGAAATGATTACTAATGATGTACCTATATGATGTTAAATAACTTGTTACTGGATTATACTTGTTGAGCTTGCAACTCACCAAATGCAATGTTGCCAATTTTTAGTTGTAGATAAAAGTTGATATGTGGGGTGTGACGGAAGTTTAAAGCATGGATCAAAGGTCGGCCGGCTGGATTCCCATCCTTCTCCCTCAGCTCATCATTTACATTTCATATAGGAGTCTATTTTGGATCTTTGTATAAAAGGGCACGGTCGTTAATGTCCTTTAATATGGATAAATGCACATGTGCGAATAAGTATTGTTAAATCTTCTTAAGTGAATGCTCCGCTTGCGAAAAAGGATTCTGAGATCATGATTAACATATTTATATCATGTGCAATGCAGCCATGCTACTTATGAACTATTGTTTTATGCTATAAAAATACGTGTTATAAGGGTAAGAGTGTTACATATACAACGAGTCTCTCTCACAAGAGTATTAAAAAAATTTAACAAGTTAGCCAACTCTTTGTGGATCTCAATCTCTGCTTTGAATTAATAAATTTCGAATAACCATTCAACGCGATAGACTCTTGAACCTCTTTAAGATTATTTTGAATCTTCTCCACCTTCCGATGAATATCACCAAAAACTAAAAAATTCCAAGCCCGAAGAATAGGACGTAATCTTTTCAGTTTCATCACAACCACAAGAATTCCTTCCATGAAATTATCCACAATATCCCAAAAACCTCGTGCTATAACCACATAGATTGAAAACAAAAAGAATAGGCCTGCTTTTTTTTTTTTTTTGATAAAGTGATCGATATATAAAAAGAAAAGATGGTCTTTGCTTACAAGCCAAGCGGCTAGCATAAACCAAAAGCGAAACGTCTCAATGTTCGAAGAATCGTAAAATCAAAAGAAACTCATTGAAACTGCTTACAAGCCAAATAGCCAAAATTGGGGCCTCGTTAAAACCAATCAAAGTAAAACCCGAGGGGAAAAACCTTTGATAGGAAAAAGAGTACCCCAAAACTATGCAAACCGAAATGAAATATATGCATTCTTCTTGTCTTCATTCAACTCGTGTGACGATCGTCTCGGGAATCGTGTAAGACCACTCCAAGGGGCGTCCATCTTAGAAAGTTTATCTACTACTTTGTTTCCCTCTCTATAGATATGTGAGACCCGAACTCCATGTGAGAGATATAGTGAAGTGTCATCCTCCATCTAGCTAAGAACTTCCATGGTACTGAAGAGATCTTGTTTCGGCAAACCCGCATACGTGCGTTGAGTCCGATTCTAACCACGGCTTGATCCATCCTCGCTTAAAAGCCCTCTCGATTGTAAGTCATCGCGCAATAAGTTCGATTCAAAAGCAAAGCCTCTACCAACATTATGACTAAAACATCCTATGAAAAAACCTCTCGCAATTTGAAAGATGCCCGCCGCCATACATCTGCCTGGTGCTCCCCGCACATCCATCTGTATTCACCTTCATCCATCCTGGTAATGGAGGGTACCATCTAACGTGCTTGATCACGGTGGTGTTTTTGGCCTTCCCCTGTCTGAGCCTTCTTAAGCATAAAAGATCATAAACCGAGTTGGACATATAGTTGCGAGTCTTTGGTTCTTTGATTCCATGATGAACGCCTTAACCAAAATGATAGCGGTGTGTGAAGGGGCCTAACGTCCTGAATATCCACTCATTGCGTGCATGCCAAATAACCCAAATAGTCGAAATGATAGTCGTTTTCCAGAGTGAAGCAAGCTGCGGACTGAATCTGATGGGATGATGATCTGAACCATGACGCACTCCCACATAACCTTTCACCCTATTCCAATGATTCAAAAAATTACTGAGTCGCCATAATTCTATCCATCCTGGCTTGAACCCACCCCGAGAAGATTGAAAAGAACTCCACGTAAATATGTTACCATCCATAGGAACCTGGAGAGATCATTATCATTAATAAACTGCTTGAACTCCCTACAAGCCGTCCCATGAGGCGAGACCCTCACGGCGTTCATGAGCTCCCAAAATGGCGTTAAAAATGCCAAGCGACAAAAATCTGTAAGCCCTAATGATGAACATCCAACCATAATTCTTTGTCGAGCTATATAAGAACAGTGAGCGTGCACAAATCCCATGAAGAATAGCATATTTTAATATTTCACCTCACAAAACAAACATTGATCGGAACTAAAAATAGCACGAAATTGAAAATTATAAGAGCGAGAGAAAATCCAAATATCCGGAATGCCATTAGATCTGAAAGATTCACCCACGAGAATCATACCAACGACTTGCGAAAATTATGATTAATAGAAGAAAATTGTACCAGGCTCCACAATAGCAATAATGTCACGTTTATGTACACGACCAATTTCTTAAGCATAGATTTCGAGGATTGTTACCAATACCTCCAATATTCCAAAACATGCAATTCATTAAGAAGGAGAAGAAGGGGGACACACTGCATAGGTTCATCAAATTGCATAAGAATCTTTTGTTTTGCTCCTCCTCCTCGGCCATGCCGGACCACCGTTTTTTTAGCGGCCCGCCATGCCTCTCGAAAGTGTCAGACGGATCCATTTTCTTCAAGACATACTCCAAGGAGGATTACTTTTTGAAACAACCTCAATTTCTCTGTAAAAGGATTCACGCCTTCTTGGTCAAGGATCGTCGGAAAGCACTATCGTCTAGCCTCTTTGTTGTCTCCATTAATTGGGTTATAAACCACCAATGTTCAATCTTTATTTGCGGGAGTAGGCGTAGAAGAATGAGCAACTCCATGCGCATAGTTATCCACAAATTTCACCTTCTCGGGGATGGTTTTAGCCTCCAAAGCCATCCTTACTGTCGAAGCCCGACCAATGGAGGTATTATCGTCGCCCTCTTCGATCCTTAAATGGATTTATCCTTGTTCCCATTCACACGAATAGCCCTCATGTGATCCCCATTGCATGCAATTTCACACCATCGAACTTTTTCTGATTTTCCACCTGCTTTATTCTTTGTTGACATCGAGTTTCTCCAAAATATCGAGCGGATTTTGGGTCGCAAAACCTGATGTAGAGGCTATGTTATCTGTATTGTCTTTTGAGGGTCGTCTCTTTCTTGCTTTTCACTTGTACCCAAGTTTCACCAACCTCCTTATCTTTTCGAACAAGTGATCTTCCCCTATTATAGTACCTACTACAGTAGATGCTACGAGGGCACCTCGAATTGAGCTGCTTAACCTCATAGGTTGTTGATTATCTGCAATGATTAACATTATGACCTACATTAACAATGAACACAATATTCCAGATTTTTTATATCAGGTGGAAACAAAAGAAGCAATAACTGCTCGTTCAACCATTATGCAATCTTGAAGGGGAGAGCTAAGGTCTAATTCGATAAGAACACGGACAAAGTGACCCACCTCACATGTTAAAGAACGACAATCAATTTGCATTTTTTTAATAAATGTGAAATATATATAAAAATGAAAAAGTATTCACGATCACGGTGATCGAGTAACCAAAATAAAGCCGATAACAAAGTCAAAAGAAAATAACGAAATGGTCACAAGCCGACCATATGGGTGGATGGTTGGGGCCTCGTTAAAGCCTTCAAGTTAAAACCTACCCATGTGGGAAAAACCCCGGAAGGAAAAAGAGTACCCCCATGATAAAAGTGCCCCAAAAAGCCGACAAGACTCAAAATGCGATGCACTAAGGAACAAACCTATAATTCGATTGGCCAACATAATCCTAAGTAAGGGACTGAATAATGGGCGTTAAGGGCGAACCCCACCATGTATCCACTGCGACTTGCTTAGAATATCCATTGCTGGTTTCCTTCCCTAAAGATGTGCGACACCACAAAATCCATTTCGAGAAAGAAGGTGGAGAGTGTATCTCCACATACTCAAATGGCGCCAAGGTACTCCGGTGGATTTCTTACGCAGCAACTCCACCACATGGCCAGAGTCCGACTCGACCATAGTTGGTTCCATCCCTTTGAGGAAGTGTATTGGATGGCCCACATAGCCTCTGTAAGTTCCGCCTCAAAAGCAAAGCCAAAACCACATCGTTCCACGAAGCACCCACGAAAAAACCCCTACAATTGCGAAAAACTCCGGAAGGTCGTGAGATTTCCGGTGCCCCCGTAGCACTAAAATCTGTGTTAACTTTGATCCATCCCTGAAGGTTTTACGCCAAGTGACTGCACAATCTTCGGGGCTTGTCTAGGGCGCCCGGGAACACGAGTGCGGAGAATGAAGAGGTCTGTTGAACATTTTGCATGCAACCACGGTCTAAGGAAGATGACTCTAGAATTAGGACACGAAGGCGTGGGATGGCTGCCTCCGGTGTCAAGTCTTGTTGTTGAAGGTCAAGTCATTTTGATTTCCCGGATGAGCCAAAATCTTAGGAAAGAACAGCCGCGCGCGCTGAAAAGCCCACGATCACAAATGAAAATGCATCAAGCGCACGAGAAATTCATTAAAGTTATAAGCCACTAAAGTAATTGATATTAAAGGCATCAAAAATCCACTGCCATAGGGACTCGCAAAACCACACGAGACAAATAAATGATCAATGATTCATTGTTAGCACAACAAAGACCGCAAACCGAGGTCTGTGAAGGAGCCATGCGAACGCGGCAAGACGTCTAAAACCGCAAGACGATTGTGGATAGCCCGCCATGCCACAATCGAACATCTTTTGGAATGTGAGGAGACCAAATCCGGGGAACCCCAATGAGCGTTGGAGCGCGAGGGCTTGAGAAATGTGTAGGCGATTTCAAGTGATACATCCATCATCAGTGAAGCCACACCGTGTATCCGCGATCTTTGGAGCGATGGGGACTCTAACAATATCTCGGACCATATCCAAATAAGCCTCAATGAATGAGAAAGTAAAGTGCCATGTCCGTCATAAAAGTAATCCGAGATCGCGATGCGAAATAAGTGCATGTACTCCTCGGGAATCCCAATCCTATCGGCAATAATGTAATGTAACCAATTATCGGCCAGAATCAAACTCCGAAATTGCATCCCGGAATCCAGCGATAGTCCTCCAAGAAACCGAGATCCCGGGCGAATCCCTCTCCGGATGGAAGAGGGGATGAAAGAACGGCGTGGAGATCCATCGAGGCCAAGAAACGCCTATGGAGGATGTTGTAAACCAAAGAGTTGGAAGTCATAATCTTCCATCCCAACTTCATAAGGAAAGCATTGTTGGCGACCACAATAGACCGGGCGCCAAATCGCCTTCCGCCCGTGGCATGCAACAACGGCTCGATTAACCACCACTGATCCTTTCGTTCACATCGCCCGATCCCGGATGAAATTACGCATAGCCTTTTCCATTTGTCGTAACAAAGTTCTCGGCCACTTGTATACCATCATCGTGTGCACAAAGGAGCCGTAATCACTGAATTCACCAAACAAATGCGGCCAGCAATCGGCCAAGCAGAACCTTTCCACCTTCGAACTTGAAAATAATCTTGTCGAAAATGGATTGAAGGTTGGCCACTTTAGGCGCACCCTTGAAGATGGGGGCGCCCAAGTAAACTTGTAGGGAATGCGCCCATATGCATCCCATGTCGTTTGAATACGACCTCGCACATGATTGGAAACCCGACTTCCAAAATAAGCTTTAGATTTATTAGGATTGAAAATCTGACCCGACATGTCTGCATAGAGGTTAAGTATCGGATAATAGCACGTGCACTGCTCGAGGATGCCCCACACATAATCACAATATCATCTGCATACATAATGGATGAGGGAAAACCACGATTAGGCGCGAAAAGGCTGGAGTAGATTCTGTTGACGCGTCTCGACCAATCTACTCGAGAATGTCTTCCGCGATGCAAAATAGCGAGAGGAGATAATGGATCCCCTATCGAACCCCTCGAAAAGAGAAGTAACCCACTGGTGACCCGTTCAGGCGGGACGAGAGTCTGGAAGGCGAAGGATGATCTCAATCCGGTGAATGAACACTTGAGAAACCAAAGCGGCGTAACACGTGAATTAAGAAGCCCCAATTAACTATATCAAATGCCTTCCGGATGTCAATCTTTAAGATCATATTGGCATCATTACGACCTGTAAAATATTGAACCCCTCACGAGACCAACGCAATCTGATCGTGGATCTGCTGCCGGGATAAAGCCAAACGGGTAGGTGACAAGTAAGAAGAGATGATCGAGCCCAACCGCGTCGCAAGAATCTTGTAATAATCTTAAAAGAAATTGCTCATCACGATCGGTCTAAAGTCTTCCACCACATTAGCTTCCTTGGTTTTGGGATGAGTGCCATAAAATTGGCATTCGGACCCGGAAAAGAAGCCGTGACGAAAAATATCGGATGGCGGCCACCACCTCCTCGAAATGAGATCCCAAAAATGATGATAAAATCTCCCCTTTGGCAAAATGCGGGCACGGGGCGCTGTCAAACCCATATCAAATGCCGCTCTCTTTCGCCGAATTACGAAGGAATAGCGCCGTCAAAAGTGCATTATCAACCATGCTAACTATCGGAGAAATAAGATGATCGACCCAGTGTAGTCAAGTGGTTTGCCCGTGTCATGAAGAGGTCCGTATAGAAGGAGATAATGTGATTCCCAAGAGCCACCGGGTCCCTGCAGTATAACTACCATCAACCATCAAACCTTGTATCCGTGAGCGCCATTTCGAATCGACGGCGATGGAAAAATGCGTATTCGATCTCCATCCTTTAACCAATCCGATCGTGATTTCTGCTGAAGGAATTCATTGCATGAGCAACGTGCGAGGCGCCGATTAACGCCTCCAACTCCATATCCTGCGAGCACCGGTGAAACCGTCGGATTCAATATCTGCAATCGCGAACCCTTTCCTTCGATAATCCACCTGATGATTAACATCCCCAAAAACTTCCTTATTCCAAACTTTAATCGTTTGTCGCAACCTCTTGAGTTTCCACATGACGCGTTGCAATGGATTAAGCGTCGCACGGGATCGCCCAAGAGGTAGTCACAATATTTCGGAAAGAGTCGTGATGAATCCACATGCGCTGAAAACGAAAAGGAGACAGACCCACGATAGTGGGATTAGAACAAGAAACCAAAATAGGGTGGTGATCGGAGCCAATGCGAGGAAGAACTAAGCCGCTTAACAACTTGCCAAAAAAGAGAAGAATTGACGGGTTGCTAGGGCTCGATCCAACTTAGCTGAAGGCCTTCGGGGAGCACCAAGTAAATGAGTCCCCGTAGTCGAGCCCGCAAATAAACCTACATCCTCCAAGAAGTCCCTAAAATCGACAAGAAGCACGGGATAAGGTACTCTTGCCCGGAACGCTCATGATGTCCCAACCAACATTGAAATCCCCATAAACAACGGTCGGTAAGACCCAAATTCCTCACATCCAACGAAGGCGCGGCGAGCAACATGATCACACAAGCCATGAGCAAAACCAACATGGAAAACCATAGAGCCAGTTTGAACTTGCAAATAATACATTGAGAGGAAGACCAAACCTGATTTTGGACGAGAAATACTGCGGAGAATTCTAGATTCGGCCGAGTCGAGCTATCCGGAAGGCACGGCTAAGGGCTCGAATAGGCTTCCCAAAGGATCTTTGAACCGTAAGAGGCATAATAGTGGAGACCGTCTTAGGTGTTGGAAGTAGTAGCCTTGGGAGATGACTCCATAAGCGGGATAATCGGCTAGCAATCTGCGGAAGCGAGTCTGGTCGGTCGAACCAAGAGCCGCAAAGGTGTTATTAAGGTGGATATCCGTGAAAGCAAGCGACTATTGCGCGGTAGGAGAACACCGCACGCATAGCCGAACCCATCTTTCCCATTGAGTCATCGACTCCCTTACCCTTGTCTGCGCCGCATCTGCTTTGCAACGATAAACCTTGCGCACCCTGGATCGCCCTCTGCGCGCGAGAACTAGGGGCGAGTAGTTGGTGCCGGGCGTCCCAGTTAGGAGAAGCACGCCTTTCTACGTATCCGGATTGCCCGTATTATTAAGGCGACAAGAGGCATCGAGGTCTATGCCGCCCTTGATCGAGGTAACGCGTCTGTCCGTAGTTTGTTGAGTTCTTTGGAGTAACACGGCAGAGAGGGCTGTCGAATGTCGTGATCGCACTTGAACAAAATTCGAGGCAATTTTTTAAATGCGCTATTGACACGAATGAGCACGACCTACTCGTTCAACCATGATGTGATCCTCCAATGGCTTTGTGGTCAATATCCACCAACACTCGGATAAAGTGACCCGAAGAACCATCCGGCGATCGTTGGTCTATTTGTATTGGGTTCCCAATCTTGCAATCCCAAAGATGGTGTTAGGATCCCGATATTCCAAACCAAGCTCGAAGATACGAACGAATGCTTGCCATAGGCGTGTGCACTTTGTATGGATTGAAATGCGGGACCCGTGGAAGGCGGATCGTTCGGGTTGGTTGCCATTAATACGAGCATAAGCTCGAAACACGATCTGCGCATTATAAAACTTAACACAAAAAAATCCCTTACCAGGGGATTAGTTTCGATCAGTTTTAATTCCCGTAATTGAGATAGATGTTTGTGTAACATAATGGTTGCCCATGGTTTATTTCCTTTCCCTAAAATCACTCTTCCATTAATGAATAAGAGAATTCAAATGAGGCGTTGTTGATAGACATGCTCATCAATGTAGGGTGCTAATATTCCAAACTAAGCTCATAAATGCAAACCCAAACCTGAGCATGGGCGTATTGATCTTGTGCGGATTAAAATCGGGTATCGATTCATGAGGCAATTGAACCAGGCTAAATTCCATGTATACAGCAGAATCATTCTCTCTCGTGATGTCGACATTTGGATGTTGTAATACCCCCTTGCCCAGGGGATGAATTTCCAAGGAGAATGATGGTTCCATATTTGTGATTTTTTTTCTTAAGTTCTTCCAACATCATCGACTTCGTACCCTTAGAAAAAATAAATGACCAATTAAGGAGGTTCTAAGTTCACGCAATCCGTTGTTGATAAATTTCTTTGTCATGGTAATGGAAAAATATTCCCCCTTTTTACCGGCTTGGATCGTCCCCGTTGACACGGTATGAGCAAAATCGTGTGTTGTTTTTGGCCTTGTTCCATCGGGATGTTGTTGCAAAGCGGTGACTCAATTTTGATCCCCAGGTTCATGATGTTGGCCGTTGAAAAGCGAGGAGCGTTGACCATTAACCATATAAATCATGCATGTGCGCGGCGGAGTAGAGTTTAGACCAACCTAGCGAGAATTAGGGTTTGAACAAACCTAAACGGCAACCTCGAAGATAACGTGCGATCAAGCTTGAATGGCGTGGCCCCATCATGTCATATCGTTTGGATATGAGAAGTGCGGGAGTTGAAATTCGTAAGCCATTGTATGCGGAGAACTTCGGCGGTATTATCGTTGAAGATGACACGTTCAACGGATCGAAGGATGAAGTTTTATTCTTGAATGCGGGAAAAGCAAGTTATCAAGATCCATGGTCGTGTGTCGAGATAAGAAATTAAGCGTCCGGGAAGTCTTTGAGAAGGCGATCGTCGGCCGATTTTTAGGAGCATTTTTATCGCCTTGTGATGTCGACTCATATGTTTCTTTGTCTTTGGAAGCTTCTCTCTTATCAAACATGGCTTTTTAACTTTCTTTTCTTCTTTTCTTTTAACCTAAACATCTTCTTGTTAACGTGGAGCAGTTTTCCATTCACGAGAGGAATGCCCTTCACCTCCATCAAGTGGCCTATCACTAGACCATATCAAGCGAGCTCTCCGAACAATCCATCATCATTAATGCTCTTATTCATGACATTACAACAAATTTTGGCAAAGATGAACTCAACTCGATTCACCTTTTCTCTTCTATAATAGCGGCATCAATGTTAGCTTGGTCGACAATGGTGATTAAAGCGCCAAACTTCATGTCGATGCACTTGGCTACCATGTCCGGATGAAAGCGGATGACGGTTGGGAGCTAAGTCTGCAGCGATTATCTTGATTTCCTTGCTATGGATGGACGAGCAAATTTCACCACCGTGAACCTCGGCATTCACATAAAACATCGCCACCTCTTCAAGATAAGTGTGCGAGCACTCCATAGAGAGAAACTCCTTGAGACCAGGATTTCTCTAGATTTTCAAACAATCTTTTTGACTAGAGCCTTTTCAATCCCTTGCTGACCATTCCTTCAATATCCACCGCGTGGCTCAGTGTGGATTTTCTCAGCCATCTTCACATAGTCTGTCACGGGAGCCATTTACGAGTCTTGAACGGGAGATTCGGCGGAGTAGAGAACTAGGGTTTTGCTTCGGTTGCGAGAGAGAACTTCTTTCGTTTGCTTGAGAGAGATGAATGTAGTGTGAGGAGAGAGAAATGGGTTTTGAGTATATATGGGATGTGAGGGGATGGTTTTGGAATTCAAAAGTTCAAAAAAAGATCAGCGGTTGAGATTAAGTCTTGAAACCGCATTAAATGCGGCATCATTTATATCGATCATAGGTAAAATGGAGTGCGGGCTTTTCTTGACACCATAATTCTGGCGATGTTATGCCCAAAACATTCTGCTTTCGCGAAAAAGCGATTGTGTTTTGTCACTTAGCTCTTTAAGTAACTCATCTATCTTCAATAAGTGGCTTAACTCTACTATTTCTTCACATAATAAGCACTCGGCGGTCGGCTAACTCGATCTGGTGACTAGCCGTCTTGGCTATTTCACTTTCCTGAAAAATGAAACTTTGCTGATTTCCAATACTCTCTTCATTGACTCTGTTGATTGAGTCTTCTCGGCCTCTAACTCATGTCAATCAATCCAAGTTCACTTTTAAGCTCTTCAAATCTCGATTCACATAATGGCTTAGTGAATATATCGCATTTGCTTCTTATTAGTTGATATGTATTCCAATGTGATGTCTTTCTTTTCAACATGATTTCTTATAAAATGATATCTCATATCAATGTGCTTGGTTAAGAATGCAATCTTTGGGTTATGAGTAATTGCAATAGCACTTCTATTATCACACATAATTGGAATTTCTTTTTCTTCTATATCATAGTCTCTCGATTGTTGCCTCATCCATAACAATTGGGCTGTTTTGCTGCGACTATGTACTCTGCTTATTTTGTGGATGTAGCTATTGAATTTTGTTTCTTCTTGAACCAAGAAACCAACCTATTTCAAGCATTTGTGTACATGATGTCTTTTCTGTCCACTCTACATCAGCATAGTCGAGTGCGAGTAGCCAACTAGCTTGAATCCTCCATCCTTTGAATGCCATAAGCCAACTTCTTGGCATTCCTTCAAATACCTTAAGTTCTCTTGGCTGCCGTCATATGACTCTCTTTTGGTGCAGTTGAAATCGGGCACATACACATACAACAAAGGTGATGTACGGCCTACTTGTTAAATAGAGCAAGGATCGATTTAGGTTCTATATCTGGTTTGATCAACAACTTTGACATCTGCATCCATATCCATGTTGACCGATGTATTCATGGGAATCTTCGGGCCGATGACTTCTCTTCCATACCAAATTTCATCATCAAATCTACACGGTATATTTGGTTTGACTTATGAAGGTTCCATCCATCATTTGCTTTGTTAGAGAATGGTTAGATCCGGCTAAGATGGTGAGTAGAAGAGGCGTTCCCCTTGATATGGAATCCCGATCCTCAAATAGCTCTCTTGATATCCTTTTGGCCAAATACATAGTATATCTTCTTCTCTTTCCCTACCTAGATTTTCTACTAGCCATATCGAAAATACAATAGAATACTCTACTATTCCAAGCAACAATGTTATAGAACAAATTGTTCCCCGGTTGTTAGTCCATATAATATATCGAGAAATCGTGGTACTTGGCCCAAACACATCAAATCTATTATCTTTAACAAGAGTACTCGGTCAAAAGTACATCGATCATCCCAGAATGGATCACTTTGTGGTCTTCATCCAACTCACAAGAAGCGTACATTCCACGAGTTCATCACATGATTGAGATTGGAAGGTTATACTCATCTCCACCTTGGGTTGTGCGACTTGTTCTCTCCTACCATGGAAGGAAAGGTCTTCCCGATATCTGCAAAATTGCTCTTCTAGATACTCGTTTTCTCCAATATGAGCATGCGATTATTGATACATTCTCTCTACACTCAATGCCGAAAGTGTTGTGGTCATTTTCTTTCCCAATTTTGCGGTATCTTTGAGTGATCAACTCTTGCATCTGCCTTCAAGGTGCAAGTTCAACTTTCGGCGGTCGGATCTCAAATTCCGTCATAGAAACCCTTCATCACCAAGTTGTATCGGGTCAGATCTGCAATCCTCGCAAATCAAAGTTTATTTTGGCAACGTATCTAATCATGTGTGTGGCCGTATTGAGGACGATTACAGGTATCCATATCGGGGCCTTCCCAATGGTATACTTAGGCGTCCCCATCTTCAGGTGCGCCTAAGGTGGCGGATCTGCAACTAGTTTTTGATAAGATTATTCTTAAGTTGAGACGGTGGAAAGGGACATCTTTGTCTATTCTTTGGTCACGTATGCTTGGTGGTCGGTGATTACACGACTCTTTTGTACACACGATGATGGTTTACAAGTGGCACAGAACATTATTCTGCAAATGGAAAAGGCCATGCGTAATTTCATACGAATTTGGAAATGTCGACTCTAGGGTCGATGGTAGTTAAAGCTGGAATCGTTGTTGTATGCCCCATTGAAGGTGGGTAGGCGCCGTTCAATTGTGGTTGCCAACAATACATTCTGATGATTGTTGGGTTGGAAGATTATGACTTCAATCTCTTTGATTTACAATATCCTCGAGAGACGTTTTTGACCTCGGAGGATTTCCACGCCGTTCGTTCATCACCTCTTCCATCGGAATGGGGTCAGGCACGGAATTTTGGGTTTCTTGGAGGACTCTCGTTGGATCCCCCAGGCGTAACTCCGTCATTTTATTTTGGCTTGACAAGCTGGTTGGGTTACACCATTGCGATAGGATAGGTATTCAGCGAGGAATACGGTATCTATTTAAAGGCAACACATCTCGGATTACTTTTATGACGGATCTTGGCACTTCACTTTCGTTCATTGAGGCATATTTGGATCTGGTCCGGGATATTATTAGGGTCCCCATTGCTCGGCCGAAGGATACGCGTGCTGGTTACGTTACGAGGATGGAATTATCACTTGAAATCGACTTACACTTACTCTGCGCCCCCACTCCCGGTGGTTCAATGGGGTTCACGGATTTGGTCACCTAACATTCCGGAGCGACATTCGATTGTGGCATGGAGAGCCATCCACAATCGATTAGCGGTAATGGATCCTGCGTCCATGAGGTTCTTCTGAGCCCCTCGGTTTGCGATCTTTGTTGTCGTTCTTTGAATACATTGATCATTTGTTCGTCTCTTGTGTTTTTGCAAGGGCCCTGCAGCGGTGGATTTTAGACTCTTTTGATATCCATATTTTATGGCTTATAGCATTAATGAATTCTGATGCGTTTAATGGGTTTCCCCATGTTTGATGAGCGGTGGCTTTCTTATGGCGAGTTGCGGTGTTATCGGTATTTGGCTCATCGGCGGATCGAGAAATGACTTGACCTTCAATGATATTAATTGGATAGTGGAGCGGCCATCCTAGGTCTTTGTGTACTAGTGCAGGTCTTCTTCCTTAGGCCAGGGTGCATGCATAATGATCGGCATGACTTATTCATTCTTCACACACTTCGTGTTCTGGGTGTCCCAGGACATGCCAAAAATTGTGTAGGTTACTTGGAAAACACCCACTTACCAGGCTGGATCAAAGTCAACACGGACAGCGGTGCTTCGGGCGCTTGGGCGTCTCACGGCTTCTAGGGTTTTCAGCTGCAGAGCTTCTTTCGCGTTGCTTTGTGGAACGATGCGGTTTAAGATTTGCTTTTGAGGCGTAATTGATGGCGTCCGTGCGGGCAATTCAGTATGCTTTGCGAAGGGCTGGACTCGGCTTTGGCTTGGAGTTGGATTCGATTTATATGGTGGAGTTCTTTGCGGAAGAGATCAGGGTACCTGGCGCCATCTTAGCATGTGGCGTTATACTATGCACCTTCTCTCTCGGATGGATTTGGTGGTCTCACGTTTTTCGGGAAGGTAATCGGGTGGAAGATATTCTTAGCAAGGCGACGCATGCTGCAACGTGGTGAGGGAGCGCCTCAGCGGATATTGTTTCGTCTTTTACTCGGGATTATGTTGGTCAGTCGAATTATAGGTTTGTTAGCTAGTGCATCCCGGTTTCTTGTTACTTTTCCCATCTTTGGGCCTTTTTTTTTTTTCTCTTATAGGGGTACTCTTTTTTTTTTTTTCTTCCAGGGTTTTCCCACAAGGTGGATTTTACCTTGGAAGGTTTTAATGAGTCCCAACCATTCAGATCATCTGGTCGGCTTGTGACCATTCCATTATCATTTCGACATTGTTTCCAGGCTTTCTTTTGGTTACATCAGCTGTGATCGGAGACAACTCTTTTTCATTTTTATATATATTCGCATTTATTCAAAAAAATATGCGGAATCAAGGCATAAAAATGCTTTGATGGTCTTGTTGAATCGAGGATCGATGTCCCTACAATCGTGTAGATACCCGGACAAATCAAGAAAAGACTTGGAGCAACTTGTTCCAAAGAATGGATCATCACCAAAAGTCCCTTCACCAACGATGCGGAAACAATGCAAGCAACCAACTTTAAATTTCAAAGGTTGAAGGATGGGCGTGTGAAGATGATCTATCGGACACGAGTCGACTCTGACCTCAAATCCCGAATTCGGTGATGGTTTATCGGTTGAGGTCATGCATCTACAAACATCCCAATCACACGTTTTTGCCCGGATGGATCCCATATTTAGAGTGTGAGTTAATGGTCATTTTGTATGGGATGTTGATCCATCCATGTGTGATCAAGAATATTCTTGTGGGGAGGAATCGGACTCGATAAAGAAGAACATATCTGAGAGAGAAGAAGCGGAGAGAAAACCACAAGATGACAACGTTGTATGCGGATGATAAACTTGACCCTCGATCCAAGACCACAACCCTTACCATATTTACGAGAAAGGGTTAGGCTGTCGTTTTAAAAGGAAAAGCATGGGTGTCGAGAAAAAAGTTAAGGCACCTTCTCCTCCAACTCCTCTGTTGTCCAACCTTGTTTCATGTTCGGATATGAAGTTCCACCTTTAGAATGGAAGGTTGACACTCAACAGAGAGGATTACATCAAGCCTTTTGTGCAAAGCACCACTATGGAACATGACGGAAAAATAAAGGGTCCTACTCAAAGCGGAGGAAGTTCTAA
The DNA here is from genome assembly GCA_016081115.2 of Rehmannia glutinosa. NCBI lineage: Eukaryota > Viridiplantae > Streptophyta > Magnoliopsida > Lamiales > Orobanchaceae > Rehmannia > Rehmannia glutinosa. The sequence continues at coordinate 10,404 of JABTTQ020002497.1, read as the reverse complement.
ATTGGCGGACGGCTAATGCATGTGCCCAAAACAAGTCTCTGCGGGCGATAGACTCTAAGGTCTCACGATTCTTACAACGAGTTCAATCTAACCGGACCAAGGTTAATCTTGTAGAGAATCAACTCCAACGAATATATGAAAAGGCTGAAAGATAATATCAATCAATTTGGACAAAGATGTGAGGAGCCTAATTGAACAAAACCGATTTGGAGGCGGAGTTCTGCGAGAAAGAAGATGAGATCGGGAGACTAAAGAAGGAACTTTCTCAAATCGAAAGGGATAGGAAGCGATCAGTAAGTCATATCCTTTTTTCCCGGTTATAGTTCCAAATATGAATCACCTCCTATATCTCCTCCGAATTATCCTACTTATTCCTAAAAGTAGTCCACTCGATATTCCTAAAAGACAAAGAAAAAGCTTTCTACTCTAAAAAAGCCAGCCTCCAAAGAATCATGAGATACCTCCATCCTCTGAAGAGAAAAACCCGTCAGATCCTTCATGGCGGACCATCCCTTATCCAGGAAATAATCCATTACAATGAGTGGAAAAATCGGACCCTGAAGAAACCACCTCTTCCCAATCGAAAATGAATCGGACTACGAGGATCTTTAAATCATCCTGTCACGAAGAAGAATCTGGATGCTAAGTCGAACGGATATTTGTTGATCTATCTGCTATACTTATGGCGGAGATAATCGAGAAACAAGCGTGTATCTTGAACCCGATTAATACGAAAGTTACGAAGAAGATATGGAACCAGGAAGCGAAGGACGCGTCCTCGTCCTTGAGATCGACTTTCCATCCCATTTTCATCAAAAAGCCTTATTAAGCGGTAATGATCGAGCGAACCCCAAGGCCACCCTCCTCACGCGACATGCAACATTTCTCCCAATTAAGCATATGAGAACCGCCCGTAGAATGTCCCCGTCGAATAAAATTACGTATAGCATTTCCATATCTTAAGTATGGAAAGCAGGCCATCTGTAATGAGCATACTATGAACAAAAGAAGCGACAATAAGCTGAATTAACCCAGGACAAGTGTGCCTGCCGTAGATAAAGAGGTCCTTTTCAGCGTTTAAATTTCAGTAATATTTTATCAAAAATAGGTTGCAAGACGGCGGGTTTGGGCGCCCCTTTGAAGATGGGGACACCATGGTAGGTAGTGGGAGACTACCCATGGTAATTCCCATGTCTGCTGAATCCTACCACGAATATAGGGAGAAACTCTATTCTGAAGATACCTTTGACTTGGGGATTAAAAAACACTTGCCAAAAATGGAGGCATCTTGATTAAGAGTCTAAAACACCTGGCGGGCATTAGAAGTGGAACCTTCACAAAGAATCACAATATCATCGGCATAGGAAATACTAAAAGGAAAATGATATGTCTCGGTGTAAATGCGGATTTATATTACGCTCTAAAATAGAACAAGTAAAGCACGATCCAAAACCTCATCAACAATACAAAAAAGCAAAGAGAGATAGAGGATCTCCTTGCCGAGAATGCCCCGAGCACACTAAAAATAACCCACGAGTGACATGGCAAGAATCAAAATGCAGGGGCTTGAATGAAGCATAAGCGAAATCCATGAAATAAATGTGTGAGAAAACTGAAACCGTGCAAGAACTTGGAAACAAGAAACCTAGTTCAAGTGTTGAAAGCTTTTTGATGTCAATCTTGAGGATCATGTTATTGTCCCCACTGCGATTACGTAAAATATTAAAGCCTTCAAAACCACCACTATATAATCATTTTAATGTCATTGTTGGGAATCATGAACAACAAGGAGGTTCGCAAACTCACAACATCTCTTGTCGGGAATTTTAGTTTTATTGATGATAATGATTTTCACAAGTCACTATGATGGGTAATTCTTTTACATGGTTTGAGAGGGTTGGTTCGAGAGCTCGTTTGGATAGAATTTTGGCTGGATAAGTGGTAGGTTCTTAAAGGGTATGTGGGGTTCGCCATTGCTCGGATCATAGTCTTATTTTTCTTAATTGCATTGAATTTCTCTCTGTCGATTCCATTCGTTTCCAATCTATGTGGATTCGACACCACGAGTTTAAAGCAGTGTGAAGAACTCATGGGAGAATACTGCTATTAGTCTCGCATCCAATGGTTCGTATAATGGTGAAGCTCAAACAGTTACTACATGTGCTTAAAGAATGGAATCTTTTGGTGTTTGGAGATATTCATAGGCAAGTGGATATTGTTCAAACAAAAATGAGCGATTTACAATCCACAATATCATCACAAGGTTATTCGAATGACTTAATGCAACGTGAATTGGAGCTACATACGGGCTTGACATATTGCTAAAGCGCCCGATTATGAGTTTTGCGCGAGAAGCGGTTGATGGATTAAGGATGGAGATCGCAACATGGGGTTTTTCATAGAAAATTGCGCTCTAAAGCGGTCGAGAGGGTCATCGGACATCTATTGGTGAATGGGGTTTTTACTACGGATGCCCAGGTTATCAAAAATCACCTTATCAATTTCTATGAAGAGTTATTCTCTTATAATCGGTCTCGACTACATATTTTTCAGAGATTGATAATGTTGTCAACCTACGGTGGACACGGATGATAATATTAGGCTTTGTGTTGTTCTAGTGATGATGAAATTAAAGGAGCTATTTTTATCTAAGGCCATACAACTGCGCCAGGTCGGATGGTTTGTAGGGCATTTTTATCATAATTGTTGGGATATTGTTGGAGGAGGCGTTATTGATGCGGTTAGATCTTTCTTCACTCGGGACAAGCTGCCCATTGGTTGTAATTCTAGTTTCATGGTCCTTCTCCTAAAACTATACATGCTGATCATGTGGAGGACTTTAGACCTATTATTTTGAGTAATTTTATCTTTAAAGCGTCACCAAAATTCTGCATAATAGATTTGGTGCTATTTTAAAGACTCCGTGTATAAGGGGTAATTTGGATTCATTCCGGGTAAGCAGTTCATGATTGCATTGCATTGGCGTCAGAAGGTGTGAATTGTCTTTTAAGCAGAAATGTAGCTGACATGATTGTCAAGATTGATATTGAAAGACTTTTGACACTTTATGGTGGGATTTCATTACTTGTGTCCTTTGTAGAATGGGGTATGAAGATGCGTTTGTTAATTGGGTGTCAACTATTTTTAATTCGGCCAAAATTTTGATCTTAATTAATGGTAGCCCAGAAGGTTATTTCAGATGTACAAGAGGCATGCGCCATGGCGACCCACTTTCCTCGCTTCTATTTTGTGCGGCCAGAAGAAGTATTGGCACGCCTTCTTGAGAATGCCATACAACAAGATCACATTGCTCCTTTCATTGCGCCTAGAAATATGCAATTCCCCCTATGCTTATTATATGCGGATGACATTCTCATTATGAGTGCGGCTTCTTGGTGGAATTATCAATGGCTATTGGAGATTATAAATGCGCGTAGAAGCGATTTTAGGGCCAGATTTTTAACGGTGATTACACAGCTCAAAATCTAAAAGAAGACAATGTAACAAAGTCTTAAGCGCTCTTCCGGTTCTTGGTTAGAAAAAGTAATGGTGATTATGGAAGCTCAAATCTTGAAACTCTTAAGTTTGATGAGCTTATTGGAAATCTTCTCATCTACCAAGTATATCTCAAGGAGAGGAAGAATTCCAAACCATCCACCTCTCAATCGGGTATGCAATCTATTCTAAAGGCAGCATCTTCTTCAAATAATATATATTATGCTAGCGATGAAGATGACGAGGAGAACTGGCCGCCCTTGTCAGAAAATTTGCCAAGTTTGTTAATAAAATAAGGCAAGAAGTCACAGAGACAACTCGTGTTTTAAATGCGGGAAACCCCGACACTACATAGCCGATTGCCCAGAATTATTGGAGGAAGAGTAAAGAAGAAAAAGCCTTTTCCCAAAAATTAAGCTCTAATGCGGAAGCCAAAACATTTGAGCTCCTTGCCACATCAATGAAAAAGAAAAGAAAGCCGGACATGGTCTCATGGCCATAGATGATGAAAACAGCGAGGCACGCTCTAACTTTTCATCTTCTTATTTAATTGATGAATTACAATGTGGTTATGATGAATTGCAAAATAAATTTAGAGATATGATTTATAAATACAAGATTTTGAAAAAGGAGTATAAAGAGCTTAAATTAGAAAAAGGATAAATTATTTAGTTTTTTATGAATCACTTAATCATGCTCATACTATTACTCTTGCAAATGCTCTACCGAAGAAATTAAAAATTTAAAAGGATGTGCAACGTTTTAATTTGATGCGGATAATGTTACAAAAATTCTTGGTGCACAAAAAGAAGTGAGCATTCCAAGGCAGGACTTGGTTTGCAAACCTTTTCAAACCGTTTCTAAGAAAAATGACCAAGCTTGACTTTCATAAGTCTAGTAGTCCTAACATTATTACTTGCTTTTATTGTGGTAGAAATGGACATTATGCTAATGATTGTAAACTTAAAAATAGCTTTAGTCATTTTGGAGACCCAAAAGGTCTCGGACTAACCCCATGGACCCCAAAATTATAAGCGTACCTAAAAATAATTTATTTGTAGGTGCTTTTGGGAGCTATAACAATTCGGAAAGATTCAAAATGGCTCGTGGACGGTGTTCGCGCCATAGGCCGAGGAAGCTCTTTCATCAAGCTCCAAGAAGGTATGGTCATGTTCGGGAATGGAAAAGGAAAAATTATTTGCAATGGAGATGTTGGTAACTCTTTTTCTCTCTTAGTAATATTTTATTAGTTGAAGGGCTAAGTTGATTTGATAAGTGTAAGCCAACTTTGTGATTCCAATTATGATGTTGTTTTTAATCGAGGAAAATGCCTTATTCTCAAAAATGATAAAATTATTTGTGAAGCTAGTAGAAAAGACAATCTTTACAAAATTTGCATAAGTGAGTCCTCCGCCGCTACATTCGCACGGTTCATCATTGCTTAGGTAATTTTTGCGGACCGTCATTAAGCTTCATTGGGTTTATGGTCTAACTTCTAACTACCTTCCCCTCACGCAAATCCTTCTCCATCGCCGCGGGCGTGTACACGCCAGTCCCACACGCCCACTCCCATGTCGAGCACAGCCCGGTGACGGGATGTCGCGACGTAGCTGCCTGCCATCGCCACCAGCAGCGCGTCACAAGCCCTCCCGATGGGAACTCTTGGCCGTTCCGTTCTTTGCTATGGTATTAAAAAGTGGACTTTTCTTCCTTTTGCCACAACACATCGTCAGCGAAAGTCTCTCCACTGCGGCGGGCGTTGTCTCACATAGGAGGCCTACCTCCCCTCACAACCATCATCGCGGCTTCCAAGAGGAGGATCGAGAGACAAGGGGGCCGCCGTCCCTTTTCCATCTTGGTCTTTGATCATGAGGGCCCTCTATGCCCAGCTGGCGCTATTGCCATGGCGGCCCTTCCACGCTTCTTATGGGGGCGGCGGCATCCTCTACCTCAAGGCCGCCCCCGGGAGTGATGACCCACAGGTTGTTCTCCGCCCGCATGGACCCGTACATGGGCCCACATCTATTTACGATCCCGGAGCGTGTACAGCGGTGCTGGAAGCTCTCCCTGCTTGTCATCCGATTTTGAAACAAACCTCAGGCATTCGGCTCATATTCGAATGCTCAATCGATTTTGGTAACACTTTTGCTAAAATGGTTGCGGTTACTCATCATATGGATTCAACTACTCAAGCGAGGTAATTTTATATCATTTTCCCCAAATGGTTTTAGTAAACCCCATTCTATCCCTAAACCGGTTAGAAAAAGGTGATTCTATTCCATTACAATTGATGAAAATGTTTACCGATGACCGTCGCGGAATTTTCTTACTCTTTGATTGGAAGGGTTATTTTGGGAAAAGATAACAAGCCGTAGGCGACTATGCTTTTAAAGCGCTATCTGAATTATGGGTGATTAAGAACAATTGGAAATTAATTCCTTGGGCGGGGATTTTTTTTTTTGTGTCAAGTTTTTAATGCGCGGGATCGTTCTCGACTTATCAAACGAACTAGTTGGGCGCTTAACAACAGGACTATTCGTCTATCTCCATGGGTGCGGGATTTTATCCCTTCGAGGTGCAAACTTCGGTGGCCGGCATTTGGGTCGCATCTTTCGAGCTCGATGCAGGAATCTTGGGATCCCAATACGATTATAGGGATTGCCGGTGCGGCTTGGAAACCCCTACGAGGATAGATCAGCGTTCTCTTGATGGCTTCTGAGTTACCCGTTCGGGTTACGTAGATATTGATCTTCAAGAAGCCTTTGGAGGACCATATCATGGTGGAGACGCATTGGCAAGTGCTCGCCCGTGTCATCGATTATGAGAAACTTCCCGGAGTTTTGCTCGAAATGTAGCGTTACGGGGCATTAAACTTGACTTGTTGCCATCTCAATAACGCGGGCCCATTGGCTCTGAAAGGCGCACATCTCCTGATTAGGGGCGTTCGGCACCCGACCACTCGTCCCAGGCTTCAGTCAGCTAGGTCGTTCCATAGTCCATAAAGTTTATCGTCTGTGCGAGCGGGAGACGAGCGAGGCGTAGTTGACTCGATGGGAAATACGAGGTTCGGCTATGCGGTCGGAGGATCTCTACTTGCTATAGTCAACGCTTTTTGATATCTGGAGTAATTAACAATTTTGAGGCCACTTGCTTGATGGCAATCCGACCTACCATCGGCGGACTCTCGGTCAGATTATCGATGGGAACTATTCCAAAACCACTACCTCCAGCAACGGCCCCATTTCACTATTCGCCTCTTACGGTCCGATTATCCATTGGACAAGCCTATTCGGGCCCTCACTCGTGCATTAGGATAGCTCCATCAACTCGCTAAATCAAGATTAATCGAGTGTCACTAAGGGTCCATCACCGACCCAATTCGCTGACATTAACATTGAAGCAGACCGCCCAGGGCGAATGAGTTAGATTTTGCGGTTTTAAAGATGGGCGATTATGCGAGATGAAGTGGCAAATCGCGATCATCGGACTGCAACACCATACTCCGGTCTTTACCGTGCATTCAACACGGGCACCACCCCACCATCTCAATGAATTGCATCTTTTGGAATATCAGGAGATTGGGAACATCGCCTCTCGTAATGTTCTTGGGCAATATGTCATAAACCTGAGCCTTTAATTTTGGCTATTTGTGAGCCTAAAGTGGACATTTCTTCGATATCGGTTCTTATTGGAATTGCTTGGGATTGAGATTCGTGGCTCAAAATTTGAGGCAAATGGGCGTCCCGGACATTTGGTCTACATGATCTTTGGTATCTCTGTCCTTAATCAAGTTTGATCCTCTACTCAATGTATTATACGAAAGTTGATTTGGTTCTATGACTTTCCACGTTGGTTTTACTCATGGTTTGTGTGATCACATTGCTCGGCGAGCTATGCATTTGGTTGAGGAATTTGGGTCTTATTGATCTGCTTTGCTTATTGGGGATTTCAATGCGGTTTTGGGACATCATGAGCACTGCGCGGTAGTACTTTATCCCAAGCTTCTTGTCGATTTCGAGGATTACTTGGAGGATGATGGGTTGTTTGCAGATTGACTATCGGAAATTCATTTACTTGTGCTCCCAGAGCCTCTATCTCCTTCGGGCTAAAATGGATCGAGCCCTGGCAAGCTGGTGATTTTTCTCCTTTTGGCAAGTGGTAGGCTTGGTTCTTCGCGTGGATAAGATCACCATCCCATTTTGGTGTCTTGTTCTCTTCCATTAGCTTAAGGTCAGATCACTTTTTGCTTTCGTATGTGGATTCATCATGATTAACTTTCGAGAATATTGTCACTACTTCTTGGCGCTCTCATGCGCGTCACCCCGATCCATTCTGGCGTCATGTGGAAACTCAGAGGTTGCGACAGGACGATTAAGGTTTGGAATAAGGAAGTCTTTGGGGATGTTAATTGTCGGTGGATTATCGGATGGAAAGGTTCGTCAAGGCGATATTGAATCAGGGTTTCAGGGCTCCTTGAGGGATATGGAATTTGAGGCTCGGAATCGATGTTGTCTCGTACTCTGTTAATGCGTCAGATTTCTTGATGCAAGCGCTCGGCTTGGTTAAGGATGGGGACCACAACACGACTTTTTCCATCGTTGTTGCGGATTCGTAATGGGCGCTCGGGGAGTTCGGGTTTTGATGGTTGATGGTAGTTACACGGATGATCGATGGCTCTTGGGAATCATATTATTTCAAACTTTTATACGGACCTTTTTGCGGGGCGGGGCATACCGCTCGATTATTCTTTGGTCGACCCATTATTTCCCCTACGGTTGGCTCGGTTGACAATGCACTGACGGCTATTCTCTCGGAGTTGGAAATAAAGGCGACTTTTGATATTGGTTTGGAGGCGAGTTCTCCTGGCACGGGCGGTTTAAGCGGGGAGATTCTACGGCACTTTTGGACGTGGTGTACGATGATGTAGTGGCGGTATCGGTTATTTTTTCATCAACTGGTCCTACGGTGGGATTGAATGCCGATTTATGGCACTCATTCAAAAAGTAAAGAGGCTAACGCGTGGAGGACTTTAAACTGTTATTGTGATGAACAACTTTCTCTTTAAGATTATCACCAAGATTTTGGCGACTGCGTCCAGGCTCTATCATTTCTTCTTACTTGTCTCCTACTCGGTTTGGATTTATCCCGGGCGGGTAGATCATTGCATTGCGTTGGTTTTCGGAGGGTTTCAATATTTTGCAAGGGAGAATGGTGCGAATATGATTTTTAAGATTGATATCGCAAGTCTTTTGATACTGTTAATTGGGGGTTTATGTTACGTTTCACGTTGCTTTGGTTTTCTCGTGTTCGTTCAGCTTTAGTTAAGATTATCCTTGATCTTCAGAATTTAAGTCTCTTGAATGGGTATGTGGGTTACTTCTCTTGCTTACGGTTGGGTTAACGGGGGATCCATTATCACCTGCTCTTTTGCATCGCGAAAGGATGTTAGAGTAAATTTTGGAGGAGCGGTCAGCCCATCAGATTGAGGCATTCATGGCGCTGGCGAGTCGTTTTCCCCTCAAATCTATTATGTATGCGGATGATATTGTGATTATGTGGGGCATCACGAGGAATGCACGCTCTATCGTGCGGATCCCAATCTCTATTCTAGCATTTTTGGGGCAAATTTTCAATCTAACAAATCTAAAAGCATATTTTGTGCAGTTTCCTAGCTATGTGCGTGATCGTATTCAACGATTCTTGCAGGATCCATATGGGAGCTTTCTCTCACGGTCTATCTGGCGCCCCTATCTTGAAGGGTGCGCCTAAAGTAAGCGATCTACAACGGGTTTTTGATAAAATTATTCTTAAGTCGAGGAAGGTGGAAAGGGACTTCTCTTTTGTCTATTCTTTGGTTCGTGTTTGTTTGGTGAATCGGTGATTACATTCCTTTGTGCATCACGATGATAATTTACAAGTGGCCTAGAACATTATTCTTTGCAAATGGAAAGGGCCATGCGTAATTTTATCTAGACTAGAAATGTCAAACTCTAAAGGGTCGGTGGTGGTTAACTAGAGTCATTCTTTGTATGCCGCGGGCGGTGGAATGGGCATTCGCTCCATTGTTGTCGCCAACAATGCATTCCTTATGAAGATGGGTTGGAAGATTATGACTTCAAACTCTTTGGTTCTAACACCCTCGGAAAGCATTTTTTGACCTCGGAGACGGAGTTCCCGCCGTTCGTTCATCCTCTTCCATCTAGGGCGGGATTTGGCCTAGGATTTAGAGTTTTCTTAAGGCTGTCATTTGGATTCAGAAAGTAATTATTTCATTTTTATTAGCATTTGGATAATTGGTGGAGTTACACCATTCTTTGATAGGGATTGAATCTGCAGTCTTTTGGTATTTATTTTGAAACATATGTTTGGATTACTTTAAGTGGGTCTTGTACTTCACTCTCGTTCGTAGAGGCATATTTGGATATGAATCAGGGATATTGTTAGAGTCCCCATTGCTTTGGCATCGCGGATACGGGCCTAGGTTCATTCTAAGGAAGGGATTATCACATGAAGTTAGAAACATACTTATCTGTGCCCTCATTCCCCCTGTGGTTCGATGGGGTTCGCAGATTTGGTCACCTCATTCGAGACGACATTTGATTGTGGCATGGCGCATAATCCATAATCATCTTGCCGTATTGGATGTGTAGCTGCGTGTGTAGGATTCCTTCTGAGCCCTTGGTTTCGGTCTTTGTTGTGTGACGGAATCTTGATCATTTGTTTGTCTCCTTATTAACTGTTTCGCGGGGGCACTATGGTGGATTTTGCATCACGATATCCATGTTTTATGGTGTTTGGCTTGATAGTGCAGTGCGTTTAGGAGTTTCCATTTCGATGGCTTGGTGCTTTTTCATGGTGGAGTTCGTGATGTCCACGTTATTTGGCTCATGGCAAAAGCAATACGCTAAC